>CM045767.1:143025350-143625350 GCA_025200525.1 Camellia lanceoleosa
ATCCTCGTTCTCCTCTTCCCGGATACATGCGTTTACTCCGTTCTCCGTCTCCTCTGTTGAGGATGAGAGGCCGCCGATTAGATTGAATTGAAGATCCTTTTTCAACTCACGGGGCCGACGGTGATGGCATGTCTTCATTTTCTAGCATCTCGTGATTCTCTCATGCTTGAATCTCTTTCCTCCGGAAAGTAGTCATCGAATCCCCTATAAGAGGTAAATTTGACGTCCGCCACCCGGAAGTTCTCGACATGGGTGATTGTGGTGACCAAGGGCCAACAGACCTAACTCCTGCGAGGTGGGTCATTGCAGTATTGATCATCTGGTTATGCAGAGGAAATGAAGTGCTATCAAACTGGCCAAGAGCATCGAGGTTCAAGTTCTCGCGGATCGCATCGATATTGAGTAGTGACGCTAACATCGCGACCTAGTCAAAGAGAGGATTCACATGTCAACAATTACGTAAATGGCTAGAAACATAGGTTTAGAATTTCATGGCATGCAAAGCTACAAACCAAAGATTCTAAATAGAAAGATTTGGGCAACGCTTATGTTTCCTATCCAGAGAAATTCTCTGGGTTCCAAATTAAGCATTCTAGGTTTCAAATTGTGAATTGAATTTTTTTTTCATTTGAAGTTAAAACCAGAGAAATTCTTTGGTTTTTTAACTGAATTTTCTCTAAGTTGAAACCAGAGAAATTCTTGTGATGAATGCCAATTTATTTATTTTACTTAGGATTGGTCCAGAGAAATTTTATGGTTCGAATCAAATCAGCTGATAAATTCTCCCAAATGTATATGTATGGTCACCGAGATATGTATATAAGAACCGCTTGAACCTCGCTTATGTTCATATATTTCAAGTTGTTTTTTATAACAATGGAGATGTTGGTGGATTTGAATTGAAGAAGTCATTTGAGAAGATGCACAGAATAATATGCTTCTCTTTCTCTCACTCTCTTTAGAAGTTTTACCCTTGAAGTGAAGGTGAAGGAGAGTGGAGACTCGCGTTGGTTAGATTTGAGATTAACTTCCGTGTCTTCCTCATCTCTCTACAAATATATATATATATATATATATATACATACATAGCAAATCGTAGAAATTCTCAAAATATTTGTTTGGGAATTTTCCGGGTTGTGGAATCGAGAAATTCTCTGGGTGAGAGAATATCTCAAAATGTTTGTCTGAGAATTTCTCAGAGAGAGAGCTTTGTGACTTCACCACCAAATTCTTTAACTCAGCAGAGTAAAGGCGATTCCTTTTCATAAGAAGCTTTTTCAAACAATTTTTATTCACATTTAAACCATCGTTCTCCTTTAAAATATGAACATGTTCTAACATTAGTTTTTCATTCTCAATTTCCGCCCAAAGAAACAAAACCATCTATGTAAGGTCCATTATGCAAAAAAAAAAAGTATAAAACCCACATCAGTTCTTGCTTTCGATTACAAAACAAATGGAAGATTTGATAATGGAAAGTATGTATATAATATTGTATCAAGGTTTTCTTCCTTACCTTTTGAGAAGCAAGAAAGTGAGTTGAGGTAGGGAATTCTCATGTTCAAAAAAAAAAAAGGACAAGAGAAATTTCTGATTGAAGTTTAGGAAGTTCAGAGAAATTTTGAGCCAATTTTCTCTGACTTGAATTTTCTCCGACCAATTTTCTCTGCACTGAAATTTCTCTAGACTGAAATTTCTCTGGACCAATTTTCTCTGGATTGAAATTTCGATCAAATTTCTAGATCAAATTTATTTGGATCAAGGTTGAGGGACCTTAGACATTATGAAAATATTGTTGATGGACCTTAGACATTATGAAAATATTTGGTGTCCTTTATACTATAAAATCATAATACCAAGGACCTGAAAAAAAATACCCCATAATTTAAATCATCAAAATAAAATTAAAAAACCTCCGTTAGCTTCACCACAAATTGCGTGACTAGATCCGTCCAATAGTGTGTGTGAACCCACCACGTTTTGATGGAATCACATCACAGGCAAGGTCACTTCTAAACCTAAAAATCTGAATCTATTCACACCTAAATTTAGGCTTCGTCTAGGAACAAATTTTTTTAGTAATTTTTGATTTTTTTATTAAAATATGATATAAAAAAATTAGTATGTTTGAGATAATTTTTTGATTTTTTACGAAAAGATGTGCAAAAAATAGAGAGAAAATGAAATCTTTGACTTTTTTATATGAGTTATTAGCTTTTTGATTTTTTTAGTAACATTTTAACTTTTTGACTAAAATGGGCATTTGCCAAATAAAGCCTTAGGGTCGTTTGGTTTTTGTGATAGGTTAAAAAATCACAAAAGGATAAAAAAAAGTCAAAAAATTACAAAAAGACAAAAATAAAATTTGCCATTCCAAAGCCAAAAATTCAAAAAAGTCAAACAAGAATACCAAACGGCCAAAAAGTCTCCTTAAAAAATCAAAAAATCAACTGAAGTCATTGCCAAATGCAAGACTTAGCTTTCATTTGAGAAGGATTGGTTTTTAACTTTTAATTTTTATTTATTTTAATCTGAGATTAAAAAGTTCATTTAGGTTAGGCATTTTAGTGTTTTTAATTTTTGCAAAAAAAAAATGAAATGATTATGGTTTGAATATAACATTTTGTCTTATTAATTTTTTAGTCTATTTTATCTTCTTGTGACTATTTTAACCCCAATCTCACATGTCAAACGAAACCTTAGGCACTATTTGGCATAAAATAAATAAGTATACTTATTTAAGTTATATCATCTCCTTACTTTTTTACACATCTTTTTATAAAAAGTCTAAAAAATATACTTATTTAGATTATCATAAACAAACCCTTAAAGTGATGTGCCTCAAAACTTGGAAAATTTTATTTTCACACAGATACTTACCTCAATGCATACAATTATGAATTTAATTAGGTACTATTTATCTCATTTCACACATTAGAGCATCTCCAACCCTGAACTAAAGTTTTCATCAAATCTGAGTAAAAAAATAACTTTTTCCTCAATCTGATACCGAGTGCTCCAACGATTGATTTTCATCAAATTTTCATCAAATCTGTGCCGGGATAACCGGTTGGTCGATCGGCCGGTCGACCGGGTGGTCGATCAGTTAAGCCAAATTTTTATTTTTTTTTTGAACTTTTTAGTGGTCGACCGGTAAGGCAAAAAAAAAAAATTTCTTTTTTTTTTCAAGTGTTTGACTTTTTTTTGGAACTGTTTGAACCTTTTAGTGGTCGACCAGTTGGTCAACTGGCCAGTCAACCGACTGGTCGACCGGTTGGTCTCCCCCAACAATCATGTACAGTGTTTTGATGAAATGTGGAGCCCGTCCTCATTTTGATGAAACGTTTGGTGAAATCTCAATTTGATATCAATTTGGTGAAACCGTTGGAGCATGAAAAAGTGCTTTTTTCACAAAATTTTAAATTTAATGTCAGATTTGATTCAGGGTTGGAGATGATCTTACATATTCTAATTATAATCCTTTACTCAAATATTATACACACACTTTTCACCCAAACATACATCCGCAGAGTCACCGAAAGAGCCATTGGAAAATAAAGATGAAGGAGAAACTGCTGCAACGGTTAGGAAAGTTCCAGTTCCGTTGTTCTGTGCAGCCATGGCCATTGGTGTTCATGTTGCTGCTAAGTGGGCTGGGTACCGACACTTGACATGGATGATAGTTTGACCAACAAAGGGTGTTATGTTGTAAAGGTTGTAACTGCATTTTCTTCATGAGATCAACTCAAAAGTAGCTATCAAAGTTTTGTACTCTTCTCCACTTGCGCCAATCTTTTTTCTTTTCCATGGTTTAGAAAAGCCATTCAATGGGATGCATCAGTGATCAATATTAGGCAACTTTCAAATTGTAAGAAAATTAAGTTTTGACCCATCGGTACTGATTTTCCGAATAAAATTAATTTTTTTGGTTGTTAACTTCCAAAAATTTCTTAAAATTTTGAAACTTGATTACTGAATGTAACTATTTTTTTTCTATTAAAAAATTATTTTTCAAACAAAAATAATAATTTCGACAGTTGATTTTCGACAAAAATAAAAACATTTAAGCACTGGTTTGTCGAAGGGGGCTTTTCTGGAAAGTAAAACTCCCCGGAAAACTTGTCGAAAATCAAAGTGGTGGTTTGTGGTAGCGGCAACAGAAACTATGACAATGAGGAAGAAGAGACCGAAGAAAACAAAGGGGTTTGTGAGTTTGTTTGTTGTTATTAATGGTGTAGAGAGAGAGCGAGAAAGAGAGAGGGGAGAGATGAGATGGATTGGATAGGATTTTGTTATCTATTATGATCATTTTATTTTAAAATATAATCGTTATTAAAATAAAATTTTATTAAGTATGTACACTAATTAAATAGGTAAGTTTATGAAAATAGAATTCCCCTCAAAACTTGCCATCATTACTTTCTTGACCATTTATGCCATTGGACATTTTGATCCTTCCTAATATTCCTATTAATATTGAGTACACAAAATATTTACAAGAGCACAACTGATTTTTGTGTGGGTAGTTCAACGGACAAAATTTAAAGTTGATAATTGGGTGGGTTTAATGATGCCTTTTCAAATATTTTTCATATGGTCTTTTAGGAAGACGCTTTCATGTCTATGAAAGGATAATGTTAGGGATATTAAATTTTTTATTAAATATTTTATATGAGTATGAAATTCACATATAAGACATTTGGCAAGAATTTTTTTGGCTATTTTAGTCACAAAAGACAAAATAGGCTATTTTAGTCACAACAAATAAAACATTACATTCAACCCATAATTATTACATTCTTCTCTCACAAAAAAAGTCAAAAAGTCCTTCCCAAATCAAACTTTTTAGCCCAAGTTAAAAAATTAAAAAGTCAACTCACTTCCCAAACAGAAAGATTAGTAGATATTTAGAATCTATAATATTTTTCCTATGAAAATATTAGATATTGAAATTTTTTATGAAAATTCGGGGCTTATAGCATTTCCCACAAGCCAACACTTTTCCATAATAAAAATTCCTCTCTCTCATAATAGATATTGAAATAGAGGGTTTAGATAGTTCTTAAAGAAAATATCTGTAAATACATCTTTAAAGTATTCAAATTTGTTCTTTTTTGACTTCTGTCTGTGAATGGTTATTATTCTTATTAAATCACTCGTATTGACTAAGACATTATTTGGCCATGTGCATTTTTTTTTTTGCTTCCCCAGCAAGGTTGGTGCTAAAATTCTTGAAATAAATTTAATATTTCATAAAATTAAATAAAAAATAAAAATCTTGTATAATGTGTTTTTTTTTTTTCAAAATTTTTGATTGTTAAGCCTTGCTGGTCACCCCTCCCTTTGCCTCTCAATTTGAAATTAAAGTTGAAGAATCCTCAAGTGGGAGTTTATTAGTTTTGTTTCCAACCCTTAATTTCTTTCAAATTTATTATAATTTCAATTATATGCATAATCACTTGAACCTCTATATAGTCCCAAAATAAAGACAATTCAATTATGTGGTGAAACTACAAGACAGATGGACTAGTTTAACTTTTTGTGACCTAGTACTTGCTGGTGGGGCGTTTCCATTGCCTCTTGATTCATGAATGGCTCTATGTGAATTATTTCTCTTAGACAGGATTTCAATGATAACTTTGATATGAATTAATTTTTTATTTATTATTTTTCTAATACATATTATTAGGTTGTACAGGTTTCGACCGACAGTCTCTAAGTAAGTATAATTTTTCCGTCCAACACATATCAGATAATTAATGACATAAATTTGAGATAATCATAAAGAGAGTGAGAATGGAACTTTACACCACATACTCATAATTCGCCTTTGCGATTGATTTGAAATTAGTGTTTTGTGACACTATTTTGGTGACACAACGTTGAATTGAGTATAGATGTTTAATTTCTTTGTTTTACTTTCACTCAGTGGGATTAGTTGGTGAATTATTATTACCCCTAATCAATGAAACCAATGTTAGAAACTCTAGACGCACTTGATTAATTATTTTACTTATCCACTGGTGTTCTAATTTAACCAGATGTGAATTTTCAAAGTTGATATCCTTCACTTTCCATCGTCGTACAGGATTTGTGCATGCACCAAGAAAAGGTCGAATTGATGTTCGACGGTAAAATTATAATTTTGACGGATGAGTTTGTATTTAGTCTAACTGAAAACGGTTAAGAGAGTTGATAATTTTGTTGTGATCTAAGTCAATTTTTGAGAAAATTCCGGGATTTATGCATGCACCAAGAAAAGGTCGAATTGATGTGCGATAGTAAAATATAATTTTTACGGATGAGCTTATATTTAGTCTAATTGAAAACAATTAAGAGAGCTGATAATTTTGTTGTGATCCAAGTCAATTTTTAAGAAAATTCCGTCTTTTGTGCCACCAAAAGAATTTGTACTTTTTTTTTCCTATTTCACAACTTTTCAATGTAGTTTATTTTGACCCGTTTCTTAACAAGTTTGGATTTAACTCGAATTTACTATTTTTGTTACTTTTTATTTTCGTATAGTATTTTTCACGTTGTTAGCAAGAATTCAACACATCTTTTCGAAGTAGGGCCTCTATGTTATTTTAAAAATTATGTTGTATGCCTTAGGGTAAAGATAACATACATTAATGGGGAAGAGAGTTATTAATAAATGAAGAAAAAAAAAAAAAAAAAAACATAGGATTAAATTTGATGCCAACAAACATTTGCAAACTTGAAAGTTTATCAACTCAAATGATCATATTTATCACCTTAATTTTATTTTTTTGGGTACACGAACTAATTTTTGATAACTTTCTCGGTGGAATCATAAACAATAAAAACAATTTTAGTTCATAAATTTCATATGCTTGGCTGATAAAAAATATACATCTTTTTTGTGGTATTACAATTGCAGTTAATTAACTCTTAATTAATCATCAAATAGAGAGTTATATACAATGGTCATGTGTGGTAGAGTTTTTTTTTTTTTTTAAGTTAAAAGTCCCGGCTTTCAAATAATCAATTTTTTTCAACTTCTTTGAGTTATTTCTGTCTAATGAGTTATAAGTAGAAACTGCACCAAACAGTCTGATACATACTCTCAAATCAAAATAAACTATAATCTCCCCAAAAGCTATAACAAACAATCTTAATAGTGAGGTCATGTATTACACAACTATAATCTGTTAAAGAAAAAAAAAATGCTATATGTATTAATTAATGTACTAACTAATATACTAATGGATGATGTGCCATAATTTTAGAGGTTTTGGATATTTGTAATTTGTATAATAAATGAGATCAATAATAATAGTATAATTGGTACATTAGTGTATATATTAATTGATACATATAACATTATCAAAAAAATAATGATACGCACACATAATCTATTATTATGCTTTTTCATTGATTAGACAAAATTAGCAATCATGCTTGTCACTCTTAATGCTATTTGTCACTTTAAAAGTTGCATAATTATTCACTAATCTAAGGGTTGATTTGGGATGTTTTAAAAAAGTATATTTTTTGATTTATTGATTTATATGGATTGAGTTTGATGTGATATATTAGAGAGACGATATAATTTAAATAAAATGATGTGACTTAAATAGAATAATGACTTTTTGACTTTTTATATTATTTAAAGCATGCCGAACTTCACCTTAATTAAAGTGATTGATATGGGAAAGGGAAGAAAAGTATTGATAAAATTTCATGACCTAACCATTGCGCTACCATGACGATTCTAATAATAGATACATATAAGGGCAAATAGTATGAAATGTGTCCCCCCCACCCGTTACATATACTATGGGGCAATTTAGGAACTTGGTAAAAAGTCAGTTTTTTTGACTTTTTACCAAGTTCTTTCAAAAGAGATACAAAATAATCATTAAAAAAAGTTAGTCTTTTTGTAAAAAAAACATCAAAAAAATTAAAAAAAACTAAAAAAATTAACTTTTTACCAACTCAGAATACCCTATATGGTTTTTTCACCACTTAGTTATAGTCTTAAAAAAAAAAAATCATATTTATTGAAACTGATTGTGAGTTAACTAAACAACGTTTCGTGCATTAAAAAAAATGTAGAAAAGCTTTGTCTCGCACAAGATGTTTTTTAATAATTGTTTCCACCATGAATATGTACCGAGGAGGCGAACTCAATTTCTCTTGATTAATCCTAAGAATAATACTATATATTCTAATTGATATACTAATTAATGTACTAATTGATAATGTGACATAATTTAAGAGGTTTTTAGAATTTATAATGTGATTAATGAGTGAAGTCAATAATAATGTCATAACTACTATTGATACATTAGTTAGTATACTAATTGATGCATGTAATGCTACCATAATCCTAATTACTCACTGGAGTTTGAAGATCGAGCCAATTAAACTAATACCAATTTTTTTATTTTATTTTTGGGAATTAGCATAATGTTAGTATGAACAAACTTGCTGCACAATCAAGTAGCAACTCAAGTTAAACTTGAGAAATGAAAAATGAAAAAAAAAAAGAAAAAAAAGAAAGAGTAAAGAAATAGTTTTTGATAACTATAGGAGTAATCATCTCATGTTAATACTGTGATTATAACACATTCGACAAATGCTAACCAAATAATGAGTGATAATAAATTTTGAATAAAAATTTTGTTGGTGATTTAGGTCTTGCTTGAAAAATTAGTGTAATTCCAGGTTGTTGGGTTCATTACTCCAGAAACATCGAATAAACCTTCTTATTCGGCTTCCACATCCTACTCACATTCCATCCATTTAACACCATGTATATTGCTATTATTTGTCTTTGATTAATTGTTAATTATTGTACTTTTTGGATATGTTTGATTGAGTGGATTAAAGCATGGGATTGGGATTATTAATCTGTGAGTCCAATTATCTTATGTTTGTTTTAACATTTTGGTTTAGAATTATTAATTCAATGAATAATTAATCCAACAAATTTGTAGAATTATTAGTAATGGGATATGAGTGAGATTATTAATCCAATCAAATAATAAATACCACACTAATTTAATAAAATTATTAATATTTCACTATTAATTTTATGAATAAAACATGACGACTAAGTATGTCTGACAAATTTTTCAGGTTGCTCCCCCCTCTATTCCCTGCCGCATTGAGAAAGTGCAGTGGGACCCATTTTGTTCCTCCATTCCCTTCAATTAAAAAATGAAAATATTTTTTTTCATTTATTTATTTCTTATTTTACTTTTGTTTAATTCCAATCAATTATAAATTATTATCTGTGATATATTATATTATCTCTAATTTTTATTGGTGTTATTTACTGCCCATTCACCCCATATGATACAAACAATACTTTTGAAGGTGTACTAAAATCCCTACTTTACCTACTAATTCCATGTTTGTCTCAAACTTTTTCCCTTAATCCATGGGCCTATTAGCCTATCACCACCTCCTCAACCACTAAACCCACTTTTCTCTTCTTATTTGTAATCATTTCTTTTACATTATGTGATGTCAAGTGTAACTGATCAGACATTGACATCTCTAAATTTGAAGTCCTTCAAATATGAATAACATTCTAGCAAACATTACAAGTATATAATTATATTGTTAATTAATTTTTTTGTTTTACTTTACTTTATAATGTGTCCTACTTATGTCTCCATCAGTGGAATGCCAGGTCAATGAGATGGATCATCAGCTGAATTATTTTTTTAAGTATAATGGAGAGCATAACATTAATATATACATTCATCTGCAAATTGATATAATTAAGGATATTTTCATAATATTACTTTCTTTACCCCAAAAATCCCATACTTTTAATTTTGAGTTATACGTAGATAAATATGAGATTTTTGTCTTTCATGTATATTTATCAATTCTCAACATGTATTGATTTACAACTTATTTATAATATTTATAATCAATATAACCGATTCAGTTGTAAAATTCTTTTTAGTCGCTAATATTTTTAAAAAATTACAACCATGTCATCCAATTTTTTTATACATATTGTTTGATATCCTTTATACTGTTACAATGTCATCAATAATAAAAAAAAAAATTGTGATGGATAGCAATTCATCAATCAATCAATACAATTATTTAAAATTTGGTTCAAAGCAAGAGCTAAAACTTGTTTACATTGAGATTTCATCATAAAGCAGAAAAGGTCTTATCATTGTGTGATCCACCGTCCAATTATTTACCTCTGTAACTTTATATAAAGATTAGATAATGCTTTTCAATTTTTATTTTCCTTGTAGGATGTGGAAGATTTTCACAATCTTTTATGGAGAATATGGATGTCAATTCACAAAAATAATGTCCATACCTCGCTCTCAGACACTGTCACCAATACCGAGGCATGTAAGCATTATGTTTTGAAATAAGAGAATTAGAACCACTTCAACCCGATAGGTATATAATACTTGTTGATCAAAATGTCTAGCATGACTAACTTTTTTTAACTCCAATACATTAGGCATATGATTAGGTATTTTAGCTCATCTCACATTTACTAGGTACATGTAGTTTGCCTTTAATGCTAGGCAAAATATATTTAATCATTAAGATTATTTTCTTTTATTTTTGTTACTGATGTGACATTCTATAAAGTTAATAGTATTTGGATAAATAACTAAAATACAGAGTGTGGTTGGAGTAAAAATATGAAACAGTTGATAGGTAAAATAAAATATATACTTTATAGTAATGTTTAGATAAGTAAAATGCCTATTATCGTTGGAGATGCTCTTACATATAGGTAGAAACAGAAAAAAAAAAAAAAAAAATGTGATTGAGACACCTCCAATCACCACCCCCACCATTCCCCTCCCTCTTACATACACGTGGTGGATAGTGATTGAAAGAGAAGAAAAAAAAAAAATAAAAAAATTAACCAATCAAAAAGAAAAGGGGTAAGGGAGTGGGGGAAATGGAGTCTGGATCATTTTTCTTTGATACTAATATACCATTGCACACACCCGTGCACATAGCAGATAAAAAGTCACATAATAAATGACTAGTTCTGGTGAAATATTTTAATACTAATATAAAAACCTTTACCCTGTAGATAAATTAGATAAGACAAAATTTATTTTACCTGTATGTGGTATGATTGGATAGCATATTACTCTCCCTCTCTTTTAAAAATAATTATAAATCTCATGTGAATTTGAACTAAGATGTAACTTAATTAAAATATAACACAAAAATCATTTAAAAAACTAGAGTTTCTCAAATATTTTTTTTATAACAAATTTAATTTTTAATTTTAATTAGATATTATATGCATGTATATATACCCTATATATAGATACTGTAATTAATTTATGATTTAATTTATTAAATATCTATATGTACATGTTTAATTCAAAATGTTATTAAGTAATAAACTGGGTTAAAAATTAAAAATTACATTAAGATTTTATGGTTATAAATTAAGTTATTTAGGTTAATTTATGGTTTAATTTGTTTTATATATATATATATATATATATGTATATGGTTAATTTAAAAGGTTATTATATAAGGTAGTTTTATGATAATATATTAGGGTGTTTAGTTTAATTTATGATTAAATTTTTTATATATATGCTTATGTTTATTTTAAAATATTATTAAATAAAAAATTGGGTTAAATTTAAAATTAAATTAATATAGTTTGATGATTAATTTTTATAATAATAAATTAAGGTATTTATGTTAATTTAATTTATTATATATATAAATTAACATGTCATTAAATAAGAAATTTAAATAAAAAGGATAAAACACTCTCAAAATAGGCATGTGAAACATACTCGCCATTAATTTCGATTGAAAATGTAACTGCAGTTATTTTTAAATGATAGAATAAAATGATATCAGATTACACTACAAGAGGTAAAATAGATTTTGCCCAATATAATAATGTAAGAGAAGATTATTTTCTTTTCTTTTCTTTTCTTTTCTCTTTTTCCCTTTTTCTTGTTCTCCAAGGTTACATGAGAAGCATCTGCGACCTCCACAAAGAAAAGTGGACTTGGAAAAAGAATTGGTGGTCCATTGAGGAAGTGGGACAAATTGTGAAAAAGACAATTACGTACAATCGTCAAGTTTCTAATCAAATTCTACTTATGGCAGGACAAGAAAAATAAACAAAAAGATAAGGTAAATTACATTTCTACCTTTTGTGTTTCTAATCAAATTCTACTTATGGCAGGACAAGAAAAATAAACAGAAAGATAAGGTAAATTACACTTCTACCTTTTGTATTTAGTACAAATCGTTTCAAATTGATTAGTTTGATTCTCGTACACTAAATCTAGTTTTAGTTTGATCTTTTAGTTTAAATTTTTATTTTTATTTTTATGCATACACTTAAAGATTGACAAGTGTCCTAAAATTTTTAATTTTAACTTTCAACTTAAACGAAATGACTAAATTGTTTTAATTTGAAACATGGACAAAGTAAAATTTTAGTTAAATGAGAGGGGTGAAAAGTATATTTTATCCTGAATGAAATTTGAAAAATTACATAAGCTTCAAAATCCAATCCACCTTCTTCTTTGCTTGTGCTGTGCCTCACATCCCCTTGTGGGGTCATTGCTTCAAAACCTTGGCTTATTCAATCCATTTGTCTATCTTCATCAGATAAAAAATAAAAATTAGGGTTCCTATGAATTTGACTTATTTACTCATAAGTTTTAAATAAAAAAATTTTATGCATTTGCCCCGTGTTTTTGATAATAATAAAAAAATTGAAAACTTTCAGATGTATATTTTATGTTTAGAAAATGATCATTTGATAAAAAGTGATAGAAAAATAAAATATGTATATTCATTGTATATAGAGCTGGCAAGCTCATCCCAAATTCTTGAATCAGCCAAATGAAATTCAGCTGAAGCCCATTTAAGTCTGTCCAAAAATAGAATATGTTGTAATTGATTACATTTGTCCACAATCTTTATTGAGTTGTTTCATTCACAACCCATTTAAACTCACCTATATTTAACACTTCTAATTCTAAGTTTGACCCCACACCATATCATATTTGAATTTATATCATATATTTCAATTTTTTTGAACATTTTCAAGATTTATTTATTTATTTATTTATTTTGGGATGTGTAACTTTAATATGCATGGCCCATATAAACCCTTTTGGATTAATCATGAAACTAAACTAATCAATTTTCGTTTAAATGCATCTTATTTAATTTGTCACTAAAATGGTATTATTGCATTTATCTCGTAATGTAATTTTAGGGTCTAAGAAATTAATTAATGACCTTATTGATCAAATTTTTCTAAGGTGATTATGATCGTGTCTCCATTTGATAGCACCGACTCTTGTGTTGATTGTACTGCTGATAGAACATCACTCAATGGAGTCAACTTGAAGGACATTCAAACATTGTCTTTTTTTAAATAAAAATATGTGTGTGTGTTTTTTTAATACAAACACATTACGTAGTTAAATTACCTTCTTTGTTGTAGTTATCATTTCATGAAGGTAATTACATTTTTAGTTTTCAAAATATGAGTCTTGTGTCATTCTAATCTTCAATGTTTTAATTGTATCAATTTAATCCCCAATATATAAAAGTATTTCAATTTGATCCCCAATATTTAACTGGATCAATCTGACCCTTAATATATAAAAAGTGTTTCAATTTAATAGATGCAATTTGCATCTTAACCTTTCGTTAATTTGAAAAACATATATATGTTGCAGGTGTTTGGACAATAACATAGTTGATTATGACTCGTATTGTGCTTGTTGTGGCTTCTTTTGTGGCGAGAAACGTCTACGAAAAAAATATTGACAACCTTGTGCCAAGGATAGACCTAGCGTTACTGAATATGTCATGTCCATTTCTTATTGATGGTGTCATGATTTTATTTTTGAACTTCTCTCTTTTTTTCTGATAAAAATGAATGAAATAGTATAATTAGCTTTCATTGCAGCGGTTTCGTTGCGAAAAAAAATCACAAAACCTAAAGACTTGAGCAATCACACACACACACAAAACAAAGAATCTACTATGGAAGTAGATCAAGCATATACTTAATTATTTTCTTTGGGTTAGCCATGGTTTTATCCTAATTTTGTTGGGATATTCCTTTTGGCTTTGATGCTTTTCCCATAATTTCTGTTATCTCGATGTGCTTTTCAGTTTTGAGTTAGCAATTATTTTTTTTGCCAAAAAAAAGCATGTACACAAGCAAGATACACGTTTCAACCTGTAGTTTCACTATGATCTTCAATAGAGTTACAGTAGTTTTTCACCTTCAATCTCACAAGCTATTTTTATTAATCTCACTAAATCTAAGCATACTATAGTTGCAAAGGAATATATATAATACTAGCATCAAATCTAACATTTGCGATCCAATAGGTGAAATCAAGAAATTAAGTATTGACAACCTCGTGCCAAGGATAGACCTAGTGTTGTATGATTATGTGTTGTCAGGTTTACGTCAATAGACTTAGGGGCCATTTGGGAAGCAAAAAAAAAAAAAAAAAAAAAAAAAAAAAAAAAAAGAAGAAGAAGAAGAAGAAGTTAACTTTTAACTTTTAACCTATTTTGAATCACATCACCTATTACATTTTTTACACACAAAAGGAAAAAAAAAAAAAAAATCAAAAAATCAATTTTTAACTAATTTTCCAAACAGTAGTAATTGGTAGCTCGAATTTGAGCCCCCCGAATCCCCCGAATTCAAAAAACGACATCGTTTTTAAATATATATATATATATATTTTTTCAGAAGAAGAAAATCAGAGGAAGGAGGAGGAAGAAGGAGGAGAAGAGGAAGAAGGAGAAGAACTGGAGGGAAGGGGGCCAACAAAATCGGGTTGGAGGCGGCGGAGGCGGCAGTCGAGGCGGCTGCGGCGAGGCTGACGCCAGGGCTGCGATGATCGGCTGCTTCAATGACGATCGGTCTCCTCTTCTCCTCTCTTCTCTCTCTCTCTCTCTTTTCATGGGGAGGGGGAGATTTCGGGGGAAAAATCATTATTGTTTCCCAAATCACCCATTACTATAGTTCCACTAAGATCTTTAATGTATGAGTTATAATTGTTTCTCACTTTCGATCTTAGAGATCATCTATGTTAATAATAGAGTTGCAAATATATTATTGTCACAAAACTATAGCCTAAATTTACAAAGATTTGCAATCTAGTTGCCAGAAAAGATGAGCCAAATCGTACAAACAATATTGACAACCTCGTGCCAAAGACAGACCTTGCATTGTATGATCTGTCCTATTCATTCATGGCGATCATGATTTTATCTTTAAACTCTTATTTATTTTTTTTTTATTTTTTCTTCTAAAAATAAATGAAACAGCTTACTGGCAATTTCAAAGCAATCAATGAAAATCAGGCAAGTCCTTTGTAATATTCATAGTTGCAGTTTTGTTGCAAGCAAATCAGAAAATCTATTTCCAGGACGTAAGCAATCACACACACAAAACAACAAATTTAGAATGGGGGTAGATCAAGCACATGCACAAGCAAAATACAAAAATATATGGCTATGTTTGGCACAGCTTTGGAACATTAGTTCCAAAGCTTATCTCACACATAACATTTGTTTACGATTTTTAAAAGTTAATTCCATGTTCAATTTTGAAAACTCGGTTGAAGGCGAGAAATTTTGGGCTAACCGGTCATCCGGCCGGTTGACCGGAATAGTACAATTTTTTTTTTTTGGCAATTCATAAATGTTAATTTTTATATATTCGAAAAAAATATTTTCCAAATTTTTAAAATTTTTTTAATCATATTTAATAGAATTTTGAGTTGTGTGTTTGGTTATGAGTTATAAGTTTTTATATTAAATATCATATATCACATTAAAAATTCTCTACTCAATTCAAAACTCTTTCACTAAACAAATTTTTTACATTCAAATCATAATTCTAAAACTCACAAACTCAAAATACAACTCATGCTCTCAAATCATATTTAGGCCTCGTTTGGGAACATGCTATTTTAGTAACTTTTTGACTTTTTGGCTAAAATATAAAGTAAAAAAATTAGTATATTTGGGGTGACTTTTTGACTTTTTACGAAAAGATATGCAAAAAGTAGTGAAAAAATAAAATCTTTGATTTTTTGGTATAAGTTATAGGCTTTTTGACTTTTCTAATGACTTTTTAACTAAAATGTTAACTTGTCAAATGAAACCTTAAAAAGTTCTACCAAACGCAACCTACATGTTTCACCCTAAAACAAAAAAGAACATCAATCTAGTCATTGCATTGCAGTATGATCTTAATATAATAGTTTCTCACCTTCAATCTTACAAACTCTCTCTGTTATTTTCAACAAATCTAATACACAATAAGGTTGCAATTCTACTAGCCCTGAACTAATCGAGGGCAATCAAGATTTGTAGTCAAGTTGCCAAAATCAAGAAAGAATTTGCTTATTATTAATTTTTTTGTGCATTTAGAAAATAGCTCACCTACCAAAACGGTACTTGACCCATTTAATTGGATCCCTATTCGACATTATCTACTTAAAATGACTTATCTAATAGACGTAACTGATAATCTACAAATTGACTACTCATGCGACCTAGGGCCCCACCCCCATGGGCTTGCTCATTTTTTAGTGCAAAGATTAAGCTCCACATCCTCATCATTCAATTACATTTTTTCATATCAATTTTTATTACGACTCTAGACCTCCCCAACCCTTTAGATGCATAGTTATATTATCCAGAATTTGGCCTTAAAAGCAAGTTAATTGCAATTTGGAAACCACAAAAAACTGCTTATTTGCCTTAAGCCACACCTATTAATATGGAAAGGCACATGTGTCCTACGTTGATAGGTAGTTAATTGCAATTTATTTCAAACACTAAAATGATGACGATACATAAATCACTAGGAGGGTACACAAGGGAGAAGAGAACCAAGATTGGATTATGACAAAGCTGGCTAGGACATGGCCTAACAAAGATGGCGGTTAGAACAATTGAAAGAACCCTAGTTTTGAGCCATAACCTTCTTGTTCATATTGAAATGGTCATGACAATGACAATTTATTTTGAAAATAAAATTATCCAAAATTCCCCAAGGTTTTGAAGTATTCATCTTGTTTTCTTTTCAAACTCTCTCTCTCTCTCTCTCTCTCTCTCTCAAAAAAAAAAAAAAAAATAATAATAATAATAATTTTGAGTTTTTTTTTTTTAATTTTTTATTTCATTAGTAGTGAACGTTTTTTAATAATATTTGCATAGAGATTTATAAGAAGAATGATAACTCTACTGAATCTAAAGAGGCAGAGGCCAAGTCTAAGTCTAACCAGGCTGCAGTTGTAGCTACGACTAGTGGGCATGCTAAGGTTAGTTCTGCAGACAAATGTAATAGGTGTTCAAATGATCTTGCAGGTGTATCACAATACAATAGAGCTGCTACAACATATTAATTCTCTTATAACAAACTCCAAGGGAGTTAGATATTAGTTAGATATTTTGTGTATAAATAACTATCTTGATCATATAGATCTATAATGAACTAAATATCAAATATGGATATTTTCTCTTTCTATTTCCTCTGTTCTCTGGTTTTGCTTCTTCATCATGGTATCAAAGCATCAAGTCTGAGCTCTCATAAGCAACAATGGCAATCCAATCTGAGAAGGCTTCATTGCCTTCCAATGTTCTTCTACTAGTTGCAAATTTAAATTCGTTGATCACAGTAAAGCTTGAGTCTGGAAATTATTCTATCTGGAGAACACAAATTCAGAATTTCTTTAAAGCTACTGAGCTTTTCGGATTTCTTGATGGATCATCTGTATGTCCATCTGCTACAATCTTGGATGCAAACAATCAAACAGTTGCTAATCCTGAATTTCTAAAATGGAAGCTCATAGATTCATGTCTTCTTAGCTGCATAATAGTCACACCCACTTCTTCAATTTTCTTTTCAGTACTTCATTTAAAGCACTGTAAGGATCTATGGTTTGCACTTGAAAAAAGGTTTACATCTCTCTCACATTTTCATATTCATTAGCTCAAAAATAAATTGAGCACTGTCTCCAAGAAAACACGATCCATGGAAGAATATCGGTAAGAAGTCAAGGATCTTGTTGATAAACTAGCACTGGCTTCATTTCTTATTTGTGATGAAGATCTTATTCTTCTTGTTCTTAATGGGCTACCTGATGAGTACAATGCTTTCAAAACAACTATACGTGTTAAATCTGAAGTTTTAACTATGGATGAGTTGTGTGCTTTGCTTTGTTCAGAAGCAATTCATACTGAACAAAGTCATAAACAAGGAGCTTTTTCAGATCTCATAGTAGCATTTAATGCTACTACTACTGGTTCTCAAACCAGTCCATTTACTTTTTCTAGTGGATCATCACAAAATGTCTATGGTAGTACCAACTCTACTTGAAATTATTCATATAACAGAAGTGGCCGTGGTCAAAATTTGCAACCTAGAGAGGCAAATACACCAATTACAAAAGAGGTAGAAGAGGTGGTAGACCACAAATCTATGGTTTGGTTTGTCAAATTTGTGGCAAGAACAATCACTCAACCTTGGAATGTAGACATAGAATAAATACAAATTTTCAACCAGTGTTTCCATCATACATTATGCGTCTTTTTTCTGCAACACCTAGAGCTTTTTCTGCTCAATCTGCATTTTCCTCTATGCCTTCTAATTTCTCTACTCCATGGTATGTTGATTCAGGATCTACCTCTTATCTCACTAATGATTTAAGTAACTTGCATCTGTACCAACCTTATTAAGGTCAGGATCAAGTATTGATTGGAGATGGAAACACTCTTCCTATCCACAACTCTGGCACTGGTATCTTGCCCACACTTGATTTTACTTTTAAGCTTAATAATATGCTTCATGTTCCTCAAATTTCTTCTAATCTATTATTTGTGCATCAACTCACTTCTGATAATAGCTGTACTGTTACATTTGATGATAAGTCTTTTGTTGTTCAGGACAAACTTAGCAACAAGGTACTTTGTAGAGGTCATCATCACAATGGATTGTATCAGTTACTGTCTCTTGCCTCCACATTTCCTAAAGCTTTTTCTGGAACTAGCTCTCTTGCTCATCTTTGCCATAAGAGACTAGGACATCCTTCTACTGCTGTTTTTCATAATATTGCAAATAAGTGTGGTTTTTCATTTTCTCATAAAGAGTGTAATTCTTCTTGTCATCAGTGTTCTGTGTCAAAAAGTCACAGACTGCCTTTTGTCTTGTCAAATAATAAAACCACTGCACCTCTTGCTTTAATTCACTCTAATGTTTGAGGTCCATTTGCTCATACTAATGCCTCTTATACTTACTATGTTGTCTTTATTGATGACTTTAGTAACTTTACTTGGCTATATCCTCTGTCCTATAAGAGTGAGGTGTTTTCCAAGTTTGTCAAATTTAAGGCCTATGTTGAAAGACAGTTCTCTACCTCTTTACAAGTCTTCAGAACTGATGGTGGGGGTGAATGTACTAGTGGTCCATTTCAGAATTTTCTAAAGCAAGTTGGTATTGTTCATCAAATGAGCTATCCTTATACTCCTTCTCAAAATGGAGTGGTTGAGAGAAAGCATCGTTACTTAATTGAAACAGCTATTGCTTTGCTTGATTAGTCTTCTGTACCTCTCAAGTACTAGTTTGAGGCTCTTGCTACTGCAACTTATTTGATTAATAGCATGACCAGTTCTAAACTAGGCCATCTTAGTCCATTTGAACTTCTCTTCCATACGCCTCCTGATTTTGCTTTTCTTAAAGTTTTTAGCTGCAAGTGTTACCCCTGGTTAAGGCCTTATATCTCTCATAAACTTCAACCTCGATCTAAACAGTGTGTGTTTCTTGGTTATCATTCTAGTTACAAAGAATACAAGTGTTTGGATCCTCTTACTGGCACTGTGTATGTTTCTAGACATGTTGTGTTTGATGAACATTCTTTTCTTTTTGTTTCTTCTACTTCTCCAACATTACTTTTTTCTAAGGCTGCTACCAAGGTTTTTTTTCTGGGGTTCTTCTCATTTTGTCTATTCTTCATCTGATTCTTCTTCTTCTCCTTTCCAGATTTTAGATAGTTTTTCCTCTGCTAGCTTTTTTGCTTCTGATTCTTCTGTACCTGCCAATCTTTCTTCTCATCTTTCCCATTCTCCTCACGGTATTCGTTTGACTATTCATATCTTACCTCCTCCTCAACCTTCTCTTAATTCTCATCCCGTGATTACTAGGTCTAAAGCTACTTGTCTTTCTGCTTCTCTTCTCACTTCTGAACCTTCTTTTTACAAACTTGCTCTTCTTAGTCCTCATTGGTTTCAGTTTGTGCAAGAGGAGTTTCAGGCTCTTCAAAATCAACACGCCTGGACACTAGTTTCTCCTCTTGTTCATCAACATGTGGTGGATTGAAAATGGGTCTTTCACATTAAAAAGGACTCCAATGGCAATATTGTTAGGTATAAATCTAGGCTTGTTGCCAAAGGTTACAATCAAGAGGCTAGCACTGATTTCTTGGATACCTTCAGTCCTGTGGCTAAACAGCCCACCATCAGGGTTTTCTTGTGTATTGCTCTTCATTACGCCTATTCAACAGCTTGATGTGTCTAATGCTTTTCTCCATGGCAAGCTTTAAAAAGATGTTTTTATGGCTCAACCTCCAGGGTTTGAAGACTCTCACTTTTCCACTTATGTTTGCTAGCTTAACAAAGCTCTTTATGGTCTCAAGCAAGCACCAAGAGCTTGGTTTTCTACTTTTTCTTTCTTTCTTCTTACTTTGGGTTTTGTTAATAGTCATTGTGATCACTCTCTCTTTGTTCAGGCTTCTACTTCTTCTTTAACATATCTCTTAGTCTATGTTGATGATATTCTTGTTACAGGCAATTCTCCCTCTCATATTCAGTCTCTCATTTCTCAGTTACACTCAGCTTTTTCCTTGAAAGAACTGGGATCTCTATCTTATTTCCTAGGCATCTCAGTCTCCTCTTATTCTCCTAGTACCTTTTTATCACAATCTTATTATGCTTCTACTCTCCTTCACAGAGCTAGCATGTCTGAGTGTAAGCCTGCTTTTTCTCATCTTTCTGTTAAAGCTTCTTGTTCTTCTTCCCCTTCTTCTGTTCCTTGCTCTAATCCTTCTCTCTATCGAAGTCTTGTTGGAGGTCTTCAGTACTTAACCATCACTAGGCCTGATTTGGTTTTTGCTGTCAACCAAGCTTGTCAGCATATGCATAATCCCACTCAGGAAGATTTTGGTGTTGTCAAAAAGATTCTCAGATTTGTCAAAGACACTTTACATCATGTCTTATCCTTCTCTTCTAGTTGTTTTAATGTTCATGTGTTCTCAGATGCTGACTGGACTGGCAGTTCTACTGACAAACGGTTTACTACTAGTTTTTGCATATTTTTGGGCTCTAATTTGGTGTCTTGGGTTGCTAAGAAACAACCCATAGTGGCTAGATCCTCCACGAAAGCTAATTATAGGTCTATGGCTTAATCAAGTGCAAAGGTGTCTTGGCTTCAAATGCTTCTTTATGATATGCATATCTTTCCTTCCTCTGTCCCAGTGTTGTGGTGTGACAATTTATCCGCTCTCTCTCTGGCCTCTAACCCAATTTTCCATGCTCGGACCAAGCATATAGAAATTGATTATCATTTTGTTCGCGAGCAGGTCTCAGCCAAGCAGTTGCTAATCCGGTATGTTTCTTCTTCCGACCAACTTGTTGATATCTTTACCAAACCATTACCTGTGGCTCGGTTTCTCTTCTTACAGTCCAAGTTTTTGGTTGGTCCCCTACCCTTCAGCTTGCAGGGGGCTGATAACTCTATTGGATCTAAAAAGGCAGAGGCCAAGTCTAAGTCTAACCAGGTTGCTGTAACTGTAGCTACGACTGGTGGGCATGCTGAGGCTAGTTCTGCAGACAAATGTAAAAGGTGTTCAAATGATCTTGCAGGTGTATCACAATACTATAGAGCTATTATAACAAACTCCAAGGGAGTTAGATATTAGTTAGATATTTTGTGTATAAATAACTACCTTGATCATATAGATCTCTAATGAACTAAATATCAAATATAGATATTTTCTCTTTTTATTTCCTCTGTTATCAGGTTCTGCTTCTTTATCGAAAAAAAAAAAAATTACAAAATACCAAAAAAAAAAAAAAACACACACACACACACGCATTTTCATTTTTTTTTTTGTTTTCGTGAAACTTTTTTTAGATTTCTTCACAACGTCACCAAATGTTTCCCACATATGTGAGTAAAATTATTGGTGCTGAAGCAATGTTGAGACACTTTCAAAAATAAAATAAAAATAAAAAGCAATGTTGAGATATTTTGGTGACAAAAGGCTAGGTCAATCACCAACATCTTGTACATGATCTGAACTAAAGAAATCTTTTACATGAGTGTCCTTAATTTTATGGGTACTGTTATGGTGTGCAACTTACGTCTTACACTTACGCCTTTTCTGTTTAGAGTCCTGTTTTTGTTTTCCTTTCCACTTACACTTTTTGTGTAAGTGGTACATAGTGTGCAACTCTTGAGGGTTGCACACTTAAGAAAAGTCCTAATTTTATTGTTTCTTTTGTTATTTCTTCTTATTAATTTTAATAAAATATTATTTTTTTCCAAGCAAAAGAAACTTTATAATTTATAGTTAAATCGTTGCAAATGAAAAACTTTTACAATGCAATTAGTTCCTCCTTCTTCAATTGCAAAAAAAGTGACTACAACTATTTTTTTTTTTTTTTTCCACCATCAGAAAAAGAGTTTTATTAACTCAATTACAATATTCTCCAATTCTTCTTATCCATTTTGCAACATTCTCCAAATCATTCTTGATTCTTCTTTCTTTTTTTTTTCCCCTATAGTTTTCTAAATGTCAAAATAAAAATGTGGGCATCATTGTAACAAAGTGATGCAGTTAATGTACTATTCAAATGGCATCAACATTGACCCTTTTTGTTTTTTGACCAGGGGGAGGAAGCACCCTAGAAATCAACCCCAGATCATGAGAAAGGCACAACTATTGCTTTTTATCAAAATACCATCGCCTTCGCTAGCCGTCATCATATACAACACGAATTTTTGATAAAAAAGAGAGGGCAATTTCGTAATGTCAACAGTGATAGGGTTGTGATCCTCACCTAGGTTGGGAAATGTTGTCTAGGTTACAAAACTCATGGGGTCCTCACCCAACCAAGACTTTTACATTCTCTCTCCCCAAAACACACTCTTTGTTTTTTTGCCCTTTTTTGCTATATAAATGAGTAAGCATATCAATATTGCATATGGGTCTCCCTCTCTCTCTCTCTCTCTCTCTCTCCTATATTGGTTCAGGTTGTGGCATAAGAAGGTGGGGTGTTGAGCAAGATGGAGAAGCAGGGCACGTGCGTTACTAACTCATGCCCACATATTAGTGACCCCATTTTGCCTACACTTAGCAGTCGCTGAAGAGATTTGGCGACAATTTTTCACAATTGGCCGATGCAAAAAGTTTTTTTTTTTTTTTTAAGTACTATAAGGCATATATCTTCATCACTTCCAGCAGTTATGGGCTGTCAACTAATATGCTTTTAGTACACCATAATGAGTTAGTACTTCATGTGCCCCTCTTCCCCATCATGACCACTCGACCTTAATCACCATTCGATAGCAAATTATTAGTTCGTTGGTTATCGTTGTTGAATCATTCAAAGCAGTTCATATATACCGGTGAAGCTTCATTTTCAGGTCAGTCATTGTACATATTTGAGAAACATTTAGAAAATTTTGATGAACACTTCGTTAGGGTGTGTTAAAAATTCAAAGTGTATGATGATAATAAGGATAATGATCGAGAAAAAAATGTTAGGTCAATTTTACACGCATCCAGTGGTCCTAGATTATGGTTAGTGTGATTTTCAATGAAGGTGAGAGAACTATTGACTTAGTACATCATATTAGCATTAAAATTAGACCTTTTTCAGGCATACAGGATATGGTGATCAGCTGCATCTTTCTATGCTATGCTCTCTCTATCTCTCTCAGTTTCAATAGAGATAAAACGCTATAGTACCTAAGAAAAAAAAAAATTTGTTTATTTATGAGAGTCCAGATATAGTTTTTTTTTTTTTTGATAACTCGGTATCTATTCCTAAGGATCGACTAATCTGGAGACTAATCCTACTGTCTACTGTCAATATAGTAGAACTGCAATAAACTTTGTTTGCTGTATTGCTAAAGTAATTAGCTTGGATGCCACAGTTCAGTGTGTCAAGAAACTTGACATCGAGGGCATAATTTTAAATATCAGTATGGGTATGTATTTTATTAAAAATATAATCATATATAGGGCTGATATTAGATATTACCAATTAATAGATTAAAAAAAATATCAGTTTTGAAAGTTCAAACTGCCGATACATGTCGGCTGAGTTTCATAGGATTAATCCTTGGACCGTTGGGTCCTTAGTAAGCAACTGAGGGAATATCACCAATTTAAGATAGAAAATGGGAAAGTTAAGTAACCACATTGGTGGCTAAGATGTCATATTGTACAATTGAAAGCTCCAAAAGCTCCAAAATTTGGAGGACTTGATTGAGGAGCAGTGTTCCCATGCAATTTTATTTATTTATTAAGGCAAAGTATATCTGGCTAACATGTTATATATGAGTAATATTAGGGATTTTAAATATTTTATTAAATATTTTATCAAATGTCTTATATAGGTATGGGACCCACATAGTATGGGTCCCACATCCATGTAAGATATTTGATAGAATATTTAGTAAAATATTTAGAATTTTTAATATTTTTTTATATATATATACTCAAAATGAAGTGTATATTATGGAATTTCCTAGATGCGTCTAAGGGTTCTTTTGGGTGTGAGTTGATTTTTTGACTTTTTTATATTTTGATTATTTTAGTTTGGGACTAAAAGACCTCGTTTAAAATAGATTTTTTTGACTTTTTTAACTTTTATAAAAGAAAAAATAAAATACATATAATTTCAATATAACATTTTATTTTATTAAGTCAAAAAATTTATTTATCTTTTTGTGCCTATCTTAACTAAAAAAAACTCCCATCCAACTTACGCCAAACGAGGGTTAAATGTCACAAAAAGGATCAATACTTTAAGCAACGGGCCCCCATAAGTGGTTGTCAAAGGTTTTTTTTATTCAACCTTTCACTCCCTCCAAAGATAAAAGGCTTTAATTTGGATAACAATAGTAAAAGGTTTCAACAAAAGTTTATAGCTCGTATTTATTTTGATTGTGACGTAAAGCTCAAAATTGAAATATGAACCAAATTTAGTCAGTCACGTTATACCAAACTTAAATTTATATATTTTGATCAAATATTCTTTCGTGATATAAAATATTCTTATAGGCTTCTTCTTAAAAAGGACAAAAGTGTAAGTGAAGTAATTACATTACGCCACACCACACAAAAGTGTAGTTGTAAGTGTAAGTGGAAGGTATAAATAAAATGTATAAGTTGCACACCATGTGCCACTTACACAAAAGGTGTAAGTGCAAGGTAAAAAAGGTGTAAGTGTAAGGTGTAAGTGAATACAAAAAGGTGTAAGGTGTAAGTTGCACACTATAGCATTATCCAATTTTTATAATGAAAGATGTTTTGCAAAGTAGAAATTTTATACAAAAAGATTTTACAAAGTAATGTGACGATAATATTTTTTAAAATAATAAATCACATTGTTGGGACTTTTGATTTGAAATAAATTAATACAAAACTATTAGGTAAATATTTTATGTATAATTTTTTATTCTTTATGTTTCATTAATCTTTTTCTAATATGTAGATGTTGTAGTGTTGAGAATTGACACACCAAACTTACCTACAAATATCAAAATACACGTATTCTAAAATTCGAGTCCATGAAATAATGAATGTTCCAGTATTTATCAAGATTTACAATATGTAATCTTTAGAATATCATTTTTACATGACCACGTTAAAAGATAGAAAACTTGAAAAAAACCTAATCCTTTATTTTAAATCCTAAAAAAATAAACAAATAAAAAAGCTCAAAACTCATAATTTTATCAACAAAAATAATATAAGGTTAAAATTTGGGTCTAGCTTGTCTTCAGTTAAAAATTAAGACTGGATCGTCCAGTCCGCTTGGTGGGCCCATTTTTGGGCCTCGCTTTGATAATTCTAATCGTTCACGTTTTAGAGTTCGTCGAGTATATTATTTCTGTAAAAAATCAAGTTGATCGGATAACGACAATTACGTGTTCAAATTAGTTTTATATGAACCGTTCATTTTTTCACCTTCTATTTTGTTTATACAAAACTTATTCGAACAAGTAATTGTCATTATCTAATCGACTTGATTTTTTTTAAGAATAATATACTCAATGAATCCTAAAATGTCAACAGTTCGAATTATTAAAATGAAATTCGAAAGTGGGTTCACAGAGCGAGCTAGACAGTCCAATCTTGATCTCCAACAAAAGACAAGCTGGACCCTTCAAATTTATTGAAAGCATGGATCCCACCATAAAATACTTGAATCTAAAGGATATACCATTTTTTAAGATACCTAAAATTATGAATATATTGTTGCAAAAGCAGAGTCTAGGGATAAATCCATCAATTTTGTCCAAGATAATATAAAAAATCAACATCTTGAAATAATTAAAATATTTTTCTTTCTCTTATTGTTATTCTTCGATTATGATACTGTCAGAAATGGGATGACTATTGTGCTCAATTGTTCCCTTTGTGAGACTCACTTTTATAATCCGAACCGTTCACTTTTTAGAATTCATCAAATGGTATATCCCTATAAAAAATTATGTTAATCAGACATCTATAACCTTTCGATCAAAACTTATTTATATCTGAAAAAATAAATGAGAGGTACGATTTTGAGTGTCAATCTAAATATAAATATGTTTTCATCAAAAGGTTACTAATGTCCGATTAATTTGATTTTTTATAGGAATATACTACTCGACAAACTCTTAAAACGATTCAGATTATCGAGTTAGGACCCGAAGTGAATCGCACGGACAAAACTTTTGTGACAACAGTCATCTCATCTCTAATATTGTCAGCTAATATATGTATAGGGATTGGCTTTCCTCTAGTCTGTGATCGGACTGGAGGGTGTTGTTGGGCCCGTGGGGCCCACTACGGGTCCTATTTTGATAATGCGAACCGTTCAATGTGTAGAACCCGTCGAGAACTATATGCCTGTAAAAAATTACGTTGATCGGATATCGATAGTTATTTCATTGGATCAGATTTCTGTCAACCGTTTATTTTTTCATAGTTTATTTTTTTTGTACAAAATTGATTTGATCACATGGCTATCGATATCTGATCAACGTGATTTTTTATAGGTATATAGTACTCGACGAGTTTTACACATTAAATGACTCAGATTATCAAAACGAGACTCGTGGTGGGCTTCACGGGCCCAACAACATCCTTTAGTCCATGATCGGACTTAAGAGTGTAAAAATGACTCGCAACTCGTGGGTGGCTCGAACCCCACCAGCAACTCGGGGTGGGCCTGGCCCATTTAGGCCCGTTTGGGCCAGGGCCTGATTCCAACCCAAGCCCCTAGGCCTGGGCCATCATTTTGAAGCCCGGCTAGGCTCATGGGCCCGACCCGCCTAGCCCAGCCCGTGGCCCAGCCCGCTTAAGGCCTATTCAAGGTCCGACTCACCCGAGACCTAGTGTCTTTTTTAGTAGAAAATAATAAAATTTTGATAGAAATAATTTTAAAAAATAAAAATAAATGGTCAGGCCTGCCCAAGCCCGAGGCCAGGCCTAGGCCCATTAGCCCGCTCAAGGCCCGAATACTCTTGGGCTTGGGCTTGATCCTATTTTTTGGCTCATAGGTCGGCCCAGCCCTACCCTGCTCGAATTTTGACGGGAGGTTGTGAGGCTCAACATGGACCGGGTCGAGCCAAATTTATACCTCTAATTGAATTAGAGGGAAGCCAAACCCATATATATACATATATATATATATACTAGTGTTCCTAAAAAGTTGATGGCTTTACATTATGTATATGCAATTCGGTATCACTAACCAACAAGCATTACATCACAAATATACAAAAGATTTTCATAGACTAAGATATAAATATTGCACAAAGATGCAAGACTCACTTAGAGGTAGGACTTTGACTTTTTAGTATAGGTTATAGGTTTTTTGACTTTTTTAGTAATTTTTTGAATTTTTGCTAAAATATTAACTTGCCAAACGAGGCCTTTATGTAGGTCTCACATAAAATCGGTCCTATCTTTTTTAGTCTCACATCTGTATTTCATTGTGTAAATTATTTTTGTGCATTTAGATTTATGGGTGAATTACACTAATAGTCTCTATAGTTTGGGGCTTGTGTCACTTTGGTCCCTGATTTTTTAATTGTGACACATTTGACCTTGAATTTTGAATCTTGTTCCAAATAAGGACAATTGAAAATATCATTAGATTTTTCAAGGGTAAAATTGTCAATTTGATAAAATATAAACAAATTTGATAAAAATAAATGTCAAACATGTATTTTTGAATTTTTTAAAATTATTTCTACCTACTAAAATTAAAATTATGTAAAATTGATAAATCTTTTAGACTATTTATTTTTTTACCAAATTAATTTTTATTATGTGTTTGGATAATGATCATGTAAAATTAATTTTTAAAAATTAATCATGTAATTTTTATCAATTTTACATAATTTTATCATTTGTGGATAAAAATAATTTTTAAAAAATTAAAAATATTTTTTTGACATTTATTTTTGTCAAATTAGTTTATATTTTATTAAATTAACGATTTTTCCCTTGAAATTAAACAATGATATCTGTGTGTGCTGTTTTCTGACCACACTGCCAATCAGGTATTCAGCTGGAGAACACCGACAGAATAGATTGCACTCGAACGACTTATAACAGAAAGATGAGACTCCGACGGTGGTTCTTCCACCTGGGGGCATTCCGACAATCAAGTCAATACTCAGCTATCTCTCAAAGATAGTAATTACGGCTTAACTCACTTGCCAGAATACCAAAAACGTACCTTAGACCCACGAGGGTGCCTTACTTTTATAGTCAACACTGACATGATCTCTGTAGAAACCTTGCTCCAATGGACTCTGGCTCAATACTCATCTTGGACTCTCCAATAGATAAAGATAAACTCCCTAAGAGTTTTATCCTTATCTAGGCTGAGGTCCTCCTCCATTCTAGAACTCTTGTCCTTTATCTGTTCATCTCGGATTCTGGTATCTCCGTAGATAACCTCGGCCTAGCCGAGATCACCTCGGCGCCATGACCAAGATATGTGGCACCTCGGTTGGCACTTCGGTGCCACCTTGGCCACGTGTTGTTATTCAAGAAATATGTCCCCACAACTGCCCCTAGGTTCTATTACCTCGGCATCCTGAGGTGATGGAACCTATATCATTTGAACCCATAGCACGTCGGCTAAACTTGCTTTATCATTTGTTACCAAGATCATCATTAATTGAATCCACATGACCAAGACTTGTAATCTGTTTTTATCAATGCCTTAGAACCAAAGACCAAGTTTTTCCAAGTTCCTTAACCGACATCGTTCCCTTAGCCGAGGTCTTTGCTTCATTAAATCAAAAATTCCAAGAGTTTTTACACGCGTATGAGCTGTCACGCACAGTAATTCAATCATTTTTGCTACGCGTCTCTTTCCCATTGAACTGTACCTGACACGCGCTATTAAGTCGCATTGCACTTGCGTGCGCCGTTTGACAAGCACATCATCCTAGGCACACTAATTGTGATTTGCCGCCTTTTCGTGTTTTGACAAAATTACTTCCCTCTCTTTTCGTCTTTTCACTTCACATTTTCTGATTTCTCTCTGTGCTTCAAGCTTTTCTCTTTCTAAACCACCATTGTCATCTTCTCAAAGCTTCCTGCAACCACTCCGTTTACTTCCTCAGACGAAGCATTTTTCTGCTCTTCTCCGCCCACTGCCACCGTTTGACTCTGGCGAACTCTATACTGGCCTCACATTCTTTGGTAAGCCACTGCTCCTTCTTGTTTCGTTCTTTGATTTACTTCGAACTCTGTTACATTTGTACTCTATTTTCATGAATGTACTTAGTCTTCACTTGCGTTTTAAGTTTTATCATTCATCTGATTGAGCATGTTTCAATTTTGCAATCTTGTGTTTGCCCACTATGTTTTCTAGGTCTACCCATGCACACACATACTTGATGTTCTTGTAAATTACCATTGTCTTCGACTTGTTTTACATTTTGTTCAATGTTCTTGAATCCCTTGTACACACTTTGTCACAGTGTTCTTGATAGTTTATCACTATTCTTGATTCTAAATCATGTTCTTGTTTCTGTTTTCATGTTGTGTTCTCCAGATTTTTGCCTTCAATTCTTATTTGTATAGTCTTAGGTTTTGGGATTTGTTATAGAACTCACAAATTTTAGAAAAAATTGAAACAAATTCCCTTTAGATCCTCAAAAACCCTTGCCCCAACATACGTTTAGGTTTTGCCGAGGTCCTTTAAACCTTAACAAACCACTTCCTTCTGAAATCCAATACCCTCTCCACTTAGCCGACGTCATGGGTATGTTCAGGTGGAGGGTAAACACCCCAACTAAGTTAGAATACTTTAGGCAGGAGTTTGCCATCCCTGCTGACATTCATCTAAGGTTGGCTGGGGAGGAGGACTCCATCATGTCCAAAGACGACTCCATGCCTTTCCCAGCGGTAGCCTTCATAGAGTGTGGACTTAGGTTCCCTCTTGACATCCTTTTACTATTATAAACAGAACACAATGCAGCTTGCCATTAACTCTTACCGAGTTATCAATGGTATAATTGCCTTAGCTAAAAAAGAGAATGCTAGGATTACCTTTGCCAACATCCAATACTGTAACACCATGTACGGCCTAAAGTCAGAAAAAGGCTATGTCTATTACCTTAAGCCGTGATCCATGAAATATAAACTTGTCGCCGACCTCCCAGACTCCAATAAGGGTGCTGGAGACGATTACTTCATCATCTAAGGCAACTGGGAGTTCCCACCAGATGATGACTTTCACCTCTATCCCCTAAGTCGAATAGTTGTCAGAGAGGGAGATGGTAAGAGCCAAGTGTCACCTTTGCTTGTTTTCAAGTCTTTCTTACTTTGATGTTTTTGTATGCTCTAACCTCTGTTTGTTTTATTTTGCAGTTCTTCCTCAACCACCCAAGGACTTCTGCAAATCCTTCTATTCCAGCAAGGATTTCAAGAAGTTGTTGGGTTTGCCAGTTGACCAACGGAAAGCCCCTCTGCTGCTCAACTACATCCCAACCTACAAGTCCATTTTGCCTGATGTCTCGAAGAAGAGCAAGTCTCCTCTCTCTGCTACAACTTCGTCATCTCGGCCTAATCAGGGATCAACCTCTGCCCTAACAGAACAGCCATCTACTTCAGCTCTACAACTGATTCCACATTCTCAACGCCAACACCGATGTCGAGCTCCACTGCTCGCACCAGCAGGCAGGACTCCAAACTGAAGATGCCGAAATGCTGAGGCGTCGTCTTTGGACCCAACAAATCCACCAACAGCTCTACCAGCAATCCGCCTTGGCACTAAAGTTACCGTTGCCATCTCCTTCGATGAAATGTGGAGACAAAAGGCCGTTGCCAAAGACCTTCTTGCTGACATCCCCAATGTCATCGCAGTTCAATCTTCCTAGTCTCAGCCTAAGCCGAAACTAAAAAGGCTGAAGAAAGCCCAAGCTAAGGCAACGGTGACTCAGATCGATTCTGAGGACAACTTGCCAATCTCAAAAATGAAAAGTGCCTCTGCAGCCGAAAAGAGGCCCGCAAAGGTGGCTCCCTCTGAATCCACATTGTCAAAGAAGCCGAGGTCAGAGTTTGCTACAACCTCGGGGTCCCTGAAGTTTGATGCCCCCTAGGCCCCTCCAATTACCATTGAGGACAAGCCAGTCAGAGTCGGCGACAACGTGACTGACATCGAAGTTGGCGTTGCCCTCTCTACTGCCTTGCTCTTTCCAAAAGACCTCGAACGCAATGCCGAGGTCAGCAAATATGAAAATTTCGCTCTACAGTTGCAGCACTCCATACAAGTAAGCCCCTAATACTTGGTACTTTCTGTTTCTTCCATACTTAGAGAGTTTTACTAATTTTGTTTTTTTTTTTCCTTTTTTTTAGGCAATCCAGTATGCCCACTCCTTCGCGATGGAGGCCTTCGATATTAAGAAAGAGTTGACCCGCAAGACGAAGGAGGTTGCTGGCTTGCTCAAGACCATCAATGAGGCCGAGGCCAAGATGAAGACTTTGATAGACCAGGCCAAGGCAGCAAAATAAGCCCAAGACAAGGCCGAGGAGAGGGTAGGCGCTGCTGAGGCCATTGTTGAGGTCCTTAAAGCCGAAAAGAAAAAGACCGAAGCAAAAACTGTCGAAGCCCAAGCTGAGCTCCTAGTTACCTTGGCCACAAAGGACGTCGAGATCAAAGAAGCGGACGAGAAGGCATATGTCGAGGGGGCATCTAACATCTGTGAGGACTACCAAAAACAAGTGAAACAGGCATTCAACAAGAGTTTCACCCTTGGTTGGATGGCTACCTTAAAGGAGTTGGTTGTCCCCGAGGACTCAACTCTCTAAGATAACAGTCTCCTTGTCCTGCTATTCCCCCCCACTCTATGCCAATCCGAGGACGAGACTGAGTCCGAGAAAGATGTCGAGGCCGACAAGTTTGAGAAGGTCGAAGCTGTTGGGGCCAAGATCCCAACTCTGAATGAGCAAGTTCTAGACTTGACTCAGAATGAGGGGGACGAGGTCCAAAAGACCACCCCTGAGGCCGAGGTCAAGGCTGCCAACAAAAGTATTGATGATACACTTCGCCAGATTAATATTGAGGTAGAGGCTGACAAAAGTGCAACACCTCTAGCCAACGAAGCTAATCCTAGTACTTAGGATTTTTCTGTTTTTCTTGTATTTTTTCTATTTCGTTCTTAGCTATAATACGTTGTCTTTAAACAATGTTTGCTTTGTATTTGGCCAATGTGCCCTTTTGTAATAACAACAAGTAGTCTTTTTGTAGGCCGAAGTGCCTTTTTTTCTCTTTTAATGCAAGTACAACTTCTTCTTTCAAGTATTTATATGTTTGTAAGCTCTACTGCTTCCATACTTAGAATGTCTTCAAGGTAGACCTTAACTGTGCAATTTTCTCGGGGTAAAATACTTCGGGTATAACTGTTGACTATTTATCTCGGCCACGGCTTAATACTTAAAAACATTTGTAAAAATATTTTCACAAGTGTTTATTTAAAGCTTGCCACTTCGCTCTCACTTATCAAGACTTCTGTCATCCATTACCTTCCAAGTCTTGGCAACATGGTAATCTCGGCAAGTACGTAGATACTTCTTTCAACATATCATTGGCTTAACTTCAACTTGTAAATTTTTCTTAAAATTTTAACAGGTGTTAAACCAACTTTAGCTTGTAAGTTCCAACTTCCAGGCATTATTCTCCAACTCTCTACCCTCTAATGTGAACTTAAGTTTCACTTATGTTTACATTAAGTATGTACCTATGATCTTGTCCGAGATTAGATTCAAACAGAGACTGGCCGAAGTTATCAACCTCGGTCTCTGTTAATCTAACTGATATGTATTTAGTGTCATTCAAAGTTTTCATTCTGTCGACAAAGCAAATCTAGGTTAATTCAACTTAGTTCAACTTGATTATATGCAAGTATAATTCAACTCTGTCATATAATAAGTCTAAGTTATTCGTCATGTTTCAATCAGAAACATCGCCAACTTAGTTCAACTCTATTATATGCAAGTATAATTCAACTCTGCCATATAATGAGTCTAAGTTATTCGTCATGTTTCAATCAAAAACATCGCCAACTTAGTTCAACTCTATTATATGCAAGTATAATTTAACTCTGTCATATAATGAGTCTAAGTTATTCGTCATGTTTCAATCAGAAATATCGCCAACTTAGTTCAACTCTATTATATGCAAGTATAATTCAACTCTGTCATATAACAAGTCTAAGTTATTTGTTATGTTTTAATCAGAAATATCGTTAAGTGACTGGTCAATCGTTTTACATAAGTTTGAAATCAAAAATCGAGCTAAAGTTTTATTAATTACTTCGGCTAATAACAAAAGATTTTAAAGAAAAAATGAAATCTTAATGATAGAAGAACTTCAGGTTGCAAGTATTCCAGGGTCTTGGTAATTCTTTGCCTTCATTGTCTTCAAGCCGATATGCCCCATTGCCCAAGATTGAGATGATTTTATAAGGTCCCTCCCAGTTTTTGCCAAACTTTCCCTCTCTGGGATCTTTCTTGTTGCCGATGACCTTTCTCAGGACAAGGTCCCCAACTTGAAACTCTCGTGGGTTGACCTTTTTGTTGTAAGCCTTGGCAAGCTGCTGCTGGTATGCCCCCAGCTGAATTGCTACCTTCTCTATTCTTTCTTCTAATAGATCCAGATCTCAGGCTAAAAATGCATCATTAGTCCCATTATCCACTCCTTGGGTTCTGACCCTTGGGATACCGACCTCTAATGGGATTACTGCCTCTGTGCCACAAGCCATGGCAAATGGGGATTCTCCAGTTGATCTTCTCGACGTAGTTCGATATGCCCAGAGTACATTGGGCAACTCATCCACCCACTTTCGCTTTGCTGCTTCCAACCTCTTCTTAATCCCATCCAATATAGTTTTGTTAGATGATTCTGCCTGTCCATTGCTTTAAGAGAAGCTTGGAGTGGAATAGTAGTTCTTGATCTTGTACTTTGTACAGAAGCTCTTGATTAGCTTACTGTCAAACTGCGTACCATTGTCTGCCATTATTGCCCTTGGGATTCCAAACCTGGTGATGATGTTCTTTCATATGAAGTTTTTTACATCAATGTCTTGAATCTTTGTGAGGGGTTCAGCTTCAACCCACTTGGTAAAGTAATCTATTGCCACTAGCAGGAACTTCCTTTGTCCAGTTGCTTGAGACAGTTGTCCAACAAGATCCATGCCTCATTGGGCAAATGGCCAAGGGCTGGATACTGGGTTTAAAACTGCTGCTGGTTGGTGTATCGAAGGTACAAACCTCTGACACTTCTCATACTTTCTGACATAAGCTTCAGCATCTTTCTGCATATGGGGCCACCAGTATCTCAAAGTAATGGCCCTATGAGCAAGTGACCTGCCCCCAGTGTGGCTTCTACATACTCTTTTATGTATCTCATACAAGAAGTCTTCAACTTGTGAAAGATGCACACACCTCAAAAGGGGTCCAGTAAAAGATCTTCTGTAGAGATGTCCTTCTGCTATCAGTCTGAATCTTGTCAACTTAAGTCTGATCTTGTATGCTTCTTTGTGGTCATCTAGCAGTTTTCCCTCTTTAAGAAATACTATTATTGCATCTATCCAGCTTGGTCCCATCTCTACACACATTGCTTCATGCTCTGTGTTCAGTGGTTCTACACTTGGACCTGACAAGTAGTCAACAATTATTGTCCTTGCCTCTCCTAGTTTCATTGCACTAGCCAAGTTGGCCAAGGCATCGGCATGGCTATTGTTATCTCGGTTGACTTGCTGTAGTCAGTAATTTTGGAACAATGCCATTAGTTTGCCCACCTCCTTTGCATAGGCCATTATCCTTTCATCTCGGGCTGCATGTTCGCCTATTGCTTGGTTAATGATAAGTTGGAAGTCACAGAAGACCATTACCTCGTCGACTTCCATTGCTGCTACCAACTTTAATCCTGCAATCAGTGCTTCATACTCTGCTTCGTTGTTTAAAGCCTTAAACCCCAAATGAATGGATTGTTCCAGCATCTGCCCATCCGGTGATACTAGCACTACTCTTGCCCCTACTCCTTGTCGGTTTGAACTTCCATCAACAAACAGGTAGAAGGAGTCACCGACGTAAATATTGTAGGGCTTAAGTTTCTCTTCTTTCCTCTGTTTTGCTATCTCCAGCTAGGCTTCTCTTTGTTCACCTAGACATCGTGTACATCGGCTCAACGGAGCCCGATGTACGATGGCGCTTGGTATGAACTCGGCCACGAAGTCAGCCAAAACTTGACCTTTGATTGCTGTTCTGGGTCTGAATTCTAGGTCATATTAGCCTAACACCACTGCCCATCTGGCTATCCTGCTTGTCAGATCTCCTTGCTGCAACAGCGACTTCAGAGAATGCTCAGTTAACACCATAATCTTGTGGGTCTGAAAGTAATGATTCAGCTTATTGGAGGCCATTGCCAAAGTTTGTGTTAGTTTTTCCAAAGGTAGATATATGGTCTCTGCATCTGCTAAGGTTTTACTCACGTAGTAAACTGCCCTTTGTTCTCCCTTTTCTTCTCTGACTACCACTGCACTTACCGCATGCTCTGAAACCGCTAATAATATAAACAGCTCCTCTCTAGGTACTGGATTTGAGAGAACTGGAGCAGTGGTCAAGTATTTCTTCAAGTCGGTCAAGGTGACTTCGCACTCCTCTGTCCATAAAAAGTCTGTGGCTTTCTTCACTAAATTGAAAAAAGGTTTGCATTTGTCAAAACTTCTGTTTATGAATCTATTTAGGGCTACAGTCCTTCCAATCAACATCTACACTTGTTTTGCTGACGTTGGGCTCTTCAACTCTAGGATGGCCTTGATTTGATCCGGGCTTGCCTCAATACCCTTTCTGGTGACCAAATATCCTAGGAACTTCCCTGACCCAACTCCAAATACACACTTCGACGCATTAAGTCAGAGCCGAATGTTCTTAGGATATCAAAGATTATCTTCAGGTTAGCCAGATGATCCTCAGGTTCCTTGGTCTTCACGACTATGTTATCAATGTATACCTCCACTGTTTTGCCTATTAGATACTTGAACATCTTAGTCACCAATTTCTGACAAGTTGTTCCTGCATTTTTCAACCTAAAAGGCATCACTCTGTAGCAATACAGCCCTTTTGGGGTGATAAATGCAGTCTTCTCCTCATCTGGGGGTTACATAGCCATCTGATGATACCCTTTGTAAGTGTCCAAGAAGCTCATCCTTCCATGTCCTGAAGTGGCGTCCATCAATTGGTCAACCTTCGGTAGCGGGAAACTGTCTTTGGGACAAGCCTTATTCAGGCTGGTGAAGTCCACGCAGACCCTCCATTTCCTGTTCTTTTTCTTCACAACAACCGTGTTTGATAACCATGTTGGGTAGTTTACCTCTCGAATGGGTTTGGCCTCCAGAAGTTTATCCACTTCCTCTTCTACTGCCTCAACATGCATCAACGTCAGCCTTCTTACTCACTGGATGACAGGTTTAGCCGACCTGTCCACATTCAGTTTATGGCAAATGACCTCAGGGTCAATGCCAGGCATCTCGTATGGTGTCTAGGCAAACACCTCAAGGTTTGCGCTTAAGAATGCCTCTAATTATTTTTCCTCCTCCTCTGCCAAGCCTGAGTTGAAAAGGAAGAAGTGCTTTTCATCTCTTTGCTGGACTAAGATCTTCTTCGGGGCTTTCTCACTTTTCTCGGCTGGTTCTTTGCCGACGTCCTCAAGGACCTCCATGTTCTCATCTTCAATCTCTAATACTTCTACTTCTCGTATGTTGCTGGTGGATTTCATTGCTGCCATGGAGCAATTCTTTACCTGCACCTGATCTTCTCTGACCTCCTCAATTCCATGCTCTATTGGGAACCACAGCAGCTGGTATAGAGTTGAGGGAACAGCCCACATTGCATGCAGCCATAGCCTTCACAGGATAACATTGTTGGAGAAGGGGGTGTCAATTATGGTGAACTCAGTTTTTACCTTCTTGGTGCCAGTCTGCACCTCTAAACTTACTGCTCCCAGGGGCCACGTCGATGTTCCATTGAACCCGACCATTGAACCATTGGATTGTTCCAGATCATCTTGGTGAAGGCCAAGCTCCTTGTAACACCTGATATACATGATGTCACAAGAGCTGCCTTGGGCGATCAGAATTCGTTTTACCTCGCACTCTTCAATTTGGAAAGATATTACCAAAGCATCGTTGTGTGGATGCTACACCATCTCTAGGTCATCTTCAGTAAAGGACACCACTGGTCCTTGGCACTCGTCTACCCTAGGTCTCTTCTTTCGGACTTGATACACATGTTGCAAGTGTTTTACCTTCTGAGTTTTCCCACGCATCTCGTTCTCATTCACCTTCGAGTGAATCACATTGATCACTTAAGGTCCGCTTGCCTGTGGTTGTGGTGCTAGCGGGGATGGTGCTGCCGGTGCCTGAGGTAGTCTGGCTTGCTCTTCCCTTGTCCTGGCCGATCTACTAGGTCTCTTAAATGACCTTGTCTTACTAGGTCTTCCAGGTGTGATTTTAGGGTTCTGCACCCTTGAGTTAGATGCCCATCCTCATTATGGTAGGCACAGTGTTTCCCCAGACTTCTTCCCATAAATTCACCAGGAAGCTTCTCTGGTGCTCTATAATAGGGCTGATTTCAGATTCTTTCCAAGACTTTATAAACCGGAATTTGGAATATGGTTGTGACTACCTGGGCAGCCCTTAGTCCTGTCTCCTGCTTATTGTATCCACTATTACTTCGGCCTCGTTTCGGCGCGTCATTTCTGTTCTTTTGTTTTAATGCCTTTGTCCCTGGCATATCCTCCTCGGCTCTGGCATACTTCTCTATTTTGGCCATTAATTCCTCCATACTTTTCGGCAGTGTTTTTGCCAATGATAATCAAAGCAAATAATTATCTTTTAGGCCGTTCTTAAAAGACACAACCGCCTTCTCTTGGTTATATCCTGATATTCGGTTGAACACCTCATAATACCTTTTGGCATAAGCCCTAAGACTTTCATCCTCACCAATTCTTAGACCCATCAGGGAGTTCACTCTCAATGGCTGTAGTTAGTTTGTCACAAATCTAGCCACGAACATCTCGGCTAAGCCTTCCAAGCTTTTCATAGTTCTTTTCAGCAACTTGTGAAACCAGTCTGATGCAATTTCCCCAAAGGATGAGGGGAACACTTTGCAGAGCAACGGCTCGTTCCCGGTGTACAGTGCCATTGAGTTCAGGTACAAGCCGACGTAAAAGTTAGGGTTAGACTTACCATCGTATATCTGAAACCTCGGCATGTGGAACCTTTTTGGGGCCTCAAATTTGTCCAACTCCACCAAGAACGGTGTTCTTGGCTTGACCGAAGTGGTTACCTTCGCATCTTGTCACTTCCTCTGGAGGTAATCCCTCAAAACCTCCTTGGTTTGTCCAGGAGCTCGGTTATCAACGGATTTCATCCTTTTTGGTGCGCTACTCCCAGTATCGTTATGAGTCCTCTTGGACCTCTCTTCATTCGTTGTGTCAAAACAAAGTTCCTTCCCTTGAACATGCTGATGTTCTTTGGGATCAGCTTCTTTGGTACGATGCGTCCTCCGAGAATCTCCCTTCATTGATTCTCCTCGCCCGACCTCGCTTGAAGGCCGGTGAAAGTGTTCCTTGGTCCTGATGTGTTGGGGGACTGTAGGGACTATTTTCTGCCCCCCTTTTTGGGCATTGTTCTTGGCCCCTGGAATCGACGTATCTTGTAACGGAAACGGTGGTTGCATGACGTTGTTCTGCATCATGAAATTGACGACCGATTACAGGTCTGCCAATTTATTCGCCATTCCTTTCATCTCTTCGTCCCTCCGCAGGTATCTATCTTTCCATACCTGGATGTTGTTCTCGTTATAATACCCGCCTCAGTCTGCCTTCTTTGGTGCGTCTCCTTCTTGGCCGACGTCCTTCTCTCCGGGGTTCTGATCCCAAGTTTCTTTGTTGCAGTTATCCTCCTCCACGTTAGGGTCAATGTGCTTACCACTCCCAGTAGGGATGTCGTCCCCAATCTTTTATTTCTATTCGTCGTTGGCCATCTATTCTCCTTTCTTTCCCACAGACGACACCAAATTGTGTGTGCTGTTTTCTGACCATACTGCCAACCAGATACTCAGCTGGAGAACACCGACAGAATATATTGCGCCCGAACGACCTATAACAGAAAGATGAGACTCCGGCGGTGGTTCTTCCACTCGGGGGCACTCCGACGATCAAGTCAATACTCTGTTATCTTTCAAAGATAGTAATTAGTGCTTAACTCACTAGCCAGAATACCAAAAGCGTACCTTAGACCCACAAGGGTACCTTACTTTGATAACCAACACTGACCTGATCTCTGTAGAAGCCTTGCTCCAATGGACTCTGGCTCAATACTCATCTTGGACTCTCCAATAAATAAAAATAAACTCCCTAAGAGTTTTATCCTCATCCAAGCTGAGGTCTTCCCCCATTCTAGGGCTCTTGTCTCTTATCCGTTCATCTCGGATTCCGGTATCTCCACAGATAATCACGGCCTAGCCAAGATCACCTCGGCACCATGACCAAGACACGTGGCACCTCGGCTGACACTTCGGTGCCACCTTGGCCACGTGTTGTCATTCAAGAAATATGTCTCCACAATATCTTCAATTGTCCTTATTTGGAACAAGATTCAAAAATCAAGATCAAATGTGTCACAATTGAAAAGTCAATGACCAAAGTGACATGAGTCTCAAACTATAGGGACTGTTAATATAATTTGCCCTAAATTCATTCTTATATTTTTCCTTCTTTCTTTCTTGCTGATGTTTTGAGTGATCGTAAGTAAGCAATACGTGGCAACTTTCTCATTTCAATTATTTCTCAGTTACTTATGATTTAGGTCTCGTTTAACAATTATATATTTTAGTCAAAAAATCAAAAAGTCACTATAAATTGTCATATCACTCTCTCTACTTATCTACATATCTTTTTATAAAAAAATCAAAAAGTTATTAAAATAACTTATTCCCAAATGAGGCCTTAGTGTGTTTGGAAGCAATCTTATGAAGGAATATTACCGTTTGGTAACACTTATGTTTTCAGTTTTCTGTTTATATTTACAAAAATTTTAAAAACTCAAATAAAAACTTGTTTGGTAAAATTTTTGATTTATAAATCAGTGATCTCAGTTTATAAATTTGGCCAAAAAATGAAAACACAAAAAATGTGTTCCTGTTTTGAGTTTTTTTACCACCCAACACTAGCCACCACCCGCCACCATTTTCCATCACCGTCTTCCACCACCACTAGCCACCACCCACTTGCCACCCACTTGCCACTACCACCACCACCCACCACCCACCTGCCATCCACCTGCCACCACCCATCACCTGTCACTTCCATCCACCGCCCGCCACCACCATCCGTCACCTACTTGCCACCACCACTCTCTAGCCACCTGCCACTACCAGCCACCCACCAGCTACCCGCCACCACCACCCACCACCACCACCCACTCGCTAACACCTACCACCTGCCACCATCACCCACCCACCCACCACGACCACCACCGCCACCACCCACTCACCCACCACCATCGCCGCCATCCGCCACCACTTGCCACCACCACTCACCACCACCACCACTACCACGACTACCACCCACTACCCGCCACCGTCACCATCACCCACCCATCTACCACTACCACCCGCCACCACCTGGCCACCACCGGCCCACCCACCACCACCCACTCGCTACCATCCACCACCCACCACCATCACCATCCACCCACCACCACCACCCATCCGCCACCACCAGCTACCCACCACCCACCGTCATCACTTTTCACCACCGTCTTCCGTCGCTACTTGCCACCACTTGTCATTTCTCACTATTTTTTATATTTTTAAATTTTTTTAAATATTTTGTCAATTTCCAAACACGTTTGTAGTTTATGTTTTTCTAAAAATAAACAAAAACCAGTTTATAAAATTTTTGTAAATATAAAATGAAAACGTAAACGTTACCAAACACACAAGTATGTTTGGTTTTAATTTTTTGAATTTAATTTTTTTTTAATTGAATATTTTATTTTTCGTATATATTTTTTTGTTTTTAGTGAATATTTTAAATATTTTTTTTTTCACTTTGTTAGAACCACATTACTTAGATGTATATTAAAAAATAAATATTTGTAAAAAATATTTTAAAAAATCAATAAATATACAAGAATACGAAAAATATACTAAATTTTTTTTTTATATTTTAGTATTTAGTGAATTTTTTAAAGATTTTTTTCATAAATATTATAATTTTATGTGTATTTATTTTAGGTGTATTTAAAAATTAAAAAATTTACTTAAAATATTAATAAAAAAAATGAAAAATAAAAACTAAACAAGCTTATTAGTTTTTTAATTTTTTTATCAGTAATATACTTTTAGATTAATGATTCAGGCCTTGAATTTGAGGCTCGAATTTGCCGAGAGAGAGAGAGAGAGAGAGAGAGAGAGGGGAAGAGGGCTCTCGCCTCGCCGATTGTCGCCTCGGCGTCGCTGCCTCAGCTCTGTCGTCGGTCACCGGCGTCGTCTCGCCCGATCGTCTCGAGCCTCGCCTCCTCCTCCTCCTCCTCCTCCCCCTGTAATTAGGACCCCCTCCAGTCCTCCTCCTCCTCCTCCCTTCTCTTCTCCTTCTTCCTTCTTCATCTTCTTCGTTTCTGATTGAACAAAAAAAAAACTCATTCGAGCCGAATTCGAGGCCTCTATCACGACTGATACTTTTAATAGATACATAATTCAAATTACATGTGAAATAACGTGAGTAAAGGAGCTCTTTAAGTTGTTGGCCCCACTATTCAATGCCAACTCTAAAAATTTTTTTGTAAGTTGTGTTGAAATTTTAAACCAAGCAAGTTTAAATAGGTGCATCACTACATCGATGTCTCTTTGAGGAAGTTGTGGTTAAGTAAAAATAAGAGTTTTGGTGGAGTTTCAGATGGGTGGAGTTCATTTGTGATTTGATGCATGTGTTTGTGTATTTGTGTGTTTTTTTTTTTTTGCTTTACTGTATGTGTAGAGTTCTCTTTAAAACTTAAATATTAGAACTCTCTATTATTGTTCTTGTTTATCCTTTTTTGACTTCAGTGTCATCATTAGGATAATTTGATGGATGGATTTTTTTTATTTTATTTTATTTTTTAGCCAACCTGACGAGATTTTCAACAAAATTACTTTAAAATTTCATAACTTTTGTTTTATATATATATATATATTTAATAAAATTTATATTTTTTTATTCTACTCGATGAGATCTAGCAAACTAGATTCACTTGAACAAATTGAAAAATAAAAATTCACTATTTTTTGGGCTTGTAAGTGTGGAAACTCACAGTTTCAAAATTGGAAATTGAAATTTTTCATGTTTTGAAAAGTGTGAATTTTCACACTTCTAGAAATTATTTTTAAAGTGTAAATTTCCAATATTTTCCAAATTTTTATGTTCAAAAATTGAAAATTGAAAATTTCTAATACTGTGAAATTTCACACTTCTAAAAGGTAAAAGCGTGAAATTTCACGCTTTTCAAACTTTGAAATTTTATAGATTTTTTCACACGTTTTAGTTTAAAACAATGAATTTTGACACTTAAGTTAGAATGATCAATCTAAATACATAATTAGCTCATCTCCCAAACCACACAGTTAAGCATGAATTTTAAGAATTTTCTATGCAAGAATCTTGATTATGAATTCTTAAATCCTTCAAACAACAACAATTCATAGAAAATACTAGTAAAACTAGCATATCAATATTTATTGATGTACAAAAATTGGGTTTTGCAGTTATTACCACTACATCTTCTTTTTTTTTCCCATCATATACTGTCTTCTGATTGAACATGCATATTTCCATAGTTCATTGATTTCTGGACATGAATACTTCAATTCGTGCTCTGAATCACGTCATTAGCTAGGCTTTTCCACCAAGCTAAGGCTTTTTCACCGAACCAATTCTTAAGCTTTCACCTAGGTTGATCATAGCATTCAAATTTACACCTATGTTTGTCGATCATAGGTAAGAAAAAAAAGGGTTGTCGTAGAGTAAATGAGTAAAGAAGTAAAGGGGTGATGAAACTCTAATGCGATGGGGAAGCAATTTATCAATCACCCATAAGAAGGGAAGATGGGGTAGTTGATCTCAAGTTCTCAAGTTTGTATAAAAGGGCTTTGAGTTGGTTAGAAGGTCATATTCAACGACAGAAGGGTTGGCGACAAGAATGGGAGAGAAGATGGGGTTTTTTTTTTTTTTTTTTTGGTGAATAAAAGATGGGGTTGCTAGCTCAACAAAGGTAGGAGGAAGGAATTGACGTATAACGATCTTTATAACATTGATGTGTTTGGTCATTTGTTGCGATATGGAATTCAAAAGGTTAAAATAATATAAATAAGACTAAATAGTATACAAATCCCATATATGACACATCTTGTTAAAAGGGAATGGCTTCACGGACGGGAGGGTACTGATGGACCAGTGGGAACTTATCACGGATCCTATTTCAATAATTCGAATCATTCAATATGTAGAACTCGTTGAATATTATGTATTTGAAAAAAAATCACGTTGATCGGATATCGATAGTTATGTGATCAAATTAGTTTTGTATGGAAAAAAATGGACGGTGAAAAATAAACAGCTTACAAAAATCTGATTTGATCACATAGATATCGATATTTGATCAACGTGATTTTTATAGACATATAGTATTCGACGAGTTCTATACATACGATTCGAATTATCGAAACGAGATCTATGATGGGCCTCCACAAACCCAACAGTACCCTCCAGTCCAATCACAGACAAGAGGGAAACTAATCGGATGGGAGGGAAGCCATTCCCTTGTTAAAATACCCTTCATTTTGTTCTATTATACATTCATTTCATCCTATTATACAAAATGCACAGATTTTCTGGTGTAAATACTTTATAACACTTGTTTGATTTTTCAAAAATTCCCACAAAAATTAATGACCTTGAAAAAAAATATGTCCAACAAAATAAATTTAAACTAATTCAAAATTTTAAAACTTCACAAATATAAATTATTTTTATTCACTAAAATATAAACACTTTGCACGACTTGCCACTAATTTATTTTTGTCCAACGATCACACCATATTTCTTTTGAAATTTTTTTTCCATTTAACAGTAATATCTTAAACTTATTACACATACATACAAAATTTTATAATTTTAATTATTACTAATATTTATAAAATTTATCATTTTCTTATAATATTTTTTAAAATATAGACTAAAATGAAATTTCTCCTTTATTTTTCAATGACAAGGATGGTCTATTAGTAGGGTCAAAATGACCATGATCAAAGGCTGAAAAACATCTGCATGATCCTTTGATGCCCCACCAGAAGTTGGAATTATCTACGGAGTCTTTGAAAATTAATAATGATGAGACATTTGTTCGTTCAATTCTATCAAATCTGATCTTGTGACAATTATCGCTTACGTGTCATTCAGTAAGTCCCCCAGTGGAGAAGGGTTATCCCCAGCGCATTCAATCCATCTTACAGACATATGGTTCTAACCATTCAAATAATGGAGTAGCATCTCAAAATAATTCAAATAATTAAAAGTTGACTCTTAAATAAATAAATTCAATTTAATACATTTTAAAATTTGTTAAATCTTTAAATTCGATTTGATAAATTTATATGTACTAATTATACAAAAAAGATAAATTACACTAATCTTGCCTAAATTTTAAAATTATAATAACGTTAAAGAGACTGACACTAATACAAATTATGTAAATGTGTACATATATATATATATATTTCAGTATAAAAAAGATGATAATATTATTTTTCTATCTATATGACCAATCTTTTTTTTTATGAAAAGAAAATTAAGTGTTATGTTAATTATAATTTTAAAAGAACAAAATACAATTATATCAAATTTGAAAATTTTATTATATTTTTTTAAATTTCAAGAAAAGTTAATATACTTTACTCAAAATGAAATTATTAGTTTAAAATCTATTCAAAATAAATCAAATTTAAACATTTTCTTTATAATAAAAAAAAATTCTTTAAAACAATGCACTATTTATCTTTACTTGACTCTTATAGGAATGACAATTGATCTTATTCCAAAAATAGAAACTAACACATACCATATATCATAATCCTGCTCGACCCAGCAGAGCAGGGTTGAAGTAATCGAAGTGATTAAGATTAGAGCAACAGATTAATTATGATGGGACACTAGATTGACACTGCTAATTATTAAAGCTTTTACTAAGGATAATTAGGGCATCTATGAGGAATGAGACAAAAAAACATCTTAAGGCAATTTAATTAGTGCCAACTGGTTTTCTCATTTTTTAATGTTGTGTTTGGTTAAGAGATTTGAGGAGAGATTTAAAAAGAAAAATGAAAAAAGTAAGTGAAATGTGTAACAACCCAAATTTTTAATTATTCTGTAGAATTTATACTAATATTATTTAATCACAGTTAGAAAAATATATAATTTATTATATATTATTATGTGTAATTTTGTAAAATAATATAATTATTAAAAGTTTAGCGGTCAAAATATAAATAATAATAGATGTGGCAGTAAAATAAATAATTAATTTTCTGTTAATATAAAATAGAGTGTAATTTAATTAAAAATTAAATTATTTATATAATTATATTAAAATATTAGATTAAAAGATAATTATCTTAAATATCTATTAAGAATAAATATAAATTTATATAATTATTAATCGAATTTTTCAGAGGCCACGTACGTGCTCTCTCTTACTTATAAAAAAGGGGGCGTGTCACCTCAAGAAAGAAGGGAGGGAAAGAAAGAAAAGAAAGAAAGAAAAGAGAGGAGGAAGAAAAAAATAATGAAAGTTGAGAAAATTTTTGATAGTAAAAAAAAAGAATAAGGTATTAAAGTTAAGGTGAGTTATATTATACCTTGAGTCACCATAATGTATTTTACGTATGTTTTGACTTACCAAAATCTATTTTACACAAGTTATGTTTTATTTGTATATTAATAAAAGTTATGTTTTATAAAAGTTTTAGTTACATGGTTTAATTTCTGAATCCTATTTGTGAAGATGAAACCCATGGATATATTTGTTTATATTTTAAAGAATATTTGACTAATGACCTTATAAACAATTATGTTTTGTAAGTACCACCACGGGAGTCTCACGCATTGTGGGACCTAAATAACCATTGGCTCTGTTTGACCACTTTGTGGTCTCTGCTTGTCATAGATCCATTGACTTCGCTCAGACGGAGCAAAGTGTTGCTTGGAGCTAAGTGCTACACTATTGTGGAGCCACCTCTAGAATCCGTGACGAGCCACCTCTTAAATCCAGACTGCTTACGTGTGAGCAAAGATCTTGTGGAGCTAAGTGCTACACTATCGTGGGAGCCACCTCTAGAATCCGTAGAAGCCACCTCTTGAATCCATACCTCTGTTCTGACTATTACTTCTGTGACCTCTGTTCTGTTCTGTTTTGTTCTGTACCGTAGTTATGGTTATTTATTTACATAATTTCTATATCTTAGTTCTGCTACTTAAATGATTTATTTACCAAAGTGAGTTATATAAATGTTTTGACCTAATTAACTATCTATGGTTATTTCGTATCCCTTATACTTTTGGTATAATATTTCTCACTCTGCCATGTGCTTATAGTTATTTACCAATTTTTAGGAAACAATGCAATTCAGAAATAACTTTTGGAGAGTCTTAGATGCGGGAGTACTTTTATTGATATTTTTCTATGTAAATATCGGTCTTTTTGGTCAATAAATTTTATAATAAAAATAGAAACTCCAGTGATTATTTTGGTACCCTTACTTAAATATTATTTTTGTTCGCGTTTATTAATTTGTTTATGAATTGGCCGAAGGTAACTTCAGTTATTGGCTATCACGATGCTTAACCCTTAAGTATAGGGAGCGGGTCGTAACAAGTGGTATCAGAGCAATGGTTTTTTTTTTATAAAAAAGAAAACATCATTGGAACATAGGATACATGCACATTTAAGAAGTAAGATAGCGGGTAATTAGTACCGAATTATTATATTTTGTTCGTCGATTTAATTATATAATTTTATATGATTATATATATATAATAATTTTTTTTTTTTTAGTGTGCCTAATTTGTGAAGGATATTAGATATAATTTATATTTGTTATAGTAAAAGAAGGACAAGAAAAGAAAGATGTCAGGCTCAAGTACCCACCAAAATTATAATATAATTAAATACATATAATTTTCAGTTCAATATTCAAAAATAAAATTTATTTTGACGGTTTTTTTTTAAAATGGGTTCAAATTATAAAGATACTAATTTTGAAACTATTTCTCATCAATGAAAAGTTCATCTCAAAATTTTCAATTCTTGCATATAATTCTATCATTGTGTTCTCATTTTTATTTATTTTTATCGTAAACAAAACGAGTGAAAAGTTTTTAAAGTAACTCCTTATTTCTTATTTTGACCCCAAAATAATTTTTTGACAATTAGACAGTGAATTATTTTTGGTAAAGTTTTTTTTTTGAGGTAATATTTTCTATCAGATTAATCATTTAATATATATTTATCAAAGCGCGCAGCGGATAGCTTATATATGAGAAATTTCAAAGACAAAATTTTAAAAGGAGGGAAGATTGTAACAACTCAGATTTTTAATTATTCTGTAGAATTTATACTAATATTATTTAATCACAGTTAGAAAAATATATAATTTATTATATATTATTATGTATAATTTTGTAAAATAATATAATTATTAAAAGTTTAACGGTCAAAATATAAATAATAATAGATGTTGTAGTAAAATAAATAATTAATTTTCTGTTAGTATAAAATAGAGTGTAATTTAATTAGAAATTAAATTATTTATATAATTATATTAAAATATTAAGTCAAAAGATAATTATCTTAAATATTTATTAAGGATAAGTATAAACTTATATAATTATTAATCGAATCTTTCGGAAGTCACGTACGCGCTCTCTCCTCCCTATAAAAGGGAGGCGTGTCCCCTGAAGAAAGAAAGGAGAGAGAGAAAGAAAAGAAAAGAAAGAAAAGGAAAGAAAGAAAAGAGAGAAGGAAGAAAAAAATAGTGAAAGTTGAGAGGATCTTTTATAGTGAAAAGAAAGAGTAAGATATTAAAGTTAATATGAGTTATATTATATCTTGAGTTACCCTTATATATTTTACGTATGTTTTGACTTACCAAAATCTATTTTATATAAGTTATGTTTTATTAGTATATTAATAAAAGTTATGTTTTGTAAAGGTTTCAGTTACGTGGATTATTTCTGAACCCTATTTGCTTTAAAAGAAACCCATGGATATGTTTATTTATATTTTAAAGAATATTTGACTATGACCTTATAAACAATTATGTTTTGTAAGTACCACTATGGGAGTCCCAAGCCTTAGGGGACTTAAATAACCATTGGCCTCTGTTTGGTTACTTTGTGGCCCTCTAATCCATTGACCTTTGTTCTGTGCGGAGCAAAATGCTGTGCGGAGCTAAGTGCTACACTATTGTGGAAGCCACCTCTAGAATCTATACGAGTCACCTCTTGAATCCGTATCTCTGTTCTGTGCGGAGCAAAGTGCTGTGCGGAGCTAAGTGCTACACTATTGTGGGAGCCACCTCTAGAATCTGTACGAGTCACATCTTGAATCCGTACCTCTGTTCTAAGTGTCACTTCTGTAACCTCTGTTCTGTTTTGTTTGGTACCGTAGTTATGACTAGTTATTTACATAATTTCTCTATTTCAGTTTCTGCTATTTAAATGATTTATGTACCAAACTGAGTTATATAAATGTTTTAGCCTAATTAACTACCCATGATTATTTCGTGTCCCTTATACTCTTGGTATAATATTTCTCATTCTGCCATGTACTTATAGTTGTTTACCAATTTTTAGGAAACAATGCAATTCAGAAATAGCTTTTGGAGAGTCTTAGATGCGGGGCTGCGGAATAGACACACACAGCACTTTTATTGATATTTTTCTATGTAAATATCGGCCTTTTTTGTCAATAAATTTTATAATAAAAATAGAAGCTCTAGTGATTATTTTGGTACATTTACTTAAATATTACTTCTGCTCGCGTTTATTAATTTGTTTATATATTGGCCAGAGGTAACTTTAGTTACTGGCCATCAAGATACTTAACCGTTGGGTATGGGGAGCGGGTCGTGACAAAATGTGAATAAAACATACTTATATTTTACCTAATTTCACACACCTTTTTCATTTCTCTTTTTAAATCCCTCCCCAAAATTCCTAACCAAACACAGCAAGGGACTCTGCATTAGAAGAGGCAAAATGCCCATTTTGATTTTGGCTCTCCACAACTAATTAGTCTTCATTGAGAGACAAAAGGGTTTCCCACTGAAATTACTCTCTCTGTCTGACCAAGTATTCTTCTTTTGGTTGATTTTATATATGTGTATTGCATCCAATTGAGTTGGTTTTGTATTTGTATATTACCATTTGAAAATCTGATCGTTTGAAAATATCTTTGTTTTTAAATAATTTAATATATATATATATTTTAAATAACTTAATTATATGTTCAAAAATATATGTATATGTGACGCCCTAAAAAATCAGAAATATCAGAGAATATATTAAAAAATAATACAAGGTTTATCTAAGGTTACAAGAGTAGGAAACGCCACTAATAAGTTCTTTGGTTAATAACCAAGTAAGATATCAAGAAGGTCAGATGAGTCAATATAGTCTCCCTTTAAAGTCCAATCACATTAGATAACAAAGCTACCCTTTTGGCAGATCTTAACAAGATATTAACACAAGATTTATATGAGTCGACGACAAAATAAGAATTAAGTAATACAAAAGATGGTTATATAATAATTACAAAATCATGTCTTAAATATAACAAGGATTTAACACTTACAATCTCAAAACATATTTATAAAACTACTTTCTAATTCTCTTAAGGTAGCCGTACGTCCTCAAATGCTTCAACTTTGCCTTTGACCGGTCTAATAGTGATGCAGTGATAATGTAGTGTAGTGTAGTGTAGAAAGGAACTAGATATCGTTCTAGTAGACAAGAATTCCTGAATCCAAAAGAATACCCTTGAATCCATAAGGAAAATAGAAGAAAAACTCTTTAAAATATTATGATTGAATGCATCCATTACATATACTCATAGGTTTATTTATAATAAACTAAACCTAATACTTGTAGGAAAAGTAATTCTAAAATAAATTAAGAAACTTAAATCAACACAAATTAGGAAACCTAAGAGAATAGGAAACTAAAATTCTAAACTATTTAAAATCCTAGTCAAAATTTAATTCCAAAATAATAAAATTAAGAACTATAAAAATTATAGAATTTTGTTCTACATCAAATAGTCTTCAATACCTGACATGAAACGCTAAGAGTTTTGAATAACCAGTAAACGCGCACACACCCTATCCATTTTTTCTAATCTAATACACCATCACAATTATAGCAAGTAAGTAATGAAGCATGATCTTCATGTCAATAATAAGGGATTACAAGATTAGATGTTAGTAATCTAGAAATCTCCTAAAGAGATTTCATCTTTCAAATTACAAGAATTGGACACTGGATGTCACAATCCAAACTCGTCCCTATAAGTTTAGGCCGTAACTAGCCAGTAATCCCAGATTATTCGACCTCAAAAACAGAATTAACAAAAACATAATTAAATATACAAGGCCTAAAGCGGAAACAGAGTATAAAATTTGTCTAATGAGATATATATACATGACATGAACAGAAGCAGATCAAACATATCTCACATCATACCATAATATTTAGAAAATTTATCTTGTAGATACATAACCCAAGATCAAAAACTTATAACATAACAGACTGTACAAAACCAAAGTTTATTGAGTTTGGCCAAAACAAAAACTAAGGCCTCAACTTGGAAGCATATCTCGGGTGACTTTTCAAAAGGCTTGTCACGCCCCAAAAATCAACACAATATAGATTCATCAACTTCTAATTACATTATCTTGAATTCCAACTCAACAACTTCCATTGTTTAATGTAAATGAAAATAAAGTCTCAATATTAACATCACCATCAAACCTCTGACATTTGTATTCATTAATCATCAAGAGATTTACAAAAGATATTCCACATGCGAATATATATTCAACATTCCTAGAATATGAATTTATAGCATATGGCTTAATAAGTCAAGTACAAGTTAATGCTCTCAAGGGTTACAAATTCCAAGGCTTAAACTTGGTTACACAAAAATAGTTCTTTGAACCCATACATGTAAAGCCCTTGGTTTGTCAAAAAATAATTACAACAAAAACAAAAAAGCCTTGTGCTTTCAAAATATATTCCACATCTTTAACTCCGCGAGATTGCTATATCATTTCCTGCACAAAATCTCATAGTGTGAGCACAAAACCCAGTAGGAAAATCTTAACAAAGTATATATATTTTTATTCAATCTTCTGAAATGAATGCATATGCTATGCCATGTTCAAAAACATATATCTCTATATTTTGAAACCTTTGTGCACAATGCAATTCAAGAATTTAACAATTCAATGATTTCAATGTAGTTCAAAGGGGCGGTAAATACGACTCAGGTAATCCTTAGGTTGGTGTCTGCAAGTAGGTATAACAAGCACTACCAATTCTCACTTTACCGGTTGCTAACCGAAAGGCACGTCATACCTCATTCACGTGTGTTTTCGGTCTTTCACCATGGACACTCAAGCCAACTTAACCATACAAATTACACCTCTTATTTGGAGATACCGACGTATTTACCCAAAAAAAAAAAAAATCAATACCGTCTTGTTTCATAAAACAATTTTCTTTCTCAAAGCAATACTTTTCCAATGCAAGATTCAAAATCAGTTACATCAATGATAAAATGAAATGGTTATGCAACATGTCCAATGCATTAGTAAAGTTCATTTTCAATTCCCCCACACAATTTTTCATTGTGATCAAATTTCCACATCTCTTATTAATGCAACATCATAATACATTTACAAGAGACAAAAATAATAAAATATTAGCTTTCAAGCATTTTTCATATATTAATCGTCATAATATAATTCCAATGGATGATATAACAACTTCAACATTTATGTATTCTTCACATGTTCAACATCATTTTCTAAACTTGGTTTTTCAAAGACTAACCAACAATAAGTTCCAAAATCAATAAATCTCATTTCCTCCATGAAATTCCTCATTTGATGCAATTATAGAGATTTCTCCATCATTTCTTCATATAACAAATTATCAAGCATAAATTTCACCATATTTCAACATTTTTTCCCAAAATCCCAAAATTCTGGGGTTTCCACAAAAACAAGGTTTTTGTTCCATTTTTGAAAAGATTTTTTCCAAAATAACACCCACACCTTAGAACATAGCTCATATTCTCAAAGTTTTGGGAAAAATAAATAAAATCATCTCCTAGCATCATATAGGGTTCAACAACCCAAAATCACAGCTCAAACATGTAATAAATGCTTCAACAACATAATTTTGCAAATATATATATATATATATATATAACTCAAAGATTATCCCTACCTTAAGCTTAGAAGATGAAGAGAAAGAAAACCCTAGAACTCAAAGTTGGTGAAAACTCAATCCAGTCGGTTACAAATGTAACTCTTATCGCCCTCTTCGATTTGGTGTAAAAAGCCCCCTCAAACTCTTGAAGATTTGAGCTAAATCTTGGGGAGAAGTTGGATTTGGAAGTGTTTGTAGAGAGAAAGGAGAAAAGATGAGTAGAGAAAGAGAAGTGAAAATCATGGAAAACACTTTTTGGCATCAGTTTTGAGAAAAAGAGCACGAATGTTAAGACAGACGCGTCAAAATTCGCACGAGCGGTTTCAATTCTACATGAGCGGAATTTCCAATCCGCATGAGCGAAAATTTTTGCCTCACGGACGGTTTGCTCTAGAGAGCTGCCCAGAAAATCCACCCAAAATTCGCTCAAGTGGTTTTCTGCTTAGAAAACTCTGAATTTTGAAAAACTCTGTGAGGTTCCGCTCGAGCGATTTTCAATTCCGCACGAGCGGTTTTGTCCAGAAACCCAGAGTTGATTTTGCAACCCAAGACAAGTTTCAATGCCCAAAACTCAAACTTTTTAACCCGAAAAAGTTATGAGAGGTTAAGTAAGAGTAAAAAAGAAATTTCAACGACCTAAAATGATAAACAAAACGCCGAAAGTAATGTACACAAACTATTACTCAATACTAGTCAAGTCCAAGACCCGAGATATCACAAGGCTGACTCCTAAGTAGGCTCTAATGCAAAACTTCCTGATGCTCATCTATATACATATATATATAAATGAAGTGAGCTGGAAGCCTAATGAGTAATCTCGATGTAAGGGATTAAATGAATAAGTTCCATAACTTATTAAAACAATACAAGTTCTTAACATAATTGAAGCTTGTTTCGAAAACAGATAGTAATGGATACTATTTATCAAACTTTTCATAACTTAACATGTTGTGAAGTGTTCAATGGCCTTATTTTGCTTACTGAAATACCATAAGGAACATTTATATAGAATGGCTTCATTCGGAACACCATTATTGGTGTCTCGTACAAAACATCACACATGATGACGTATGCAGAATGCGAAACATCGCTTCGATGACTTGTAAATTTGATGAGCTCATTCAAAACGTCTTTTACGTGTAGATTCCATACAAAATGATTACTATCGAAGTCATGCAGAACAATCATCAAGGATCAACATCATACAAAACATTTATAACAGTTCAATAACTTATACAGTACATCACTTACGGATCATAGACAAGATAGTAGTTTTCGAATAATCAAAACACATGTAATATTCGTCGTTCAACGAGAAACTCATTCATTCTTTAACAAACCTCATTTTTAGAAAGCTAATCACATTGTACACAATTCGATGTTCCAAAACATAACTTAACGTCTCAAAGAAAATCTTGTCATATCTCATAACTTGTATCAAGTATAGGTTTCATAAACCATCGTATAGCAAAACTAATTCCAAAGTAGTTCATACAAAAATACCATTACAAAGACATTACTCACCTCGACTAGTTCAATGTTCTTCCATAACGTTCGAACCTATACATTACACATAACCATATACATTATAACACATATTCAAATTGAATAACTCTTTCATATCTTTTCTAATTCAATTACTTATGTTGGTTTCTTACTCATTAGTTTCCAATGGATCATAATTCATGTCTAGACATGCTCAGAAGAAGATAAGAACGAAGATATGAACATAGAACATCTTTCAAAAATATGCTGAAAAGATCTTGACGGCTTAAGCGTGCTCGAGCGGACTGTGCAGTCTGCAAATATGCTGGATGGTCCTCAAGTGCGCTCAAGCGGAGTGATGACCACTCGAGTGGACTGTAAAGTCTACAAAAGTGCTGGAAGCATGCCATGTGCACTCGAGCGGAACATCTATCGCTCGAGCGATCTGCAAAATTTCTAGGTTTTTCAAAACAAAATTTGAGTTCATATACACCATTTCAAAAGCAAAACTCATGCATGGCTTATTTTTAAGCTTGAAAACTCTTCAATAAATATAAATACATAATTATTTGTAAACCCTTTGCTCAAAACTCATCAATTTAGTAAAATTGAGTTCAAAACCTTCATGCACATAAGATTTATAAATTATTTTCTCAAAACTCATGAATTTAACAAATTTGAGTTCAAAAGTTCCATGCATGTACAAAACTCTTTTCCAAAACTTAAATTTGAAAGTTAAAATAGGATGAATCAAAGATGCATGTTCAAATTAACTCATAACTTCAACAATGATGATAGAATTAAACCTCAACATGGCAAAACTCAATATATTCATGCATTCATGTAAAGTTTCAACACTTTTTTGACATCCTTTAACAAAACACATGCAAATGATCGTGTTAATTCCATGAACTCAAGTCTAAAACACATTACCTTTAAGAATTAGGGGTTAAATTCTTACCTAGAGCCCTCAAATACACTTGTTCTAGCACAATCTTGACCAATTCAAGCTAATCCTTCAAGTTTTCCTTCAATCTCTACACACACTCTCCCTCTAGATAGGAGGTCACTCTCTCTCTAAAAGTATAATCTCAAATTTTGCTCTCAAAATAAAGGAGTTGAGCTCAAAATGAGCTTAAGGCTCATATATATATATATATAGTTAGGATGGTTTAATACATCAATTAGAATATTAGGCTAATTAAACACAACTTAATTAATCAAACTAAATTAATTTTTAATCAAACTTATCAAATGGTTCTAAAAATTTCAGTTAGTCCATATAGCCAATTTCGATTTCTGAAATCATTTAAGTCACCAATTTCGAATTCTAAACAGAAATCATAACAAAAAAATTTCAAATCAAGCAGATATGCACAAATTAATCACATTGCACATATCACAATTAAAACTTAACACATAATTAAATAAATGTAATCATGATATGCATGTTGTGGTCGTCACACTGGACTATTAGAAACTCGCCCTTTTACTGCTTTGCAGAACTTACCACTGATACCTACAACGACTATATACCGAGCAGCGCCATTGGTGGACCTCAAAAGGGGTGGCGAAAAGAAAAAGGTTTTATTATCCTGAATTCAACCTTATCCTTTCAAGAAAAGTTTTATCCTCTTGAATATTCCATTTAGACCCAACCTTATCTCACTAAATCCAACCATCACAAAGAGTCCGAATACGTCCGTTCCATTCTAGGGTTCACGTGATAACCACTTACGCAAGACTTAACCATTAGTTAGGGAACACATCCCATCAATCCATACTTAACACATTATCATCTCTTCATTATTCAAGTGATCGAAAGCCCAATACCATCCCAATTAAGTTTTCCGTTGAGTTAAATGTCTTAAATTAAAGTTAGAACAATCTTATCAAGGCAATAATATCTACATAAACATGAGCATCATCAAAAGTATGGTAAGAAACATAATTATAATACATGCAAATATCATACCGAGTCATGAACAAGTGATAATAAGCATTTCCATGAATTCAAAAACATAAGTTCATCAACAAAATAAATTTTCAACTTTAGTGTACTGTAAAGATTGCCATTAAAGAGACACTTTTAGATTTTTCCTAGACTTGGCCTTCCTATGATTTGTACAGAATTTTATCTAATTTTCAGAACAACTTTTAGAAGTTTCATAGCTTTCCTAAATTTTAGCTATTTAAGAAATATTTCAGCGTTATCTAGATTCGTCAACTGTTACAAATATCGGGTTTTCTCTCAAACCACTCACTCTTTTTCAATGAAACTTTTTTCCATGAAAGATAACATTTAAAAGAAGGTTTTGACATGAAAATGAGACTAAGGAGATTTTTTTTCATTTTTCTGGAATTTTTGCAAGTTGGCTGAAAAATTAATTTTTTGAGCACAAAGCTTGAAATAAGAAAGAAAATAAGAAAAGAGGGTAACCAAGGATAATTTTTCACTTCTATTATGATGAAAACATGATAAATAATATATATATATATATATGTATTAAACTTAGAAATTTGGATTGAATGTGTGCCTTTGGAAATTATGAGAGATAAGTGTAGAAAAAAAAAATAGTTTTGCACCGATTAAGAGAAAACACAAGCAAGTGTGGAACAAGACTCAACTATTTTCATTTTTAACACAAGAACACGATTAAAACACGTATGAAATTAATTTTTAAAACTTTGAAGAATATTTATTTGAAAAAGGAAAATAATATAGAGGGTTGTGTTGTGGCTTATTTCTTGCCTAGCTATGATGTTTGCACAATTTCTTCTCTTTTTTCTTTCCTCTACCACCAAAGCTCTCTTTCACTCTTTTTCTCTCCCTCAACCAAAATGTGTAGTGTAGGTGTGTATATGTGTTCAACAATGAGGATGGATGGTATATTTATAGAGGATTTGGTGTGAAAAGTCCAAAATACCCATTGATTGAAATGAAATAAAATTGAGTTGTATTTAATTAGAATGTAATAGAATGAGGGATGATTAGAACTTTAATTATGTATTTAATTATGATTTAGTTAGGTTTAGGACTAATTAAACACTTCTAGCTATAAGTACACACACACACACACACACACATATGTATATATCCAAATTGGTACAAGAATCTAAGATTTTTCATAATTTTTAGGATGTTGTCTCAAGTACTTATATATATAGCAAATCTATAAGTTACCAACGTCGTTATTGCTCCAAGATTACAAGAGATTTTTGTATTTAGTATATCCTAATAAATCCCAATGTATCATAGAAGGAAGGTGGTGTAACCAGCCATGTACTCAATATTTGGGAAATTATGTGTACAATTTGATGTAATATCTATAGACAAAGATTGAATTAAGATACAAATATATATATATATATATATGATTTGGTTCTCATGATTTTAGAGAATATTTTATTTGACTCTTATTATAACCTAGGGGGTGTTATGATGAGGAAGCTTTGGAGAGATTTTATTAATCATTTGGTGTACAAAAGATCTCACATGTGCAACTTGTTTAATTTGGAAATTGGAACATATAGACATATATATATATATATATATACAGGTACAAAATCTTTCCATATATCCCCATATCGTTCAAAATCTTTTCATATCTTTCTAAATCTTTTCATATCTTAGATTTAATCACAAAAGTACCCCTATATATATAAGGATGAGGTGGCTAGCCATATTACTTGGATTTGGGGAGATTTTTCCTTAATTTTTGTGTACAAATTGTATCTAATTAGAACATATTCGTACAAAATAAATCTAAGGTACAAATGTGTATATTTGTATGCAAAAGTACTAATTAGAGATACATTTGTGATAAAAAAAAATGTAAAAGCTAAGGTCTTAATTTATGAATTGGAACATTTATGTAGCATTTAATTTAAATTAGATTTAGAAATTCAATTAGGTTAAAGTTCCTTTATTTTGGATCAAATTGCAAATTGTGATGAAAATTGGAAATCTAGGGTTTTGAAAAGTAAATATAATTAGGGATTTAATACAATTATTATTAGGACTTTAGAAATGATCCCTGAGTTTGCAAGTTCAATCAGGGTTTGTGAGTTTTCGATTGGCGCGCGTTTTCGACTTTATAGCTAAAATTGAAAACAAATAAGGAATCGCGAAAGAGTTCAAAAGTGAGGGCCTAGAATATAATTACCAAGGTCAGGGGCCTCACGGTTAATATTATGTTGTCAAAATCGGTTACTAAGTTATCGAGGTTGATTAGGATTTGTAGGGTTTGTTTGTGATGTGTTTTTGGTTCTAGGGTTAATTTTGCGAATAAACGCGGAAGTAAGGGTTTTATTATAAAATCTCAAAAGTCGGGACTTTATAGGATTTACAAAAGTTAGGGGTCTCATAGTATATTTGCAAATGCCATATCAACATATGGAGCATGTCATAAAAAGATTATTTATTTGTTTATCTATGTTTATAATATTTTTATTTTAAAAATTAGTTAAGTTAGTTTGATTGATTAACTAAAATAAAGAGTATGATTGGAGTGTACACTAACTAAACTAGTTAGGTGTATGAATCCAACGTGAATAGTGATTTTGAGAGTAATCGGAGAGGCAAAACTATGTCAATGAGCCAACAAATTTGAGTTAACCGGAGAATGAGTAGCCAGGTGAGGGTACACAAATGGGTAGCATATCTTCCAAATCCAAGTAAATTCTCTCCTTAAACCTTAGGAAATGGGTCATATTTATAGATTTTTCTTGGTACCAAAGAATACCAAGTAGCCAAATAAGGTGATAACATATGTTCTTGAAGATCACGTGGAATATTCTGTCGTAAACCACCAGACTGAGCTAGCCACATGTCCCTCTACATGTACCATGTACTATCTGTTTGGCACAAATACATCAACATGTGCCACTGTACTATTTGTTTGACATATACCTCAGCAACTTCCATTTTTGAACCTCAGCAAGTGCACTTGTAGCGGTAGTACTTATTGCTACAACTTCCTTCGCAGTTCAGTTTGGCCAAGGCATGCATTCTTAGAACTTCATAGCCTGCTATATGCCATAAGCCATGTTTATATTTACTTTAGTGATTCTTTCATCCTTATCCACCTAACCACAAACTCTTCATCTTAAGGCAGTGCCACAACAAGGGTTGTGCCTCGTGCCATGCCCAATGGGGCTTCCTTGGTCCTACTTGTGCAAGCAAGGCAGACTCATGACTTGGGTATATGGAAAGAGAGTCCCTTACTTTCAGGATGCCCTGCTTCCATCTTCGTGGGGTTGCCATGGTATACTGGTATCTCTAGGCTTGTTATCAACTTCAACCAGTAAGCATTGGGACCTGTTATCAACGCCAAGCTATTGAGCTTCGGACCTACTTTTAGTGCCAAGCTAGAGTTTCGGGGCTTGCTATCAACACCGAGCTAATAATGCTTTGGGGCCCACTATCGACCCTAAGCTAGTAATGTTTTAGGGTCTACTCTCAGCGCCAAGTATTAGCCTTCACTTATGAAAGGAAAGCCACCCTCAAATGTTGTCATCCTCCTTGTAGAGTCTTCCCTTGGTAGGTAGTTGCAGCGGTTGTCGTTGTTGCGGCAACTCTTTCCCTCAACAAGTGCAAATGGCAACAATACTGAAAATGGCGGCGCTAAGTAAAATGTTTAAGCAACTTGACCCTTACAAGTGTTGCCTTGACAAGTAGTTTTTCGGAGGGTTCATAGTTGTTGTGGCTGCTCTCTACCTTGACAAGTTCAAATCGTGGTGCCGACAATGCTGAAAATGGCGACGTTAAGGTAAAGTACCTCAGTAACTTGATCGCTGTAAGTGTTGCCTTCGCAACTTCCTTTAGCCATTTTGTTGCAAAGAGCCTATTTCGGACCCTTGACGGGTCAGATCTAGTTTGGTCTTCTGGCTAACCCACTTTTCTTGGGTTTTAACCCATGCTCCTTTCATCATACTCACTCGTCTAATAGATGTAACCTCAACACTTAAGTCCATACTTAATTTCTGCTCCTCTAAATTAGGGAAAATAAAGAGAATATTTTTCTATATACTTTTGTAAGGCATTTTGCCTCTTATGCCTGGAGTTGCTCTTAGGCACTATCATTTAGGAACTCACAAGAAATTTTTTTTTTTACTCGTGGGACAATGTTATGTGATGTTCCAACTTAATAACCATTGGTTACAACAATAGAACTTGGTACTTTTTATTATATTTGTTTAGAATAATTTGACAAATATCAAATAATAAATGATATAGGATAATATTTCAAAACTATCAAATAATTACTCCATAAGCACCAAATTAATAACTTTGGTTTGATTCAAATGTCAAGTTAGAAAGGTAGATGATTGGCCAGCTAACAGTTGTTCCAAATCAAAACAAAGTATCCAATGCCAAACACCGACACTAGCCCCACTCCCCATTTCATGGCTGGTGATCCCATGGGAAGTGGGGTCACACACACTTGACAGATGAGTAATTATTTGATGGTATTAAAGTAATACTCAGCATCATTCAACACACTATTTTGTTATGTTTTCTACAATAAACTAAATAAAAAGTATTGAATCTTATTATATTTACTAATAAAAATCAATTTGTGTCAAAGCCTATCAAAAAAGTGGCCGAAACTTATTAGAGATGGTGGTTGGTAGTGGCGGGTGGCCAGTAAAAGCAGTGTGGTGACTAGATATGTTAGGAAAGAGCAGAGTGAGTGAATTTTTAAAAAAATAAATAAATAAATTTTTTTTCCAAAATTTTCACAAATTTTGAAATCAATATACCATTTGTTTTGAAAATAGAAACAATATACAAAACGATTTTTTCATTTCCACTTTCAAAAGAAAAAAAAGGGGAAAATAGAAATGCTACCAAATGTTTTCAGTTTATTTTATTTTATTTAAAAAAACTAATAAAAAAAACTTATTTGATATATTATTTTCATGGGAAAATTACATAAAAAATTTCAAGGTTTGAGTCTTATAACAAAATAAATCCTAAATTTTTTATTTTATCAATTTGAATCCTAATCTTTTAATTTGTTTTCAATTTAGACTATGTTTTATTTTTATTAAGCAAAATCAAAGGAAAAAAAAGTATTTTAATCATTAAACTCGATGTAAGTATTCATAAAATATCTAAAATATATTTTTCATTGAATTTAATGACTAAAATACTTTCTTTTTTTTTTATCGATTTTACTTAATGAAAGAAGGCAAATGATTTAGATTGAAAATAAATCAAAAGTTTAGGAATTAAATTGACAAAATTAAAAACTCAGGATTTATTTTATTACAAGACTCAAACTCTAGATTTTTTTTATTATTATTGTAATTTCCCCTATTTTCATGTTTATAAAAATGAAATTGATTCTAAAATTTTAAGAACTTTAGAAAATGAAAATAAAAAATATTTATTCTCTTTTATTTTTAAAGTAAAATTTCACTCCTTCCTCCCCCCACCCATCACAGCCATCCACTACTTTTGGCCATTAGCTAGCTGACCATCGGCGACCCTGTGGCCACCTTGTGACCTCCAACAACCGCCAACTACTCTCAAGTCACCCTCCCATGATTTTCGGCGACACTCTCGTCACCACCTCCAATACCCACCTCTGGCCACCACATCCGATCCTTTCTATCACCTTTTGGCAACTCACCAAGTATGTTTATTTTTGTCTTTAGTTTCATTTGTTTTCAAATATGTACACTATTTACATTTTTATTTAATTAAAAATAATAAATAAATAAATAAAAGAAACTGACAACGTTTCAATCAGGCTGGATTCATGATCACATCTGCAAACATGTTTTCCTGTGGGCTGACGCCCCCGGCCTGGGCAATGATCTATATCACATGATAATTCTTCTGTTTGATTTGGCACCTAATGGTTCGGCTCAACTCAGTGTTCCAGTCAGTAATGTGAACCTAGAATTTATCTAGTGCAATAGCATTGAGAGATATAGGGAAGAAATCCTCATAAACCAATGCAGAAAAAAAAATGTATTTCAGACCCAAAAAAGGACGTACCTAGTGCACAAGGCTCGCGCTTACAATAAGATTGGCGAGAGTAGAGACCTATTGGATTGCTTAGCACTAACCATTGATCCACTAAGCTTCATGTTCCCGACAACCTAAGCATCACGCAGGACAATCCATGACAGAAGGTTTCAATTCTAAGCTTTCATCTTTAAATGAAGTACACTCAATTTCCATGGATGTGCAGCACAGCAGAGCAATGACCAATTGCAGTCTATGGCACATTGGCAATGGGTTGTAACTCAAATCCTTGAACCATGATGCTAGAAAGGGGTTAGGTAAGCGTTTAGATGGCATAAGCATAGAATTCTTTGAAACTATGCTCGACATTTGTAATTCAGTTCTCATAAAAGATGAAAGCAGAAATTGGCAAAGTAGAGAATCAAGTGATGATGCATCAACAAGTAGCAGATTAAGGAACGGTGCAATTCAAGCATAGATGTCCCCCCCCCCCCCCCCCCCCCCCCCCAAAAAAAAAAAAAAAAAAATTGTAAGAACAGATAGTGCTGCAACATACAAAAATATAAAAACTTGAATAGATTGAGGTAAAATTGAGAGGCACAATTACAGAAAAGGCAGCCAATGCCTCTTTTATAGTAGCAATAAATTGAATAGCACCAATGTTCTCAAAATGTATGTTCTCTTTTGTGTTAACATAAGTGAACTCCACAATAGTACATGATTTTGTGCTTTAGCTCTTCTCCAGCAACTTGCAAGTGTGATCATATGGCTTCAATGTTCAAATGTGAGTAACAGTGGTCCATAAAAAGGAGTCTTCAGTGTGAAACACCAATATGCACCAAAGATTAATGTTGGAGGTTAACAAAATTTCACGCTCAAAGTTAATATTCTGGCTACCCAAGTAATTCAGTTTGAATGAGCATTTTAGCATCCATTGAAGCAGTCTCCTCAAAACTAGATTTAAACTCAGATACAAGTAATTCAGTTTGAATGAACACCAATATGAACCAAAGATTAATGTTGGAGGTTAACAAAATTTCACGCTCAAAGTTAATATTCTAGCTACCCAAGTAATTCAGTTTGAATGAACATTTTAGCATCCATTGAAGCAGTCTCCCCAAAACTAGATTTAAACTCAGATGCAAGTAAGGTTTCCCATGCCCTAATCCCAGGAGCAATATTCTTGCCATCAGTTTGAATGGGGATTTTAGCATCCATTGAAGCAGTCTCCTCAACACTAGGTTTAAACTCAGATACAAGTAGAGCTTCCCACGTCCTAATCCCAGGAGCAACATTCTTGCCAACTGTTTCTTTTAACAGTTCCATTGCCTTACAAACCAGGCCTCTTTGACACAACCCACATATCACTTCATCAAATGTTGAAGACTGAGGAATTAAACCCTTATCCAAAATTTCCTTTAATAGACCACAAGCCTCATCAATTTGACCATCCTTTACCAACCCATCGATGATAATATCATACGTTTGTGAGTCAAGGCGCACGCCCTTCAACTCCATCTCCTTCACAATCTCCATTGCCCTACTCAACTTCCCAACATCAAAAAACCCCTGCAAGATCGTATTATACGTAACAACATTGGGCTTGCAACCCAACTCCTCCATATAACCAATCATCTTCACTCCCTCCTCTGCCTTGTTCTGTTTACACAACCCATTTATGTATGCATTGTAAGTATGAATATCGGGAACCAAACCCAACACAAGCATTTCATCGAACAGTTCATCTACCTTCTTGAACTTCCCTTCTGCAACAATCCCATCTAAAACCAAAGTATAACAGACTACATTGGGCTTGATTCCATCCATTTTCATCTCCTCAAGAGCACCCAAAGCATCCATGCCCTTCCCATTCTTCACCAAAAACCTAATCACATTGCACCAATCCAAACTCTTAGGGCAAAACCCTAATTTCCTAATTTCTTCCCAAAAACACATAACCTCAACACCAGACAAATCTTTTCCTTCACACAGAGTTGACAAAATTAAAGAACACAATCTCCCATCAAGAAGACTATGCCCATCACTAGTCATAAAATTCAACAACTTAATCGCATAACCCACCTTCCTAATCCTACAAAGAGCCTTGATTAATACACAAAAGCTGGATTCTTCGACACGTATATTCATCAACTGACTCTTCAACAAAATTTGAGGAACAACCCAAATACCCTCTCGATTCTTACAAAGCACTGAAAGCAAAGAATTGAGAGAATCCACCGAAGGAACACACCTGAACTTAGGTATCCTAAAGAACAGATCAATGGCTTGTCGAATCAAATTCGAATCGCCATAAATTCTGATCAAATCGACGAAAATGAACTCGGGTGTTTCGAATTTTTCGATTCGTTCGATGCGATCGAGAACTTGGGGGATTTGGTCGAATTTGGAGGTTTTGGCTAGGGTTTTGATGACGAAGTGGTAGGCATTGGGAGTTGGGTTTGATCTGTAGACAGAGAAGGAATCGATAAGGGAAGAGAGGAGATGGGTTGAGTTTGTTGATGATGATTGTTTGAGGGTTTGAATGGCTTGTTGATCATTGAATGTTTCTTGCCATTTGGCTTTGTATGGTGAGAGTGGCCATTTTCTTGTTTTTCTGAGATGGTATTTGTGAGAAGAACTTCTTGATGATGATGATGATCTGAAGAATGAAACCATGAGAGAATTAGAAGATTGATTTGAATTGTTTTGTTTGACATGGGTATGAAATGGACAGAAGAGGAGTTGTAGTGATGTTCTGCACTCAGACACCGACTTCAGCATTTCTTACTATAACAACAGCCGCCATTGATGGTATTTAAACCTTGCTATCTAGGCCAAAAAAACAATAAAAAAAAATCTTTGCCCGGTTTTGAATTTTCAAAAATAATTTTTAACCTTTTTTTCTTCATATTTATGTTATTTTTAGTGATTTTATATAAATATATATATATATATATATATTTAGTTTTACACCTAATTTAAATGTATTTAAAAAAGTAACATATTAATAAAAAAAATCTAAAAACAATTTAAGCAATACAAAAAAAGAAAAAAGAAAACGAATTTTTTTATATGTTTTTGTATTTAGTGCATTTTTTAAGATTTTTTTTTATAAATTTTATACTTTTTAAGTGTATTTAGATTAAATGAATCTAAAAAATATAAAAGTGATTAAAATATTTAAAAAATTGACTAAATAAATCTCATTTTGGTAAATGTTGCTTTAGTTGAGTATTTTTTCTTAAACCATTTAATCTTTTTTATTTTAGGTGTGGTATATTTGTTTAATATATTCTATATGGAGTTTACATTTTTTCCCATGTTGAAATTTCATCTTTATTTTTGTCATGGTGCGGGTATTTAAGGGATGTTGTAACATTAATATTTTGTAGGAGGAGATTTTGTGGACTCTTATGGAAATTGTTTCACCGTTTTCCATTGTGGTGGTTAGTTTGTAATGTTTTGTTTGGTGTGTAGTGTTGATCAGATTTTGGGTTGGCGATTGACGTTTTGTGCGTATTTTTTCAGGTCAATTTTTTATTTTAGTTTTATGTTGATGTTTGTGATAGGTTTACTGATGTCGGGTTGGTGTTTTTGTTGGTGTATTGTGTTTATGGTGAGTGTTGTGGTTCTAAGTGTGTTGGATGTTTTTATTTTTTTCCGTAACGTGGGTATATGGGGTCTATGTTGAGGTTTTGGAGTTTGATTTGGCGTTTGTGTGTGGGGGTTTAGGCTTTTTTTTGTTAATGTGTATGTCGTATCATTTAGTCGTGATAGTGATCCATTTTTAACATATGAAGATGGAGTAGGAATCTGTGTCGTTTGGATGGTTTTTGTATTCTTATGTAGTGTATGTGTAAATGTTAACATACATGTAACTGTAATAATGCAGAATTGAACTTTACAAGATTTTGAATTCTATACAACTTAAGAATAAAACGAACATACCTTTGTTAACCATTGAATTAGAAAAGTTGAGAAAATACCCTTAATAGTTGAATCTTGAATGCTTGGCTCACCTTCTTCTCTTTGTCTCTCTTAATTAGGATGACTATATAACTTAGAGTGATGAAAAAATACTTATCATATGAAAAGGGAGTCACTCATCCTGAGGAAAGAAGAGGGCCAGATAAACTCTATTAGAAGAATTCTTGTCCATTAAGGTTTCCTTCTTATCTTAGAAGAGTAATTATATTAAAATTCTAATTATTGAACTTTATCTCAAATATTGGCTTTATCTAATTGTGAAGTCCAAATAAAGTAAAGCATGTAAAAGATCTATAGGCTATTGGGCTACACTAGAAAATAAATCTAACATTCTTCCACTTGGCCCATTAAGCCGATTATAATGCAATTATGAATTTTTTCAAAAATATGCAATTTATAAAAATAAAATAAAATAAAATAAAAAAATAATTTGACTCATTAGATTTCATACTAAAAACTTTGACACGTGATCATTTAATTTTAAAAATAACCAATAAGTTCGATACATTAGAAACTATAATCTTGTGATTATTTCAAATCACCAATGTGAGTCATAGCGGTTATATAACATTTATGTCATATTTCCTCATGCACCACAATATCGATAACTTTCACCAACCCAGTCCATTATCGAGATATGTAATTATTTACCTAAAAGGCCCCTGTAATTTGTGTTGTTAAGATATTTCCTATTTATCAATATTCAAATTAATGTGTAAACACACTTTTAGAAATAGGAAAAATAGAAACAAAATTATTATTGTGTAAATAGTGTCAAATAAAAATAAGAACTCAAGATTAACCATACACATCATAGATGGCTTAAATGCTCTTTATATGTCTTTGGTGGCAATCCCTTTGTGAATGGATCAGCAATCATAAGTGAGGTACTTAAGCTTTCAATTAACACTTGTTGTTTCTAGACTCCTTCTCTAACAACTAAATACTTTACTTCCATGTGTTCGGAACCACTGGAGTACTTTCCATTCTTAGAGAAGAAAACTGTTGCGGTATTGTCACAATATATCTTTAGCGGCCTGACAATTAAGTCAACAATACCAAGTCCTGAAATGAAATTTCGCAACCATAAAGCATGATTTGTAGCCTCAAAGCATGCCACAAACTCAGCCTCTATAATAGATGAAGCAATAGTAGACTGCTTCACATTCTTCCATGAAATTGTTCCACTAGCTAGTAGAAAAACAAAACCTGATGTATATTTTCTACTATCAAAGCAACCAGCAAAATCTGAGTTTGAGTATCCGGTCACTTCCAACTATTCTGATCTCCTATAAGTGAGCATATAGTTCTTTGTTCCCTGAAGATATCTCATAACCTTCTTCACTGCTTTCCAATGTTCCATTCCATGATTACTTTGGAATCTTCCTAACATTCCAACTGCAAAACTAGTATCTGGCCTGGTACATGTATGGGCATACATCAAGTTCCCTACTGCTGATGCATATGGAATGTCCTTCGTTTGTTTTCTTTCCAAGTCATTCCTTGGACACTATTTTTCACTTAATTTATCACCCTTCATGATGGGTGTATCACCGACTGAACAAAATTGCATATTGAATCTCTCCAAAACACAATCAATATATCATTTCTGAGATAGTCCTAGCAATCCTCTATATCGATCCCTAAAGATCTCTATACCAATAACATAGTTTGCCACACCCATATCGACCATTTTAAAGTTCTTGGAGAAATATTCCTTGGTTGCATGCAATAAGCCAAGTTCATTACTAGCTAACAAAATGTCATCCACATATAGCTCCAAAATAATGTACTCTTACTAACCTTCAGATATATGCACTGATCAACTGCATTTTCCTTAAATCCGAAGGAGGTAATGGTATCATTAAACCTTAAATACCATTGCCTGGAAGCTTGTTTAAGGCCATAAATGGATTTCTTTAATTTGCAAGCTAAATGTTCTTTACCTTTCTTTGCACATCTTTCTGGCTACTCCATATAAATTTCTTCATCCAAATTCCCATTTAGAAAAGCAGTTTTCACATCCATTTGATATAACTCTAAGTCGTAATGAGCTACCAATGCTCGAATGATTCTAAGTGAGTCCTTCTTAGATATTGAAGAGAATGTCTCTTTATAGTCTATGCCTTCTTTTTGAGTAAAACCATTGGCAATAAGTCTGGCTTTAAATCGTTCGATATTGCCTTTTGCGTCTCGCTTGATCTTGAAGACCCATTTACACCAGACCTTTTTACAATTATTAGGCAATTCGACGAGATCCTAAACACTATTATGTTCCATGGATTTTAATATCCAAACCTTTTTATTGTCCTAATATTCAGACCTTTTTACAATTATTTGTACCCTTTAGACTTGTCTAGATAACCAATGAAATATCCAGATATTGTTCTTGAGTCCAACTTTTTCTCTTGTGGGTTAAAGATTATTGCCTCCGTTAGACAACCCCAAGTATGTAAGTGTCTCAAACTAGGTTTCCTACTAGTCCACAACTCAAAAAGAGTTATTGGGACCGCCTTACTAGGAACCCTATTTAAGATATACATTTGCAGTCTTTAAAGCTCCACCCCACAATGAAATGGGTACAATTGAGTAACTTAACATACTCCTAACCATATCTTTAAGTGTACGATTACGCCTTTCAGCAACTCCATTCTGCTATGGCATACCGGGCATTGTATATTGAGTACGAATGCCTTTCTTTTCTAATAATTTAACAAATTGGCCAAGATTTTGGCCCGATTGATCATATTTACCATAATATTTACCATCCCTGTCTGATCTCATTATTTTAACCTTTCTATCTAATTGTCTCTCAACTTTAGTTATGTACACCTCAAGGATGTCAACAGCTTGAGACTTTTCATGAAGTAGATACGCATATCCATAATGTGAGAAATCATCTATAAATGTGATGAAATATTTTTCACCACTAAGACATGGGATGTTGAGTGGCCCACAAATATCTGTATGAATTATCTCAAGAAGTTCATTACTTCTTGTGGCACGTTTCTTGGTGTGTTTGGTTTGCTTTCCTTTAATGCAATCCACACATATCTCAAAATCAGTGAAGTTTAGGTTTTTCAAAATCCCATTCTTTACCAATTTTTTCAATTATATTTCTAGAGATATGCCCCAACCGTCTATGCCACAAGATTGAGGATTTTTCATTAATTAGACCACGTTTTAAACCAATATTCGAATGCAAAGTTACTAATGATTGTGCGAACTCATGATTTAAGATAATTTTATATAAACCATCACATAAATTATCAGAACCAATCATTATTGAATTAAACATTAAATTGAGTTTTTCACAAGTAAATAAAATTGAATATCCATCACGATCTAATTTGGATAACAAAACTAAATTCCTAGAAATTGAAGAAACATAAAAAGTGACTTCCAAATCTATCTAATGACCCGTCTCTAAGATCAGTCGATAGGTTCCTACAGCTACGACTTAAGCTTTGAGACGGTTCCTTATATAGACAAATCTTTCACTTTTCTTCGGTTTTCTAGTTGAGAGGTATCCATTTCTTTTCGAACCAAGCCTTTCGCTTGCTGCAGTCTTTCTTTACATGTCCTTTCTTGCCACAAAAGTAACACTTGACAGTGAAACCATTCTGAACCTAATTTTCTTCCCTAGGCCCATTCTTTTTCCTTATAGCTCCATGAGTTACAGCCAATGCAGTTTGACGTCCTTCCTCTCTCAACCTCACTTCCTCTTGCACACACATATTAGTCAGCTTATTCAAACTCCACTTATCTTTATTGGTGTTATAGTGAATTTTGAATGCGTCAAACTGTGATGGAAGTGAGTCAAGAATAAACAGCACGAGAAAAGTTTCATCAACTTGCATCCCTAAAGTTTTAAGCTTTGCAGTTTTGTCAGCCATATTGAGGATACAATCCTAAACTCCTCGGTTGCCATCATATTTCATTATTGTCAATTCAACCATAATAGTACCAGTAAGTAGAGAGATGCTCGATGCAAGAGAGTGCAATGAGGCGGGAACTGTCACTGAAATTAGATAGAACATATGACCCCCCAAATTTTACTCTAAGGGTTAGGGTAACGTTACTAAAGAGTCCTTTGGTCAATAACCAAGTAAGATCTCAGGAAGGTCTGAGGAGTCAATATGGCCTCCTTTCTAAGTCCAGCCACTTTAGATAGCAAGCTATCTTTTTGACAGATATTAAGAGGTATTAACACAAGGTCTCATAAGTAACGCGGAAATAAGCATAAACAATATACATATTAAAGCATTGAGAATTATAATGACGAACTATTGATATCACATAAGTCTTTCCTTTGGGCAAAACTTAAGTATATCTATATTTTACTCATCAAGAAACACTTATGTAAGTCTAAAGTAATTTATCCAACTTTTCAGTAAGTCATGTTACCTTTAGGTATTCAATTCTAATCTGTCAAATTACATAAGTTACATTACCCTACCTAGTTCAAAATCATTTGAAATTGACTCTCCTTTGTGCTAGTCTCAATCTCCTAATTATAACTGTAATTGAGAATATTATCGACCTTAATGTTACCATTTTAACAATTCTTTTATGTAGTTTTATATTCATAAGTTTTACAAATCTAGGCCACTTTGGCAGCTACTAAATTAGTAAACCTTATGAATATGGAACTAACCAACAATATTCCATATTCATTAATTTGAGTTATTTAATTATCATTAATTCAATAACTATTTAATGAAATCACTATTTTTATAATTTCTAATATTTCTTTTATGTGATTGCAATTACCTATATGATAATAATAATAACTCTAGATGAATATAAATATATATATATATATCAAATTATGCAATATGACAATCATGAATATATGATATAATGGTCAATAAGAATTACACCTAATGTAAATTAACCAATTCAATATTTAATATTCAATGTCATATAAAATTTCTAATAATTATAAAATATATATACAACAAAGTTTACTCGGTAATCGCCTTACTTATGAATAATACTAATCGATCACATGCTAGTCCACAATGTCAAAAATTCAAAACGTTCTAGAAATTTCGAAGTCTCCTATTTTTTATTTTTTATTTTTATGTAAGAAGAGAATGTTTTAATTTAAATCAAAACTCATAAAATATTATTATTTAAAAAAATATTCAAGGATCACGATACAGTAGTGTATAGGATCAGAAATTCAAATTAGTTTAAAATATTTGGAAAAAAAAATCCTTTACAAGTAACCAAGAAGCAACAAACATAATGGCATAACGACTCACGATAAACGTCAAAGGTTTACTACGGAATTTTCATCAATAATATATACAATTGATGATAATAATATTAGATATTTAATATTCCAAGGTGTATTGATTCACAAAACTAAGGCTCTAATACCACATGTAAATGTTAACATACATGTAACCATAATAATGCGAAATTGAACTTTACAGGATCTTGAATTCTATACAACTCAAGAATAAAATGAACATACCTTTATCAACCATTGAATTAGAAAAGTTGAGAAAATACCCTTAACAGTTGAACCTTGAATTCTTGGCTCACCTTCTTCTCTCTGTCTCTCTTAATTAGGATGACTATATAACTTAGAGTGATGAAAAAATACTTATCATATGAAAGGGGAGTCACCCATCCTTATATAGAGGAGAGAAGAGGGTCAAATAAACTCTATTAGAAGAATTCATGTCCATCAAGGTTTCCTTCTTATCTTGGAAAAGTAATTATATTAAAATTCTAATTACTGAATTTTATCTCAAATATTGGCTTTATCTAATTATGGAGTCTAAATAAAATAAAACATGTAAAAAATATGTAGGTTATTGCGCCGCACCAGAAAATAAATCCAACAGTATGTTCACGTTTCTTTGTATCATTTTTCGGTGTTTCCATGGATTTTTAACATTGTGCTACAACATGACAATTTGTGATGTATGTCCACAGCGTGGACGATAATTCAATACGTTTACATAAACTACGAATTTGAACAAGCAAAATGTTCCCAGTAACTTTTTTCCATGTTGGTTTGTGACGGGATGCCACAATGTTAATGAATCAAAATGAATACAGTTCACACTCGCATGTCAAGCACAAAATTATAACAAATCCACCAATGACAGTTCACACTCGCGTGTCACGGAAATACATATACCAACCGTGACAGAGAAGTCCATAAATAATATCACACAGTGATGTGTAAATTGTTCACAACTAACAACGTATGCAACAACCAAACCAAAACGTCATGGAGACACGCGCAAAAAAAAAACGTTGCACTTACCCACCTCCAGTTATGTCATCCAAAAAAAAAATTTGACTATGTCCACCAATAGGTATATTGTAAAAAAAAAAATTCAACACCAACAACCATGTGTAATTTGCACTGTAATGTGATTGGGGAGATGGGGAACAACATCTTCAACATATTATATCACGGAGTCCTTTGCCTGAGTCGTTCAAAAATATCTTCATTATTGACGTATGTAGCCGATCCATCGTGTTGGTAACATCGCAACCATACACGTACTTAGATGTATGTCTAAATTATATGGCCTATTTCCCTCGATGTAAAACTTCTCATCGCTCAATTGTATGTCTGAATTATATGACACACCATTGCATCACACTTCTTATATGCGTTCAGATCCAATTTATGCACTCAGATAGCGTCAATCATGAGCCAAAACCGGGTCTTCTATAATTGCTTGATATGACCATCGCCAAACTCCAACTCCAACACAGTTTTGATCACTTCGACGATATTTGACCTGTACATTAGCTTCATTGTGTCCACGAAATTTTTTTTGTAAGCCTAGATGTTGTTCCTGGTTTTTTGAATGGTAGTTGTGCTTGTCTCCTCGTTGCCAACCGTGTCGAAGTCTAAACTGATAAACGCGAGGATGGAGTTCTAACATTATCTTTCCAACCCCCATTCCGCCTGCTTGAACTACTTGCAACAATATTAAAATTACCAAATAAGCACATGAACAACCAACTTAACAACAACAACAACCAACATAACAAAACCGATGTCACCACAAGAACAATAAACAAGACTCTAATAGCAAAACAGTTAGTAGTGACACTAGCTTTGTAGCACAACTTTTTATCAACATAATTTTGTACAACCATGAACTAGGTACCCCCCTCTGAGTGTGAACATTGTATTATCTCAACTCACATAATCTACAAAAATTAATTTTACCCATTGTTACCATTCTCACCAAAAATTTATGAGCATACTAATTGTAATGTATATTGCAATGTTGACACTATCACAACACCAACTACTAACTTACAAACCCATGACTAATAGGGGATCACAATCCACATAGATGCGGCAAAACAGACGTGTTCATAGAAAACCAACAAAGAACATTTTCTAGTGTTTACCCCATGACTTTTTAACAATCATTTTCACATCACCCAACAAGCAAGGGTCCCCCACACACATGTACAAACACAGGAATGCAACAACAAAAACAAACAAGACTACCACACCAACTTAATCAAACTAAGACACCAACCTACATTACGATATAACCACATCACCAAAAGGTATACAACATCAGCAACCATTTCAATGTATAACATACTTTACAGCACCATTTCAACGTATTCTCGTACACAAGACCAACAATCGAGGTGGGGAGATAAATGTAACAACACCATTTCACCAATACATATCAGAAATAATCACAAGCAGACATCAACAACTAATGCAGTACATACCTGGAGCCATGTGTTCCTGGGACGATGGACGATATCATGGATGTATAGATGTCGACTCCACAGCTAATTAATGGACCAAATGGCAGTCAGACCCAACTTCACAATCAGACCAATGTATTCCTACGATTTAGGTTTTGGGTGAACAAGGGTTTCCAACGACAGGTAAATGTTAATTTGGGAAAAACCATAAGCATTACCAAAACGAATCAACTCCGTAAAGAATCACGCGCACAAAATTGCTACAACATCGAAACATCAATCCATAACTTAGAAAAACACCTTCCATAATCATCCGAAACATAACGGCAACTTTGTCATTCTTCAACTCGATGTTGGACAACTAGGTAATTTAACACCAACGAAAACCCATGTTTACCCTTAAATCCTACCAGCCAGTGCATTAATAAAAGGGTCTTTAAGGTCTTTAACATCGCTTTGGGACTTATCAGCCTTCCACAAAACGCACAGGACTAATTAGTTTAACATTCCTACATTTAGGATTTAATGGTGCTTTACCCTAAAATAAAAGCATACAAATTTAAAACTGAAAAACTATTTTTGAAAAGGGCTGTGATTGGTAGCGCAAAAGCCCCCCGCCCCGAATCCCCCGAATTTGGAAAGAAGAAGAAAGAAGGAAGAAGGAGGAGAAGAGAAGAACTGGACTAGAGGGGGCAAATTATTCAATGGCTGGAGGCAGAGGCAATGGGCAGAGGAAGGGGTGGGAGGCGGAGGCGGCGGGACTGGGCTGCAGAGGCAGGGAGCAGAGGAAGGGGTGGGAGGCGGAGGCGGCGAGACTGGGCTACGACGGAGCTGGGCTGGACGACGACCGGGCTCGGCGATCAGCGATCGGCTCTCCTCTCCTCCTCTCTTTCTCCCTCTGTTTCTCCTCTCCTCTCTTCTCTCTCTCCTCTCCTCCCCGTTCGCAAAAAAAAAACTAATGCCCAAAACGACGTCGTTTTGGGCATTAGGGGGATTCGGGGGAAGGAAATTCAAGCTCTCAAGCTTTATTCTTTTGAAAATTTCAAAACCAAACATAATGCTTATTTTTTTACATTTATACAAAAAAAATAGTGAAAATTTTATTTTTTTGAACTTTTTTGGAATTGTATTTTAGAAGATCTTTTTTTGAATTAGTTTTTTTTCTTGATAAGTATACTCTTGTTTATTTTATTTATTTATTTGAACAAGTTTATATTGCACGTTTTTTTTTTATGTTTTAAAATTTTTAAAATTCATAAATTTCAAAATACACCCCCATTTTTGATAAATATTTATTTATTTATTTAAATTACTCAAATCTATCAAACCAAGTTTAATTGAATATAAAATTATGTATAATGAAAAAGTAAAATTTTCACACTTTTTTGGATTTGATGTGTGAAACTTTTGAGAAATATTTTTTAATAAATGTAAAAATTATAAATGTGAATATTCATATTTCAATTAATAAAATATTATGAATTTGTTACTCTAATGCCATGTTTGTTTGGCGGATTAAGTTGGACAAGATTATGATTACAATGAAATTGAGTAAAGAGATTAGTAATATAGTGGTATTAAGTTGGATATGTAAGATAAAGAGTGTTTGTTTGTACACTACCAGATTAATAAAACCATTATTGTTTATTTTATCATTTTAAATGGAATTAATATATGAAATTTCATAAATATGTTTTTCACATTATATTATGTATATATGTTATATATTAAATATAATAACATAAAATAAATAAAAAGAAAACTTTGGAACACTATGCTCATTGGATTGAAATTTCAATCCCAGCCCCAGTAAAGGCATTCTAACCCACCATAGTGGAGGACTACCACTCCCTTCAGAGTAAGAATCCAAGCGCTAGTAAACCAACCAAACAAGATTTATATGGAGCCCATTTCATTCATAATCCACTCTTACCTCCTCAGTCAACGAAACAAATGTGACCTAAGAGTGTACCAATATTTTGTTTTATTTTTATTTTTTAACCTTAAGCAACTCAAAACTAGTAATTAAATTAAAATTAAAAAACAAAAATCAAAAGAGCCCAAAATTGTGTAGATTAAGGCAACACAACACCCCATCTCCCTGTTTTGTAGGTAAAATTCTTTGTACTTTTTCATTTTGTGGTTGGAATATCGAAAGCAGCTTTGTGGTTAGATCTTGGCCTTTGGCATGAGTTGGAGATGACATAGAGAGGGTTTGTCTGTCTGTTTGTTATTTTTTTTATTTTTTATTTTTTTGAGTAAAAATGGAGATTGAATTGTATTGTCCACTGAAGATCATCAGGGTACTAGTGGAATCATGAGCAACTTAAATGGGTGTGTGTCTCTGTCTTTCTGCAATGTGTTTTGGACCAAAAGTGTGATAGTGTGCCAAATTTTGTTTCTGAAATAATTAATCAGCTTTTGGCTACTGAAATATAGGTTGATTAGACAAAACTTATATTAATAACCAATAGTCTCAAAAATTTAGGTTGCTAAAAAAATGAATCTAACAATATGTTTGTCTCCATCTAAAAAAAAAACAATGTATGTTTGTGTACGGGAAAGAAATATACCTTCTCGTATAATCCTGTTGATCAAGTCTGCGCTTCTCCGTACGACGTCGCTTTATCACCTGAAAACACAAACGTGAGCTGGCCGGCGGGTGGATGCCGGAAACCTCTCCGATGCCTAAGTCAGTAAGCTTGACAAACAGGGAAAAGCTCTGTGTATTCAGAAAACAAAGTTGTGTTACCTCTCCAAAGGTGATATAGGTGAGCTTTTATAGGCTTCGTGTGACACAATCCAAGTAGGACTCTTATTCCTCCATGTAGAGTCCTCCAAGGATTCATACTCCTGAAAGATAATGCTTATCCTCCAACACCCCCCTCACTGCTTAAACCAAGTGAGATGGTTTTACTTCAGAAAGATATCATATAACCAAAATAGCATTTCTCTGTCAGACCGGCTATACGACCGAGCTAACCCACCGCTCGGATTCACCTTCCCATGTCCTTACCTCGGCTCCTCATGCCGAGGTCGAGTTGACCGTACCATGCCTTGACCAGTCTAATGATTACATCGGTTCTCCGTAACCTTTCTCCTACCTCGGCTTCATATGCAAAGGCCGAGCTATCCATAGAAGAATTAAGCCGAGCTAATCTTTACTTAGGTCCTAAAACAGGCCCAATATGCCTCGGTCCCAAACAGCGCGACCGAGCTTACAAACAATAGAAACCGGACTAAGCATCCTTACTCCGGCAGCAATCTTATACTTCGGCCCGGACCACCACATGGCCCATCCTCTCAGCCTTCTCAATACGGCCCAAAGAGCGGCCCACCATCTTAGCTCGGCCCCATTTATTTGTATAAATTACCCTCTCAGTTTGTAATAAGTAAAAAGATATGTAATTAGGATTAGGCCCATACGAATGGGCTAAGGGCTTAGCAGGAGAAGTAACAAGAAAAAGCCCAGTCAAACAAGATCCATGATCCGTAAGGGTGCACCAGGGATTAAAAAAAGGACTAATTAGTCATAAGTCCATTTTAAAAAGGGCATATTCTATTTAATTTTAAATTTTTTTTAGATAAATCTAAAAATCTTATATCCATTTATTTTCTCATCTCTTCCCTACACTTTACTTCTTCTCTTTATCTCTTTTTCTCTGATATCGGTGATGACGACAACCACAACTACACCTTCTCTCTTTTCTTTCACTTTCTAATCTACAGTCACTAACAATCACCATTGATTGGGGTTCAAGGGCAACCACTGAGCACTCATGTATGCCGAAAAGTACTACATTGAGGCCATTGAAGTTACCTTTTTAATCTTTTAATATTGTTTATTTAGTGGAGATAATGTGTTTTGTGTACTTGTACAGATTTGGCAGGTAATACGCAAATTCAATCAAAAAGTGTGCGAAAGCAGATTCTCCAAGCGAGAAGCGAAAAATCCGAGCCAGCCAGACCACTGCACGTGTGACCCACCACCGTTCGAACGGCCCACATAGGCGCTCGAGTGGCCCACCTAGGGACGTGTGCGCATAATTTTGGGTCTGTTTTGCTGAGAATAAAAGGAAGAAAAATAAGCAAAATTAGGGTTTGAAATTTATTTTGAAGAAAATAGAGACTAGGGTTTTAAAGAGGTGATTTCCTCTCAAGCTTAAAGGAGACTTCCATAGTTCTTCCTCATCCTCTTTCTCTTCCCACTCCTCCATGAGTAGCTAGGTTATTCTTTTCTAGGGTTTTGATGAAACCTTAGCCATGTAATAGGATTTTTCATATGTTTTGATTGTGATTCGGTTTGAATTAATGTATGGATGTTTTAGAAGGTTTTAATAATCATTCTTTTCATCTCTTCAAGTATTTTACTCTCTGTGATTGTTTAATGCTTTCCATACATTAGTTTTCTTTGTGTTTGTGTTCAAAGTACGAGATGAGTCATGGTACGAGAGACGGGTTGTGCGGCTACCGTAGTTTAGAGCAAACGCCTCGTGCTACTCAGGATGACTCATGCCTGTACATTGAATGCAACAACCCTCTTGATCAATATTTCAAACTTGTAGTTGTGAAATATTGGGTATTTCAAACCGGATTGCAATTGATAGCCAATGTTTAATCTCGTTTATATGGTTAGTGGTGAATTTTTTGCCCTAGGATTTTTCTCAAAAATTAATATCTCAAACCCTAATTTTAATTATCAATTTAATTTCTTAATTTCATTTAATTCTTTTTTAGTCATAAAATCTCTCAATCTTTTTAATCAAAATTAATTAGGAATTTAGCGATTAAACTAGTCTAATTTCACAATTGTCCCTGTGGATCGATACATGGACTTGCCATTATTCTAAAAGAATTTGGTATAGTTTAGTGTTTATTTTTGGTGTATGTAACGACTCATCAAATTTTGGCACCGCTGCCGGGGACTTCTGGCAAAATTAATTAATTTAAAGTTATATTCTTATTTTAATTTTTAGTTTAGAATTTTATGCTTTCGTGTTACTAAGTATGCAGAGCGTTTGAAAGTGGAAGCTATCACTGAAGTGCAAGCGGAGCCAACCGAGCTTTAAAAAAAACAAAAACAAAAAACAAACAGCAGCACTAAAGTGCTTTAAAAAAAGAAGCAAACACTCGCAAGCAAGGCACCAAAGTACTACAAAGAAAGACAAAGCTTAATTGGAGGTTGGAGACAACGTTTACACGTCAAGCACCCGTAAGATGAGTAAAGCGTTTTCATTAAATCGCTGTGAGTATTCTCTTCTTTGGTATTTGTGCTTACATAACTTAGTGCACAGAGTCTGAACTTAGTGTGTGTGAGTGAGTAGTGCATGCACGGGCATCGTTCTTGTCGCCCTGAATTGTGGAGTTTGGACCTTGAACTAGAAAGGACTCTTAGGAAACTTAAAGCCTCTGCCCGTGTTCCTAGGTTTGAATATTCATATCCATATATTGAACCAATAGATATGGAAAACCCGAATGGCCTAAATGGGCCAAACCAGACCCTTAAGGATTACTTCACACCCACTGCATACACATCACCATCATGCATCCAACTACCCGACACCACTGCTGCTCATTATGAGATTAAGTCTAGCACTATACAAATGCTCGCATCATTCCATGGACTAGCTCATGATGATCCTTATGAATATTTAAATGAATTTCTGGAAATTTTCTCTACAGTGAGGATTCATAATTTCACAAATAAGGCCTTAATGTTGCGGTTGCGATTGTTCTCATTCTCATTAAAGGACAAAGCCAAACACTAGCTGAACTCCTTACCTACTAATTCAATCACAACTTGGGACCAATTACAGCAACGATTCTTGGAGAAGTGCTTTCCCGTCGGTAAAACCAACCAACTTAGGCAAGCCATCACCAATTTTGCTCAAATTGATGGCAAGCAATTTCATGAGACGTGGGAAAGACTTCGTGACCTTCTCCAACAGTGTCCTCACTACCAAGTGCCTGATTGGCAACTTGTGCAGACCTTTTACTATGGCTTAATTGAGCCTCACCGCCAAATGGTGGATTCCTCTTGTGGTGGGACATTCATGTCCAAAAATGATGCCAAGGCATGGCAATTGTTTGAGAACCTAAGTGATAATGCCCTTCACCATGCCTCTGCAGTCCGACAACTCGTAGTTGGAGCCCCGAAGAGATGAGGCATTTATGAGGTGGGGCAAAACCTAGAGTTAGCCCAACAAGTAGAGGCATTGTCCTAGAAAATGAACCAATTATTAGCTGGGGGACATGCCCCTACACAGCAAGATCAGCCTTAATTTCACGAGGCGTGTGCTATTTGTGCGAGCCCTGCTCATGACTTGAGTGAGTGCCCTTCAGCATCACAATTTCCAGAGTTAGTCCAAGAGCATGTGAATGCGGCTCAAGGATTCTCTAACTCGAGTAATAACCCATACTCCAACACATACAATCTGGGATGGAGAAATCACCCTAATTTTTTATGGAGACCTCATTCACAAGGCACTTCTTACAACCCTCCACCACCAAGGCAGACTTTTAATAATTTTGCCAACCAATCTTCCTACCAACCACCATAACCTTACCAGCAACCACAACCCCCACCTGTTCCTCAAGGCAACTCTGTTTTTAAGACTTAGGTGTTAGAAGTTCTCTCAGAACTTAAGGGGTTAGCACCAGTTGTTCACTCCCACACTCACTCCATTGCCAAGCTAAAGGCCCAATTAGGTCAAATGGCTAACAACATAAATAGGAGAAAGAAGGGAAAATTACCGAGTCAGACTGTGGCCAATCTTAAAAGTCAATACGGGGCAGAGGGTTCGGGTGGGAATGGAAAGCACCATGAGCAGGTGCAAGCTGTGATTACCTTAAGAAATAGGAGGGAGTTAGAGCCTCGGCCAGTTGCGTCTGATGCAAATAGAGCTAAGAAGGGTGACCACGATGATACACCCAATAAGAGCAAGGGTGAGGGGGAAACACCTAAGAGGGATGACTTAGTCCCTAGCACTTTACATGAGCCTAAGGCACCATATGTGCCTAAGACATCCTTTCCCCAATGCCTTGATACACCATCCCCTTTCAATAAAAAGACAGCATCCATGGAAGCGATGATGGAGGTTTTTAAACAGGTAAAAATCAACCTCTCCCTATTGGAGAAGATTAAGCAAGTACCCTCCTATGCTAAATTTCTAAAGGACCTATGTATGCAAAAGCATAAATCTAGGACACATGTGTCCCTAGCAAGTAAGCTCCATCTTGTTGAATGACACTTCCCCTAAGCTTAAAGACCCGGGTGCCCCAACCATTGCATACATTATAGGGGACCATTTCATTGATAGGGCCTTGTTAGATTTAAGGGCTAGTGTCAATTTGTTTCCGTACTCTGTATACGAGGAATTTGGACTTGGTGAGTTGAAGCCCACTACTGTTACTCTCCAGTTGGCTGACTAGTCCCTCAAGGTGCCACGTGGCATGATTGAGGATGTGCTAGTAAAGGTCAATAGGTTTTATTTTCCTGTTGACTTTTTGGTCTTAGATATGGAACCGATAGCCAGTTCTAAGAAACAAATCCCAGTGATCTTAGGTTGACCTTTCTTGGCTACGGCCAATGCTTGCATAAATTGTCATACCGGGGTTATGGAAGTTTCATTTGGGAATATGCAAGTGAAACTTAATCTTTTTCAAACATCCCAACAACCCCATGAGAGAGAGGAGTGCTTATTTGTGGATGTTGTGGATGGGATTGTGGAGGAAGTTTTACCCTCCATTCTTATAGAGGACCCTCTAAAGGCTTGTCTAGCTCATTTTGGGTTAGAAAATTTTGATATTGACGGGTTGGTTGAGGAGGTGAACGCTTTACTTAATGCTTCTTCTACACCGGATTTTCCTCTGTGGAAAGCTCGGTTTGAGTCACTTCCTCCTCTGTCAAGAGTGCCCGCCATACCATCTTTAGTCACACCACTTACACTTGAGTTAAAGCCACTCCTAACCACACTCAATTATGCATTTTTAGGGCCAAAGGATACTTTACCTGTCATCATTGCATCTGACTTAACTGTTAAGCAGGAAAGTCAATTAATGAGTGTTCTCGTGGCACATCGGAGTGCTATAGGGTGGTATGTGGCTTATTTGAGAGGGATACATCCCTCTGTGTGCATGCATCATATACATCTAGAGGAGGACACCAAACCTTCTCGTGAAATGCAACGGAGGCTTAATCCTAATATGAAAGATGTGGTGAAAAATGAGGCATTGAAACTGTTAGATGTGGGTATTATATACCCCATCTAGGATAGCAAGTGGGTGAGTCCGACACAAGTGGTGTCCAAGAAATCGGGCATCATTGTTATTGAGAATGAGCGAAGAGAGATGGTCCCCACACGAACCACTACTAGGTGGCGAGTGTGCATTGATTAGAGGAGATTGAATTCCATAACTAAGAAGGACCATTTTTCTTTGCCATTTATTGATCAAATTCTTGAGAGGTTAGCGAGGCAGGGTTTTTATTGTTTTCTTGATGGCTACTCGAGGTATAATCAAGTCCTAGTGTACCCTACTGACCATGAAAAAACCACATTCACATGCCCTTTTGGCACTTTTGTTTATAGGCGCATGCCTTTTGGGCTACGTAATGCACCAGTGACTTTTCAACGGTGTATGATGGCTATTTTCTCTGACATGGTAAAGAAATTTTTAGAGGTTTTCATGGATGACTGCTCCATATTTGGGCCGTCTTTTGTGGAATGTCTCCAAAACTTAACTAAAGTCCTTGTTCGTTGTGTGGAGACAAATCTGATTTAGAGTTGGGAGAAGAGTCATTTATGGTTCGCGAGGGGATAGTCTTGGGACATATTGTGTCCCCTCGAGATATAGAAGTTGATAAAGCTAAGGTTGACCTCATCACAGGCCTTCATCAGCCTAATTATGTGTGTCAAGTTAGGTCTTTCCTAGGGCACGCAGGTTTTTATCATCGATTCATCAAAGATTTTAGTAAAATACCTCATCCTTTGTGTAGTTTACTTGCTAATGACGCACCTTTTGTCTTTGATGAGGCTTGTCTTAAAGCCTTTGAAACATTGCAAGCGACCCTTTTTACTGCCCCTATCATGTAATCTCCTGAGTGGTCATTTCCTTTCGAAATCATGTGCGATGCATCTAATTATGCCCTTAGCGTCGTCTTGGGCCAAAGGGTGAATAAAGTGCCCCATGTCATATCCTATGTTAGTCGCACTCTTTCTGATGCTCAATTAAACTACACTACCACTGAGAAAAAGTTAATAGTTGTTGTCTTTGCCCTAGATAAATTCCGGTCCTATCTCTTAGGTTCCAAGGTCATCGTCTTCACTGATCATGCCGCTTTACGGTATTTACAATCAAAGAAAGTGACCAAACCCAAATTGATTGGTGGATTTTACTCATTTAAGAGTTCGACCTAGAAATCCGAGACAAAAAGGGATCCGAGAATGTAGTTGCGGATCATCTATCTCGCATCTTTATTGAGCACACGAGTGATCCCTTAGCCTTGCACGACTCGTTTCCGGACGAGCAACTTCTTACGGTTTCACACGTGACCCTCCTGTGGTTTGCTCATATAGTGAATTACTTGGCAGTTGGTCAAATTCTGAAAACTTGGTCCAAGCAAGACAAAGACCGATTTTTTTCATAAGCCAAGCATTATTTCTAAGAAGACCCGAAATGTTTAAGTATTGTCTGGATCAAGCGACTCGGCGTTATGTGCCTGACAGTGAAACCCATAGCATTCTCACCTTTTGTCACTCTCATGCATGTGGCGGCCATTTCAGTGAACAGAAAACAGCCACCAAGGTTTTACAATGTGGGTTCTACAGGCCTTCTATCTTCAAAGATACCCATAACTTCTGTAGAGCTTACGAGTGTTGTCAACGCATGGGCTCTATGTTATGGTGAAATATGATGCTGATGACCCCTATTTTAATTGTTGAGGATTTTGATGTTTGGGGCATCAACTTTATGGGTCTCTTTCCACCATCTTTTGGCTTTGAATACATTTTGGTGGTTGTGGACTATGTCTCCAAGTGGGTGGAAGCAGTGGCAACCAAAACGAATGACCACAAGGTTGTGGTTAAATTCCTTCATGAGACTATTTTTTGTCGTTTTGGGTTTCCACGTGCCATAATTAGTGACGGTAGCAAACATTTTTGCAACCGATTCTTCGAAGCATTAGTGCGCAAATACTTGATCATGCACAAAGTTGGCACTCCCTACCATCCCCAAACTAGTGGTCAGGTAGAGGTATCTAATAGGGAAGTTAAACACATCCTCGAGAAAACTATGAGGCTCGATAAGAAAGATTGGTCCACTAGGATAGTTGATACACTTTGGGTCTATCGCACTGCATATAAGACACCCATCGGGATGTCTCCATATAGGATTGTGTTTGGAAAAAGTGTCATCTCCCTATTGAGTTAGAACACTAGGCTTTGTGGGCCATTAGGAAATTCAATTTTGATATGGCCAAAGTCGGTGACCATCAAAAACTCCAACTCAATGAGTTAGAGGAGCTTCGCAATGATGCGTATGAGAGCTCTAAAATTTACAAGGCTAGGACTAAGGCATTTCATGATAAACATATTTCTCGTAAGTCCTTCGAGCCTCACCAAAAAGTGTGGCTATTCAATGCTAAATTGCGGTTGTTCCCAAGTAAACTCTGGTCTTGATGGGATGGCCCATATGAGGTTATATAAGTCTTTCCGCATGGGGCGGTTGAAATTAAAAATCCACAAGATAATACCTTCAAGGTCAATGGCCAAAGATTGAAACACTATGTGGATGGTATTTAGAAAGAAGAGATAATTGAGGTTGTCCATTTGACGGACCGAATATATCTTCCATAGTGATTACTTTGAGTCTAGGAGACTTTAATTCCTGTAAAGGTGTAATTCCTTTGGTGTTTGTTGTGCCCGAACGACATTTGACGGTCTGGTATAGCCATCTAACTGTGTTTATAGTAAGTTCCTAAGAGACCAACTTAGACAGTAGAAACTAGAGTTCGAATGGCAAAGCTTAGAGCACAAAAGTTTGGAATTTCCGAGACTAGAATCTGGTTTAAATACCCAAGGGTGTGGAGATTGCTTCAAAAACCACCCCGGCTTGAACTCTGTATAGCAGCCTCATAGGTCGAGTTAGCTTTATCCGTCTCGATTCTGGATACCGAATCAACCTAGTCCATCACCCTGTTGGAGAATAGGGAAAGTTACACACACTGTTAGGGAGAAAAGTAGTACCCATGGTTTTCGCGTGAAGATTATACTTTAGTTGCGCATTTTGATATTTTCGATGTTCTATTTTTTTTATTTCAAATGTGCATTGAAGGTAGAAATTGTTTAAATTTTTATTTCGATGGTGATTGGGTTTTTATTAAAATAAATATTTTTTTAAAAAAAAAAGCCTCAAAAATAAAGGTAATAATCATAATAATAATTTAGCTTATTTTTATATACTGTAGTTGTTTAGTTTAAATTGTTTAGTTAGTGGTTCTTGTTAGTTTAATTGGGTAGTGGGTTGTTTTTATTTTTATTTTTGTTTAATTGTTTAGTCAGTGATGTAGTTTTATTTTTATTTAGTGATTTAATTGTAGTTTAAATGTTTAGTTTTTGTTTTTATTTTCTGAATTTTTATTTTATTTTATTTTATTTTCTTATTTATTTATTTATTGTAGTTCATATGTGTGTTTGTAAATTTGTCTCATACTAACTTAGTGTAAGTTAATTTTTTGTTATTAATTTAATAACATATAAATAAATAAATAAATAAAATTTCGGTGGTGTGATGACAATGAGGTTTTGAGTAATTTGTGCATACATGCCGTCTTTGATGAGTGCTGATATAATGGTTCCATATTTTTTGTTGTGTTGGTTGAATTATTTTGTGCAGAAATGTCTTCATCATCCCGCCGAGCACCTAAACGGCCTCGTAATACCAACATTACATTTAGCGATGTGCCAACCGACACTTGGGCCAACAAACCAGTTGCTTGTGATACATCCTTTGATGTGGAATACTTTCGACGCCATCAATTCACTACGTGGAGTGTCCGGCAACTTGAAGACGGGGGCCTCTTGGGCGTCTGCACCGTTACTAAACGAGCGTATCCTCGCATTGTGCGAGTATTTTATCAAAATATGTACACCAGTGACGAGGCCCCGAAAGCAGTTTTGTCCCTTGTTGATGAGGTGGAGTTAGCCGTCACACCAGTTTCCATTGCCGAGGTCCTCCACTGTTCCATGGACACTAACAATGCAAAACAGTTCCCGGTATTCACTCGGGAACTCACCATCCCGACACTGGTAACTGAATTTTATGAGGGGCGATAGGATGATAACAACCGTACTAGCATCCGGTAGGCTAACTTACCACGCTGCCTTCTCTTCCTCAATGTGGTTTTCAAAAAGAATATCATCCCTCTGGGCCATAAGGAAGAGTGGCGAGAGGACTTCCTTTGTGCCTTGCATCAATTTGACTTCGAGTTTTGGGTTGACATTCCTACTTTGATCTACAACCAGATGAACAGAATCCCTAATAAAGTCAAAGTGTGCAACACCCGGGGCAGTTCTACATGGGCCCTCCATTTTGCCAACCTCATCACTGCGCTTATAAAAGCCCAAGGGACATACCCCCTCGACTCCAATGAGGTTCAGCTTCCATCGCCCACACTTTATGGAAAAATCCACTCGCGCCAAACCACTGCTCGCGTGTCGACTCCACTACTCCTCCCTAAAGCCCCGGCCAATCCTAATGATGTCGCGGTAGAGCTCGCCGCCGCACCAGCACCAACACCAACGCCAACACCATTCCGTATGTCGAAGGCGCAATATCATACTCTTTTGGATAATCAAACTGCTATTCAGCAATTAGTGGTTGATTTCCGAGCCGACTATCAGGCCTATCGGGATTATTCACAGGCGGCATTTGATGGGTATCAGCAGTTAGTTGCATCTCTACAAACTAACTTCTACGCATACCGGGACTCGAGCGAGCAGCAGTTTGATCAGCTTAGCGCTAGGGTTCATGATGAGGTGTTCGAGACTCAGACACTAATGCATGCCCTATTTAAGCAGCATTTCCCACCACCATCGGATCCACATCAGTGATATCTGCATATTTTCTTTGTTTTATTTCTTTCTTTATTTTTGTTTTGTTTTATTTTATTTTTCTTTTCCTTTTATACTATACAGTTCAAAAAAAAAATGTGTGTGTGTGTGTGTGTTTGGGTGTCCTCGCCTCACTGGATGTACGCCCGTGCTGTCTGGTAAGATCCTCTCTCTCATTTTACTATCTCATGTACAATTGCTTACATTGAGGACAATGTTGTATTCCAGTTGGGGGTGAGGGTATTTATAATAACCATTCATGTTTGTACTTGCTGCACTTGATTACACCACTTCACTTAATGTTCACTTTGTGCCAGTATGGTAATAATGTGAGCATATGTTAATTGAGGAACATAATGGGCTTGCATGAAAAGGGTTTATTGGGTAAATACTCACATGTGATATTCGCACTAGGATAGTTGTTTGTGTTTGTGGTATTAGTACACTTGTCATGAGTATGCCTTAATTCACATGAACACACTATCATAGCGATGACCTCTTTATTATAATCTCTGGTGTACATCATTGATAATGGCTAGGGTTGCAAAAAAGAACAAATGAGTAGCTAAGATTCTTAAATAAAAAATAAAAAACACTTGACTTGTTTGGGTTCGTAGCCTTTTTAACTTGAGTTATTAAGCCTGTAGGGGTGCCTCTACACCTAGTGCCCTAAAACCATCTGGTTTGGGTGTCATTGACCCAATACTTGCTACATGGGTTAATTAGAAAGCTTAAGGGACTTAGACATTGCATAGTTAAGGAAAAATAAGAAGAATGATTTGTTCAAATTCGTAGTCTTTTCAACTTAAGTTATTAAGCCCGTAGGGGTGTCTTCATACCTAGTGCCCTAAAACCGTCTGGTTTGGAAGTCATTGGCCCAATGCTTGTTACATGGATTGATTAAAAAGCTTAATGGATCAGGACATTGCACAGTCATAAAAATATATATATTGAGAATCTTGGCTGCAACAGTTTAGTTTTTCTGTATATGTTGGGTGTTATTATGAGTTACACTAGGCTATTATAGTAAACAGTTAACTAATATGGAGATTGCACTTTACACCGAGGGTATTGATGATGTGTCTACTAGCATACACAAGTACAGGGGACTTTACTTTTGTATTAACTAAATTGTGGTTTTGACTTAATAGATTCCTTTATGCTTGTCCACTGTGCCTTCAATAATTCATCATGTCTTGATATTACACTATAGTGGCACATAAGTTGATTGTTAGGTGTAGTAGTATGGTTAATTGTTGTTGAGCAGATATGAATATGTTGATGTTTGTGGGTATCATTTCTAAAAACCCTCACGAGACTATACTCGTCCACTGGAGGTAACCTTGTGGTTTAAAGGCTTGTTGCATATGCTAAATGCAATCATGATCCCTACGAAAGTGGCTTAAAGTTATTTTACTTTTCTTATTTCTTTTGTTTTGCTTGAGAACTAGCAAAATGTAAGTTAGGGGATGTGATGTAGGCCAAAAAGTACCACATTAAGGCTACAGAAGTTACATTTTTAGTTTTTCAATATTGTTTATTTAGTGGAGATAATGTGTTTTGTGCACTTGTACAAATTTGGCAGGTAACACGCAAATTCAATCAAAAAGTGCGCGAAAGCAGATTCTCCGAGCGAGAAGCGAAAAATCTTAGCCAGCCAGACCACCGCGCGTGCGGCCCACCATCGCTTGAGCAATCTACATGGGCGCTCGAGCGGCTCACCTAGGGACGCGTGCACATAATTTTGGGTCTATTTTGCTAAGAATAAAATGAAGAAAAATAGGCAAAATTAGGGTTCGAAATTTATTCTGAAGAAAATGGAGACTAGGGTTTTAAAGAGGTGATTTCCTCTCAAGCTTAAAGGAGACTTCCACAGGGGCTTCTTCCTCATCCTCTTCCTCTTCCTCTTCCCACTCCTCCATGAGTGGCTAGGTTATTCTTTTCTAGAGTTTTGATGAAACCTTAGCCATGTGATAGGATTTTTCATATGTTTTGATTGTGATTCGGTTTGAATTAATGTATGGATGCTTTAGAAGTTTTTAATAATCATTCTTTTCATCTTTTCAAGTATTTTACTCTCTGTGATTGTTTAATGCTTTCCATACATTAGTTTTCTTTATGTTTGTGTTCAAAGTACGAGACGAGTCATGGTACGAGAGACGGGTTGTGCGGCTACCATAGTTTTGAGCAAACGCCTCGTGCTACTCGGGATGACTCATGCCTGTACGTTGAATGCAACAACCCTCTTAATCAATATTTCAAACTTGTAGTTGTGAAATATTGGGTATTTCAAACCGGATTGCAATTGATAGCCAATGTTTAATCTCGTTTATATGGTTAGTGGTGAATTTTTTGCCCCAGGATTTTTCTCAAAAATTAATATATCAAACCCTAATTTTAATTATCAATTTAATTTCTTAATTTCATTTAATTCCTTTTTAGCCATAAAATCTCTCAATCTTTTTAATCAAAATTAATTTAGGAATTTAGCTATTAAACTAGTCTAATTTCACAATTGTCCATGTGGATCGATACATGAACTTGCCATTATTCTAAAAGAATTTGGTATAGCTTAGTGATTTTTTTTTTTTGTGCATGTAACGACTTATCAAGCACCACCTCCTTACTTTGTGCTCACCGACGGCAAAGAAGATGAAACAAATCTACTCAAATCTGATGTAAATCTACTCAAATCTACATCAGATCTAAGTAGATCTACGTTCGATTCGGCTAGATTTAAACCAAAAAACAGTTATCGGAGTACAAGCATTTCTCTATATTTATCTCTTTGCTTCAATCTCTCAGTTTTGAATATTTTTTTTTTATACTATACACTTCTATTTTCTTGTTATAATGGGAAAATTTTCAAATTCTGAATAAGTTATTTTCGTGTTTTAATTACAGGCGTTGAAAATTGTAAAATTTTAAAGTTTTAGTTTTTTTTTTTTTTTTTTGGTGCTAAAATGAATCATTTTTTTGAATTGTAAAATTTTGCACTTTCATAACTTTCTTTAAAATTATAAAATTTTGCAGTTTTATAACATGTTTTTCAATTTGATTAACAAAAATAAATACTTAATAGAATCATACTTTGAAATTGTAACGTTTTATAGTTTCAAAACTTATTTTCAATTTGATCAATATTAAAAGTTATTTGCTTAAATTCTACAAAAATTGAAAATAATGTTTTTTTTCCATTATTGCTATTTATTATTCTTAGGTTATTTTTCTTCTTTCAGTTTCTCAATATTTAACACATTTTGCTATGTATTTTAACCTTAATTTCTCATTTTATTCTTCTTCTTTTTTTCCCGATAATATTCTAAACATTTCAGTGAATTTTCGGTAATATTCTTGATATCTATCGAACATACTAGACATTCCAACAACTTCCTATAACATTCAAAATATTCCAACGATATTCCGGTGACTTTCTGGTGATGTTGAGCATTCTAGCAAGTCTCCAATGACGTCTGATAACTCCAATAATAGTGGAATGTAGCAATGTCTTTAAAAATAAAATTTTTTGGTAATAATTAAAAATATATAAAATTAATTGATATAAATATTTTATTTTGAGACTAAATAAATTTTAAATTTTGTGTATAAAACTTATGAGTAAGCTCCCCTTAAAAAAATAATACGATGTTGAGTAAGAAGACATATCATCAATTAGTCTTGAAATTGTTGCGCGCTTGCTTTTGCAAGAGGAATGGCTAGTTTGGCATTTTTAAATTCACTTGTTCTTGTTCTTACTTTTGGAATTCATTTGTCAAGATTTTTTTCTAAATAAAAAATGATCAAATATTTGAAACTACGATCATTTATTGAAAATGTTTTAAACCCAACTTTTTGAAAATAATTAGTAATGGCTGAAATATTAGATTGTTTTTAGAAATTTTGCCAAATTTTATATACAATTCGGTCAAACAAACTCTTCATATTTTTTTATCTCTTTGTAGCCCACATAGGCTTGGTGTAGTTTATTGGAACCATTTTTATTTTTATTTTAAGGAAAATAAGTTGGACCCCCTCAAGGAGGCACCCCCTTCGACTCTCTCTCTCTCTGATTGGCCAATTTTTCTTTTCTTTTTTTCTTTTTTTCCTTCTCCTTCAATCACTATCCGCCACATGTGTATGGGGGTGGTGAGGATAGTGATTGGAGGGGGTCTCAATCACTTCCCTCTAAACATTCGTGTCAAGTATTTGATACATTTTTTATTTATAATTTATAAAATTAAAATAACTTAAATAAATTTTAAAAAGTTAATTATGTGGAAGTTGAAAATTTGTACCAAACAAGCCCATAATTGAATTCATTCACTAAACAAAAATGATTAATAAGAATAATTTATAAAATTATATATTTTATAATTTGACTAATGTCTTCGCAAAGAGGAATCTTTGCTAGGGCATAAATTTAATGAGGAAGACAAAAGAACATATTTAATTAATAATGATACCGCATTTTTAACAAAAGTATTGGCATTTCATCCACTTTTCATCCGCTAATATATGGGTTCTGAATATTTAATGGCACAAAAGAGGAAAGGTAGTCCAGCCTTATTATCATAATAGAGAAAATTAGTTAAACATCTTCTCTAATTTTATATTATAAGAGAGGTTTAAGATTTTTTTTTTTTTTTTTTTTTCATTAGTTAAGGTTTCTCAATGAAATTTCTATGTAATCACACCAGGAAAATTTCAAAATTTCTCTATGAAATCAAAAAAATTTCTCTGTGAAAATTAAAATTTCTCTGTATTACGACCAAAATTTCTCTAAGTTGAATTTTTTCTGCAAAAATGTTGAGGAACCTTAATTATTATAAAAATATTATATCCTTTATCTTTTAAAATCTTCATATTAGGGACCTTAAAAAAATCTCTATTATAATAATACATAATTATAATATAAAGTGCCCTATGTCATATCCTATGCTAATCGTACTCTTTTTGATGCTCAATTAAACTACACTACCACTGAGAAAGAGTTACTAGCTGTTGTCTTTGCCCTAGATAAATTCTGGTCCTATCTCCTAGGTTCTAAGGTCATCGTCTTCACTGATCATGTCACTTTGCGGTATTTACTATCAAAGAAAGAGACCAAACCTAGATTGATTAGGTGGATTTTACTCCTTTAGGAGTTCGACCTAGAAATCCAAGACAAGACGAGATCCGAGAATGTAGTTGCAGATCATCTATCTCGCATCTTTATTGAACACACGAGTGATCCCTTAGCCTTGCACGACTCGTTTCTAGACGAGCAACTTCTTGCGATTTCACACGTGACCTTCCCGTGGTTTGCTCATATAGTGAATTACTTGGCAGTTAGTCAAATTTCGAAAACCTGGTCTAAGCAAGACAATGATCGATTTTTTTCACAAGCCAAGCATTTTTTTTAAGAAGACCCGGAATTGTTTAAGTATTGTCTAGATCAAGTGATTCGACGTTGTGTGCCTGAGAGTGAAACCCATAGCAATCTCACCTTTTGTCACTCTCATGCACGTGGCGGCCATTTTAGTGGGCAGAAAACGGCCACCAAGGTTTTACAATGTGGATTCTACTGGTCTTCTATCTTCAAAGATACTCATAACTTCTGTAGACCTTGTGAGTGTTGTCAACGCATGGGCTCTCTGTCACGACGAGATATGATGCCGATGACCCTTATTTTAATTGTTGAGATTTTTTATGTTTGGGGCATTGACTTTATGGGTCCTTTTCCACCATTTTCTGGCTTTGAATACATTTTGGTGGCTGTGGACTATATCTCCAAGTGGGTGAAGGCAGTGGCAACCAGAACAAATGACCACAAGGTTGTGGTTAAATTCCTTCATAAGACTATTTTTTTGTCGTTTTGGGTTTCCACGTGCCATAATTAGTGACGGTGGCAAACATTTTTGCAACCGATTCTTCGAAGCATTAGTGCGCAAATACTTGATCACGCACAAAGTTGGCACTTCCTACCATCCCCAGACTAGTGGTCAGGTAAAGGTATCTAATAGGGAAGATAAACACATCCTCGAAAAAACTGTGAGGCCCAATAGGAAAGATTGGTCCACTAGCTTTGTTGATGCACTTTGGGCCTATTGCACTGCATATAAGACACCCATCGAGATGTCTCCATATAGGATTGTGTTTGGAAAACGTGTCATCTCCCTATTAAGTTAGAACACTGGGCTTTGTGGGCCATTAGGAAATTCAATTTTGATATGGACAAAACCGATGACCATCGAAAATTCCAACTCAATGAGTTAAAGGAGCTCCGCAATGATGCGATGAGAGCTCTAAAATTTACAAGGCTGGGACTAAGACATTTCATGATAAACATATTTCTCGTAAGTCCTTCGAGTCTCACCAATAAATGTGGTTGTTCAAAGCCAAATTGCAGTTGTTCCCGGGTGAACTCCAGTCTCGATGGGATGGCCCATATGAGGTTATAGAAGTCTTTCCGCATGGGGCAGTTGAAATTAAAAATCCACAAGATGGTACGACCTTCAAGGTCAATGGCCAAATATTAAAACACTATGTGGATGGTATTGAGAAAGGGGAGATGATTGAGATTGTCCATTTGACGGACCCAATATATCTTCCATAGTGATTACTTTGAGTCTAGGAGACTTTAATTCATCTAAAGGTATAATTCCTTTGGTGTTTGCCATGCCCGAACGGCATCTGACGGTCTAGTATAGCCATCTAACTGTGTTTGCAAAGCCTAGAATGTAAAGGTTTGGAATTTTCGAGACTAGAGTCTGGTTTAAATACCCAAGGGTATGGAGATTGCTTCAAAACCATCCCAGCTTGAACTCTGTATGGCAGCCCCATAGGTCGAGTTATTTTTATGTGCCTCGATTCTGAATACCAAATCAATCTAGTCTGTCACCCTGTTAGAGAATAGGGAAAGTTACACACGCTGTTAAGGAGAAAAGTAGTACCCGTGGTTTTTGCGTAAAGATTATACTTTTGTTACACATTTTGATATTTTCGATGTTCTATTTTTTTTATTTCAAATATGTATTGAAGGTAGAAATTGTTTAAATTTTTATTTGGATGGTGATTGGGTTTTTATTAAAATAAATATTTAAAAAAAAACTTAGAAATAAAGGTAATAATCATAATAATAATTTAGCTTAATTTTATATACTGTAGTTGTTTAGTTTAAATTGTTTAGTTAGTGGTTCTTGTTAGTTTAATTGGGTAGTGGATTGTTTTTATTTTTATTTTTGTTTAATTGTTTAGTTAGTGATGTAGTTTTATTTTTATTTAGTGATTTAATTGTAGTTTAAATGTTTAGTTTTTATTTTTATTTTCTGAATTTTTATTTTATTTTCTTCTATTAACTTAGATTATTTTATTTTATTTTCTTATTTATTTATTTATTGTAGTTCATATGTGTGTTTGTAAATTTGTCTCATGCTAACTCAATGTAAGTTAATTTTCTGTAATTAATTTAATAACATATTAAAAAATAAATAAACAAATAAATAAAATTTCAGTGATGTGATGACAATGAGATTTTGAGTAATTTGTGCATACATGTCGTCTTTGATGAGTGCTGATATAATGGTTCCACATTTTTTGTTGTGTTGGTTGAATTATTTTGTGCAGATATGTCTTCATCATCCCGTCGAGCACCCAAACGGCCTCATAATGTTAACATTGCATTTAGGGATGTGCCAACCGACGCTTAGGCCAACAAACCAGTTGCTTGTGGTACATCCTTTGATGTGGAATACTTCCGATGCCATTAACCCACTGCATGGAGTGTCCGGCAACTTGAAGACCGGGGCCTCTTGGGCGTCTACACCGTCACTGAACCGGTGTATCCTCACATTGTGTGAGTATTTTATCAAAATATATACATCAGTGACGAGGCCCCAAAAGCACTTTTGTCCCTTGTTGACGGGGTGGAGTTAGCCATCACACCAGCTTCCATTGCCGAGGTCCTCCACTATTCCATAGACACTAACAATGCAGAACAGTTCCCGGTATTCACTCGGTAACTCACCATCCCGGCACTGGTAACTGAATTTTATGAGGGACGACAAGATGATTACAACCGTACTAGCATCCAGCGAGCTAACTTACCACGCCACCTTCTATTCCTTGATGTGGTTCTCAAAAACAATATCATCTCTCTAGGCCACAAGGAAGAATGGCGAGGGGACTTTCTCTGTGCCTTGCATCGATTTGACTTCGGGTTTTGGGTTGACATCCCTACTTTGATCTACAACCAGATGAACCGAATCCTTAATGAAGTCAAAGTGCGCAACACCCGGGGTAGTTCTACATGGGCCCTCCCTTTCGCCAACCTCATCACTGTGCTTATAAAAGCCTAAAGGACATACCCCCTTGAATCCAATGAGGTTCAACTTCTGCCGCCCACACTTTATGGAAAAATTCACTGGCGCCAAACCACTGCTCGCCTACCGCCTCCACTACTCCTCCCCGAAGCCCTGGCCAATACTAATGATGCCAGAGAGCCCGTCCGAGCGCCCGCCACAAGCCAAAGACAAGATTATTCCGTATGATAAGGGCGTAATATCAAGCTCTTTTGGATAATCAACCCACTATTCAGCAATCAGTGGTTGATCTCCGGGCCGACTATCAGGCCTATCGGGATTACTCACAGATGGCATTTGATGAGTATCAGTAGTCAGTTGCATCTCTGCAAACTTACTTCTACACATACCGGGACTTGAACGAGCAGCGGTTTGATCAGCTTGGCGCTAGGGTTCATGATGAGGCGTTCGAGACTCGGACACTGATACATGCCCTATTTGAGTAGCATTTTCCACCACCGCCGGATCCACATCAGTGATATTTGTATATTTTCTTTTGTTTTATTTATTTCTTTATTTTTGTTTTGTTTTGTTTTATTTTATTTTTCTTTTCCTTTTATACTGTACAGTTTTTTTTTAAAAAAAATCTGTTTGGGTGTCCCCGCCTCGCTGGATGTGCGCCCGTGCTGTCTGGTAAGATCTTCTCTCTCATTTTACTATCTCATGTACAATTGCTTACATTGAGAACAATGTTGTATTTCAATTGGGAGGTGAGGGTATTTATAATAACCATTCATGTTTGTACTTGCTGCACTTGATTGCACCACTTCACTTAATGTTCACTTTGTGCCAGTATGGTAATGATATGAGCATATGTTAATTGGGAAACATAGTGGGCTTGTATGAAAAGGGTTTATTGGGTAAATACTCACATGTGATGCTTGCACTAGGATAGTTGTTTGTGTTTGTGGTATTAGTACACTTGTCATGAGTATGCCTTAATTCACATGAACACACTATCATAGCAGTGACCTCTTCATTATAATCCCTAGTGTACATCATTGATAATGGCTAGGGTTACAAAAAAGAATGAATGCGTAGCCAAGATTCTTCAACAAAAAAAAAAAACACTTAACTTGTTTGGGTTCGTAGCCTTTTTAACTCAAGTTATTAAGCCCATAGGGGTGTCTCTACACCTAGTGCCCTAAAACCGTCTGGTTCGGGAGTCATTGACCCAATACTTGCTACATGGGTTAATTAAAAAGCTTCAGGGACTTAGATATTGCACAGTTAAAGAAAAATAAGGAAAATGACTTATTCGGATTCGTAACCTTTTCAACTTGAGTTATTAAGCTTGTAAGGGTGTCTTCACACCTAGTGCCCTAAAACCATCTAGTTTGGGAGTCATTGGCCCAATGCTTGTTACATGGGTTGATTAGAAAGCTTAATGGATCAGAACATTGCACAGTCATAAAAAAAAAAAATAAATAAATAAATTTGAAAAGCTTGGCTGCAACAGTTTAGTTTTTCTGTATATGTTAGGTGTTATTATGAGTTACACTAGGCTATTATAATAAACAATTAACTAATATGGAGATTGCACTTTACACCGAAGGTACTGATGATGTGTCTACTAGAATGCACAAGTACAGGGGACTTTACTTTTGTATTAACTGAATTGTGATTTTGACTTAATAGATTCCTTCATGCTTGTCCACTATGCCTTCAATAATTCATCATGTCTTAATATGACACTATAGTGGCACATAAGTTGATTGTTAGATGGAGTAGTATAGTTAATTATTGTTGAGCGAATATGAATATGTTGATATTTGTGGATATCATTTCTGAAAACCTTCATGAGACTATACTCGTCACTGAGGGTAACATTGTGGTTTAAAGGCTTGTTGCATATGCTAAATGCAATCATGATCCCTACGAAAGTGGCTTAGAGTTATTTTACTTTTCTTATTTCTTTTGTTTTGCTTGAGGACTAGCAAAATGTAAGTTGGGGGATGTGATGTAGGCCGAAAAGTACCACATTGAGGCCACTAAAGTTACATTTTTAGTCTTTCAATATTGTTTATTTAGTGGAGATGATGTGTTTTGTGCACTTGTACAGATTTGGCAGGTAACATGCAAATTTAATTAAAAAATGCACGAAAGCAGATTTTCCAAGCGAGAAGTGAAAAATCCGAGCCAGCCAGACCACCGCACGTGCGGCCCACCACCGCTCTAGCGGCCCACCTAGGGACGCATGTGCATAATTTTGGGTCTGTTTTGCTAAGAATAAAAGAAAGAAAAATAGGCAAAATTAGGGTTCAAAATTTATTCTAAAGAAAATGGAGACTAGGGTTTTAAAGAGCTAATTTCCTCTCAAGCTTAAAGGAGATTTCCATAGGGGCTTCTTCCTCATCTGCTTCCTCTTCCCACTCCTCCATGAGTGGCTAGGTTATTCTTTTCTAGGGTTTTAATGAACCCTAACCATGTAATAGGATTTTTCATATGTTTTGATTGTGATTCGGTTTGAATCAATGTATGAATGTTTTAGAAGTTTTTAATAATCATTCTTTTCATCTCTTCAAGTATTTTACTTTCTATGATTGTTTAATGCTTTCCATAGATTAGTTTTCTTTGTGTTTGTATTCAAAGTACGAGACGGGTCATGCTATGAGAGACGAGTTGTGCGGCTACTGTAGTTTAGAGCAAACGCCTCGTGCCTGTACGTTGAATGCAACAACCCTCTTGATCAATATTTCAAACTTACAAGTTTGAAATATTGGGTATTTCAAACCAGATTGCAATTGATAGCCAATGTTTAATCTCGTTTATATGATTAGTGATGAATTCTTTGCCCATGATTTTTTCCAAAAATTAATATCTCAAACCCTAATTTTAATTATCAATTTAATTTCTTAATTTCATTTAATTGCTTTTTAACCATAAAATCTCTCAATCTTTTTAATCAAAATTAATTTAGGAATTTAGCAATTAAACTAGTCTAATTTCACAATTGTCCTTGTGGATCAATACCTGGACTTGCCATTTTTCTAAAAGAATTTGGTAAAGTTCAGTGTTTTTTTTTTTTTTTTTTTTTTTTTTTTTAAGAACAGAACCCAACAACATAAATATATTAAACTAAACAGAGTTTCTTACAGCAATGGCGAGATGGTGAGCATCTTGAACCACATTTCGCTCCACCTTCTCTAATATAACATGATGAAAAAGTTTACAATAAGACAATATATTAGTCAAAATGGATTGGAGACTCCAATCATGGTTTTGAGCATTGTTTTGGAATAACAGGATCAGGACTAAGCAGTCCGTTTGTAGAAGCAGATTGGTGATGCCGTACTGATATGCCCAACGCAGAGCCTTGAGAACAGCAGCCGCTTCGGTTTGTTGAGGAGAAAGCATTGGAGGTCCTAAAAAAGCTTCCTCGTAAACTTGCTGATTATCGGGATCAAAACAGACCCAGGCCAAGCCAGTATGGTCACCGACAGAGAGCCAAGAGCCATGAGCCATCCACAATAACGCGCATCCGCGGAGCAACTGCAGTGAGAGGTGTAGCATACTACAAAATAACCTAATTAGCCAATCTGTGTTGAGAATAAAAACTAGAGTGAGAAAGCTCATAGGAAACATTGTACTGAAGTGAAGTGAGTAGCGTTAAAAATTCATTAGCTGTCATAATCATGCGTTCAATAGACACATCGGCTCTATGAAATTCCACAGAATTACGTTGCAGCCAAATGGCCCATAATAAGGCGATGGAGTGAATTAAAATCTCTGAGTCATGAATTTGTTGCACCCAACCTTGAAACCACGAAAAGAAAGACAGAGGTCTTCCAACTCCAAAGTCTAATCCCAAAACCGACCTGCACCAAACCCGTTGTGAAATGGGGCAATCAAAAAATAGATGTTCAAGGGATTCCTCATGCTGTAAACACCTAGAACAAATTGGATCAACAGGCACCCCTGTTTCTAAATCTCTCGCTTCACTGGAAGAATATTGTGAAGACATTTCCACACAAACATGATCCATTTGGGAGGGATCTTGAACTGCCATAAGCGTTTCTAAACGTCCCAGTCTGGATCAGGCCTACAATAGTCTGGAAATTGTCAGGTCAACGCCTGTCTATAACCCGATTTAACTGAATACTCTCCACTTTTGGTCGGACCCCACACCGTTTTGTCCTCAATGTTAACCTGAGATAGGTGCATGGATAAAATATAAGATATAACATGTTCAGGGAAAAACAATTTCAGTAAATCTAGACACCAAGAGCGAACAGGATCTATGAAGTGTACAACCCGCAAGCCAGGACAAAAATCACTCCAACTTCTGCCTCTACAAGGATTGGAAACTATCGGAATCCATTGATCCTCAAACGGATTAATACGCTGTCCATTCCCCACTACCCACTGAAGCCCCGAGGCCAATAACGAACGTCCCCATAATATACTCCGTCATCCCCAAGAAGATGATTGGACAGGAGATACACATTGAGAAATCAATTGAATCCACTTCGCTGAGAACCCCATTTTAGCCATAATCGCCTCAAGGAAAACCCAACTTACTCTATCATAAGCTTTATTCATGTCGAACTTCAACCCAAAAATGGACAAACTCCCCTGTTTTTTGTGCTTCTTTATATATTCAATAACTTCATGGGCCAATAAAATATTGTCGGATATAAGTCTACCCTTCAAGAAGCACATTGGTTATCAGCTAGTAATTCAAGCAGCACCATACTAAGTCTATTCGCAAGAACTTTAGCACCTATTTTATAAAGCACATTACACAAACTAATAGGCCTATAATCATTTACAGTGAGTGGGCTCTTTATCTTAGGAATAAGGCAGATGAATGTTTTGTTCATCGACTTAAATAAAGATCTCGTATTAAGAAACCCCAACACAACCTCAGAAACCGAAGGTCCCACAATAGACCAAAATTTTTTATAGAAACCAGCTATAAACCCATCCGGCCCTGGAGCCTTAAACTTCCCCAATTGAAAAACAGCCTTTTGTATTTCCTCAGTCGAAAATGGTTGTTCCAAAATAGTGTAATTATGAGGAGTCAAATGAGTAGTGATGACACTAAATAAATTAAAGTGAGAGGGAAAGGAACCTGATTCAATGTGAGAGTTCGTTGATGGTGAAAAAAGTTGCTGAAAATGCTCCACAAAGGCCCTTTGAATATCCTGTGGTTGGGTGAGAACATGACCATCTTTATCCTGAATAAGAGCAATGCGGTTCCTACTCCGTCTCCAAGACGCCATTCGGTGAAAAAATTTGGTATTGTGATCCCCCAAAGACAGCCAATGTTGTTTAGATCGCTGAGCCCAATATAGCTCCTGCTTCTGTAACAAAATGTCAAGTTGAAACCGCAACTCTTGCTCGTTAGAAGGTAATCCCAGTGGTTGTAGCGACCCCTGGACCTGGCATAAACGAACTTGAAGGTCTTCAATTTGACCTTGGAGGCTCCTGAATGACAAAGCATTCCAGTTCTTCAAATGTCTAAAGACGATGGCTTGCCGCTGTAGACATGAAGCAACATCGGGAATGGGCCTCTGCCAAATTTTTTGGATGATATCTTGGGTGGACGGATCTGCTAACCAAACCGCCTCAAATCTGCCCCATTTCTGGCCGAGAAGTTCCATTCGGCTAGTGTCAAGGAGTAGCGGACTATGATCGGATCGTTGAATAGGCAACGTGACTAAAGAAAAATGTGAGCAAGTGGCTGTCCAACTAGAAGAAGCCAACACTCTATCCAGACGCTCATAAACCACTTCAGATTCCTTTCGATTGTTACACCAAGTATACCATACTCCTTGAGATGGAAGATCCACCAACCTGTTGCAAAATATTAAATCATTAAATGTCGATGCTCCAGGAATGAGTCGTCTATGTGAGTTGAGTTTTTCTGCCCAACCCCGAACCTGGTTAAGGTCCCCCATAATAATAAAAGGCCTTTGAAAGTGCTGAAATTTGGCTTCTATACTACTCCGCACTTGGCCCCGAGCTAGAGTAAAAGGAGAGCCATACATGAAAATAATGAACCAACTTCCGTGCACAGTGTCGTGAACCTGCAAAATAATGAAGTTCGGATTCCGTTCACATACCTCAATCAGAGTATCAGTATTCCAACCAACCCATAAACCACCAGCTCTACCATTACAATCCACTCCACAATTATTCTTGAATCCCAAAGAATACCCAAGACGATTGACTTGCGGAACCGTGCGTTTGGTCTCCATTAAGAAACAAATGTCGGGCTTGTACTTACGGGTCAAATTCCGGGCTGCTTGAACTGTCAGGGGATGACCCAGACCTCTGCAGTTCCAGCTGAGAAGTTTCATGGCGAGCGAGGAGGTTGCTGTAGGACAACATCCTGCGAAACCTTTCGAGTCAACCCAAGACTAGGATCTAAAACCAATTCCATAAACCGACTTGTTTGATGATGAACCTGAGCTAAGTCCAATTGAGAGCATACCTGCAGGACTTCGTAACAGAGACCACGGGCATCCGGTGAACTGACACCAGTATCATATCCCGATTCCGAGGTGATGGTATCTTGTGCAGTACGACCCGTGGTGACAGAACATCCCCGCTGATTACCACTAGAAGGACGTGAAGACTAACCCCGTCGACGCCAAGAGGTGGAGCCCGGTGAAGAGCCCGTAGCAGCAAAGAGATGGTGCGACCGAAAACATAGTTTCTGACGGCGACGCAGAGACGAAAACCTGGCCGACTCCTCCCTTATTGGCCACGGGACTGCATTGGCATGCATTACTGACGGTATAGAGTACCGTGCTTTCTTCCGTCGACTGAGATGCTTACGTAAAAGAGAACCCAAACTTTGAGGAGGGCACACGGAATTAGAGACTATGCCCAAGCTATGCATGAACATCTCGTTTGAACAATCTTGTAATGGGCCCCTAACCTTGTCTGTAATGAGCATGGGCTTTGTATCATATAATAAGTCAAAGCCTAAGTCCATTTCCCGCAGTCGTTTCCTGATGGAAGGCCCACTTAAAGTAAAGATAGGAGGAATAGAAGAAAAAATGGCAGCTATTACAGCAGAATTCTGGGGTCCAAAGTCCATTATAGAACTGGATTGGCCTACTTCATAAGTGACAGAACCCATATTAGTCCAACTGCTTGGGCTTTCTCGGATGAAGGCCTGAGTGAGAATTAGGGCCTCGCCCATAGGTAAATTCAGCTGTAGGCTAGGCCCATTAAGTTGTATAGCTCGAAGAACATCCTCAATTGAAGCAAGTAAGGGGCCTTGATTAGGACCATTAATGGAACCAGATTAATTTTGCTGTTCTTGACGCGGCAAAGCTGTCAACTCGGCAACTCTTTCAGTCACCAACTACCCTGGTTTGATTCCCATTGATGAGAGTTGACCCTCTCATTGATGCCACATTACTTCCAACTCACCTACCGAGTCCACCGGAGCTTGGCCCAAACCCGAAAGTACATCGGAAACAACTAAGCGAGTCTCCTGTGAGGAAGCAGGCAGAATAACTCCATCCCTCCGAACAACTGGCATCGGTGGCTCACCCCCCTCGGGCGTCCCTTGTTGTAAACTGGTGTCCCAATCCCGTTCCCACATATCAGCAAAATCCGCATCCAGATTAGTATCATGTCCATGGGTGGGTGAAACCACTTCTTCTAGGATCTCCATATGAGAATGGGTGGAGTTTTGAAAAATCCGAGTAGTGCGACGATCCGACCTGTGGGCATTAGCTCGAATAGAAGCAAAGTACATTAGATGCAAGTCTTGAGTCATCACCTGAGAATGGAGTCGTCGACCCATGTCCTAAAGATTAACATCAAGTTGTCGTTGAGCCTCTTCAAAGGATAAAGTACACGTAGTGATCGTGTGGCCGATTCAACCACAATTTCGACAAACCTTACAAACTCGCTCGTATCGACAACTAATCCAATGTTGTTGACCGTTACGAAACTTGAGAAAAAAACCACTAATCAATGGCTTATCCAGGGATACCCACACTCGTAGACGCAGAAAACAGATGTTGCGAGGCATTAGAGAGTCAATATCAACTTTAACCACCTCGCCAACAGTACGTCCTAATCTGACCCCAGCTTCTTCAGTAAAGCATTCCAACGGTAGTCCATACAACTGAACCCAAACCATCATTTTATCAAAAATCAAACGATCTAGGACCAAATCCGGCTTCCAATAATCAACAATAATAAGCGCCCCTTGGATGGCATAAGGACCATTGTCAACGATACGATACATGTCCCCTGCCCACTCAAACAGAAAAACATAGTGATTCTTACTGCGACCGGAGACATGCATAGAGCCTTCCAAATACCATAAACCGTTGACATTAGGGGTGAGCAGCGGATATATTGATCCGCCAAAACCGACCGAATCAAATTGATCCACCACATTTTGGACGGATGCGTTATGACGAGCGGACAATTGCGGATTGATTTTCTCCAATCCGCCAATTTGGCAGACGGATGGCGGATTTGAGATTCCTTTGGCCGCAACCGAACCGCCAAACCGCGAACACCCCTAATAATTTATAAGACTTTATGTTTTCAATTTGTTTAAATATTTTGTTTATGATTTCAATTGAAAAAGAGTTTAAATATTCAGTTAAAAAAAAGTTTTCAACTTGAATATATTTTTTGAATTGAAAAAAATAAACGTATTGTTTATCTATATTTTTTAGTTTTTAAATTTAACTCTAAAAATAATAAATAGAAAATATGATATATGCTAGTTGGTTTTTATTTTCAAAAACATATATAGATGTAATAATATAGAGACATACAATCTCTACTACTGCCTTGTTCATGGTTTTGATGGTTTGAATTGTTATTATATGTTAAAAATCACATATTGTAATACTTTATGTGGATGAATTATGCTGTTATTGTAATATATGGATGAGCCATGCAGTGATTGTGCTATTCTAAAGTTTCAAACTTTCTTTTTTGGATGAGACATATAGTAATTGTAGTAGTTTTTTAAGTCGTTGATTGTAATACTTTTTTTTTTTTTTTTTTGAAGAAGTGCACAAGTTGAATTATGTTGAAAATTTATAAAATCTTAAACCGCCAAACCAATTTGCATCCATCCGCCAAACTGCCAATCCGCTCAATCCACATCCGCCGGATTGGCGGACGGATGCGGATTGATTTTCTCCAATCCGCCAATCTAGCGAACGGATGGCGGATTAGAGGTTCTATGGCCGCTACCGACCCGCGCCCACCCCTAGTTGACATGCATTTGCATAAGATAGGAACCAAACCGACGAACATCTGCGACATAGCCAATCAAGCATCTGTCCAGCTCATGTTGTTCTAACTGCCACGTTGAGTCGTCCAATTCCATACTCAAACCACTCCGAGAGTGATGAAGCGAGAGAGAATGAAACACCTGATTGGGCCGAAGACTTCCCCTTTCCTCAGAAAATTCACTACCAACTTCAGTTCCACTACTATCAGTCCAACCTCCCTCACGTAGATAAACAGTAGCCATCAGCTTCCACGTCTGTGTATGACCTCACTCCCCACCACTCGAACTACCACAGCTGGAACACCCACGTTGGTTTACCCAAAAGGGAACAACCAAAAAGGTAACCAAAGGCCCTACCTCCGTTGACACTGTAGACTTTGACAAAATCCACTAGAGAATAACGTAAACACAAAGATAAAAGATGGCAAAACAAAGCGAATAAAGTGACTGAACCGATCCACCAATGAGAAACAGAATAGCTGAGAATAAAGAACAAAGAAAATCTTAAACAACGGCCGAAATACCAACGTGAAACAAAATGAGAAACAGTGTCCTCGCTTGGAGGAATCCTAAGCTCTCTAGAGAGAGAAAATCTTTAAATGTATCAGTGTTTATTTTTAGTATGTGTAACGACTCATCAGGCACCAACTCCTTACTTTGTGCTCACCGACGGCAAAGAAGATGAAATAGATCTACTCAAATCTGATGTAGATCCACTCAAATCTATATCAGATCTGAGTAGATCTACGTTAGATTCGGCTAAATTTAAACCAAAAAATAGTTGTCGAAGTACAAACATTTCTCTATATTTATCTCTTTCCTTCAATCTCTCAATTTTTAATATTTATTTTTGTTTTTATTTATTTTTTATTTTTTATTTTTTGTACTACACACTTTTATTTTCCTGTTATAATGAAAAGAAAAAAAATTCAAATTCTGAATAAGTTATTTTCGAGTTTTAATTACAGGCATTGAAAACTATGAAATTTTACAGTTTCATCTTCTTTTTTTTGTGATAAAATGAATCATTTTTTTTAAACTGTAAAATTTTGTAGTTTCATAACTTTCTTTAGAATTATAAAATTTTACAATTTTATAACATGTTTTTTAATTTGATTAATAAGAATAAATACTTAATAGAATCATACTTTGAAACTATAACATTTTACAGTTTCAAAACTTATTTTCAGTTTGATCAAAACTTATTTTACACTTCTATTTTCCTGTTATAATGAAAAAAAAAATTCAAATTCTGAATAAGTTATTTTCGAGTTTTAATTACATGCATTAAAAACTGTAAAATTTTACAGTTTCAGCTTCTTCTTTTTTGTGATAAAATGAATCATTTTTTTAAACTGTAAAATTTTGCAATTTCATAACTTTCTTTAGAATTATAAAATTTTACAATTTTATAACATGTTTTTTAATTTGATTAATAAGACTAAATACTTAATAGAATCATACTTTGAAACTATAACATTTTAAAGTTTCAAAACTTATTTTCAGCTTGATCAATATTAAAATTTATTTGCTTAAACCCTACAAAAATTGAAAATAACATATGTTTTTTTCCATTATTGTTATTTGTTGTTCTTAGATTTTTTTTCTTCGGTTTTTTTTCTTCTTTCAGTTTCTCAATATTTAACACATTTTGTTATGTATTTTAACCTTAATTTCTCAGTTTATTCTTCTTCTTTTTTTTTTTTGGTAATATTCTAAACATTCTGGTGAGTTTTCGGCAATATTCTTGATATTCAGCGAACATACTAGATATTCCGACGACTTCCCGTAACATTCAAAATATTCTGACAATACTCCGACGATTTTCCGGTGATGTTAAGCATTCTAGCGAGTATCTGATAACGTCTGATAAAACTCTAATAATAGTGGAATGTAGCAGTATTTTTAAAAAATAAAATTTTTGATAATAATTAAAAATAAATAAAATTAATTTATATAAATATTTTATTTTGAAACTAAATAAATTTTAAATTTTATGTATAAAACTTATCAGTGAGCTCCCCTTAAAAAAAAAATAATACGATGTTGAGTGAGAAGACGTATCATCAATTAGTCTTGAAATTGTTGCGTGCTTGCTTTTGCAAGAGGGAATGGCTAGTTTGGCATTTTTAAATTCACTTGTTCTTGTTCTTACTTTTGGAATTCATTTGTCCAGATTTTTTCTAAATAAAAAATGATCAAATATTTGAAACTACGATCATTTATTGAAAATGTTTTAAACCCAACTTTTTGAAAATAATTAGTAATGGCTGAAATATTAGATTGTTTTTAGAAATTTTGCCAAAACAAATTTTATATACAATTCGGTCAAACAAACTCTTTATATTGTTTTTATCTCTTTGTAGCCCACATAGGCTTGATGCAGTTTATTGGAACCATTTTTATTTTTATTTTAAACATTCGTGCCAAGTATTTGATACATTTTTTATTTATAATTTATAAAATTAAAATAACTTAAATAAATTTTAAAAAGTTAATTATGTGGAAGTTGAAAATTTGTACCAAACAAGCCCATAATTGAATCCATTCACTAAATAAAAATGATTAATAAGAATAATTTATAAAATTATATATTTTATAATTTGACTAATGTCTTCGCAAAGAGGAATCTTTGCTAGGGCATAAATTTAATGGGGAAGACAAAAGAACATATTTAATAATGATACCGCATTTTTAGTCAAAAGTATTGGCATTTCATCCACTTTTCATTTGCTAATATATGGGTTCTTAATATTTAATGGCACAAAAGAGGAAAGGTCGTCCAGCCTTATTATCATAATAGGAAAAATTAGTTAAACATTTTTTTCTAATTTTATATAATAAGAGAGGTTTAAGATTTTTTTTTTTTTTTTTTTTTTTTCATTAGTTAAGGTTCCTCAATAAAATTTCTATGTGATCACATCAGGGAAATTTCAAAATTTCTTTGTGAAATCAAAAAAATTTCTCTGTGAAAATTAAAATTTCTCTGTATTATGGCCAAAATTTCTCTAAGTTGAATTTTTTCTGTAAAAATGTTGAGAGATCTTAACTATTTTAAAACTATGATATCATTTATCTTATAATATCTTCATATTAAGGACCTTAAAAAAAATCTCTATTATAATAATACATAATTATAATATGATGATTACATAAGCTATGTATGATCCATTTCATTGGCCCTTTCTATGGTGCCTTTGAATTTGTTCTCTCATTTGTTTTTAAGTAAGATTTTATAACAACTAATTAATTTTCAAATACTAGATTAAAGGGCAATTTTTTCTAGAAAATTTTAATTTTTTTCTTAGAAATATTTTTTAATTTTAAATTTTTAGAGACTTCTAGTTCAAAAGAACCAGAAAGTAAAAACAATAAAAATTGAATAAATGTCACAAAATAATAATAAATAAATACCTAACAAAACTGGTTTTAAAACAAGTCAAATTAGGGAAGATAATTTTCAATGTTTTATTAAGAAAATTACTAAAAAAACAAATTTTTATTCAAATTCAGGCCACATAAAACTTGTTTGGTATTGCTTACTAAAATAACTTTTTATTTTGGAATTAAAAAATGAAACAAAAAATAATAACTAATTTTGTACAAATATCTCTCTACAATCAATGTTTAAAAAAGGACTCTCAAAATAAACATTTTTTAAAATTTATTTTACATTGGATAATTATGCCAAATTTATAGGACTCAGTGTTTTTGTTTTTAAAAATTAGGAAATGTTAGTGTAATTATCTATTTTTTATTTTATTTTTATGGATGTTGAAACATAATTTATATTTAGTTTGCTTGTGATGAATCCGCAAAAAGTGCAATTGGTACAATTATGAATTTACCCATTTATTTATACGCTTTGTATGAACTCAAAAAATAATATTTTCATTGATTTTCTCATATCAGATTCATAATTTAATGTATATATTAATATGTTTATTTATTAATTATATTTCTATTCAAATGCTTTTGACCCCTCCTAAAATAAAAAATTTTGGTTTTGCCATTATCTTGGTAATGCTTGGCTCATCTCTATGCATGTTATGATATTTGTGGTATTATTTATCACAAATATCATAATCATCTCCAGTTATAATTATAAATAGTAATGAAAAAATTATAATCAAACACTAGGTATAACTAAATTTTTTTTTTGAATTATAACTAAAATAATGACATAACTAATATCATAATGAATAATAATAACTAATATCACAAAAGTCATAACCAAATCATAACTAAAAACACAATAGATTATAACTGATATCATAAAAATCACAATTGGAACGTATAGTATACACTCTACAAACATTTAATCTTACATAATTAGCTCAGTAGATCAGTTGTATTAGAAAAATAAATTGATTTTTTTTGAACTCCAAAAAAAAAAAAAAATTGATTGAATATCAATAATTATATAATGAAAATGTCACGACCCAAACCCGTCCCTATGGGTTTAGCATCAGAATCGCCAAGAATCCGAGATTATCAAGGCCTGCTAACAAAGAATACAAGAAAAGTATGCGAGAGTATGGCGGAAGCCAAAACAGTAAATAAACAATGTACAATGAGCTGTGACAGTCTGTATGCGAAAAGACTTTTCATACATATATGCAGTCAGTGACAAAACAGTATGCACAATATTTACAATCATTCAGAACAGGAACCTAATCCCTATTAAACAGTATAATAATAGTCATTACAAAACAGGACAGAAGGGGGAAACTAACACCCCGTAGCCATAGCTTGGTAGGCTCGGAACCTCGCAGTGAGGCACAGTGGCTGGCTTGACAAAAAGGGGAGTCTAATCCACGCTCCTAGCTCCGGTCTGGTGCCTGAACACCTACATATATATATAAACAGTGAGCTAAAGCCCAGTGAATAACATAATGCGTAAAGAGGTTTAGAATAATTGTCCTTACAGTAATGAAAACAGATCATTAATTCAGTATATCAGTCATTCAGTCATATGTGGTACATCCATTAGCATAGCAGTACAGTAAACAGTAGGTCTTGAAAGACCAAACAGTCAATGATGGCCATCAATCAGTAAACAGTAGTGGTTCCAACGAGGGAACCGACAGAGATCTTTGTAATAAGAATAAAGAATGAGTTGCTAAGGATGCCACAATGTCTGATTGAGAATATAGGACATACATTCATTCGATTAACGATGAGTTGTAAACAAGATGCATTCAATTGTTCAAAAGATAATCATTTTTTAACATATCTTTACATAGTTGTTATTCACAGAGTTCTGGGCTACAGTATGCTAGAGCGCGTCACCGGTTGCCAACCCTATACAGTTTACAAGACGAACACACACTAAGCTACACAGTTGGGAAAATAATAACTTAATCCCTAATTTGCCTCGGTGTGGTTCCACATCTATATCTTCATTAAGATGTCTTAAACTAGGCCTAAGAGTACCTAGGATGAAATGAGGATGCAAAGATGCACTTTAAAAGTATTTTCAGGATTTTCAGAAAACAGAGGTCCCGCTCAAGCGTAGGTTTCCCCGCTCGAGCGGACATGCAGACAAAGGTTTCCGCTCAAGCGTAACTTCCCACGCTCGAGCGTACTGCCAGACATGACAAAAGTACTCCATGCTCTAAAATCACGCTCGATGGGCGCTCAATAGCCGCCGGCGTGAAGACACAAGGTCCCGCCGGCGTCAATTCTCCTCCGAGTGAGTCCAAAATCTGGAATTTCCAGATTTGAACTTCCAAGCTCAAATCAAGTTCAAATGCATCAAATTCGATCCTGTTGGGCTAATTTTCAGGAAGACATTTATAAACTCATAAAACAACATGTTTCAAAGATCAATTTGAGAAATCGAAGCCCAAAGGTAGTTCAATTAAATACAATTTTGAACCAAATTTCAAGAACATGAATAACATGCAAACATGCATGGATTTAACCAATTCAAAGCTTCAAACTCTTGCTCTAATGAGCCAATTCTTTTCAAAAACAAGATGAAATCAAGGTCCATTATAAGATTATGAACATACATGTAAGGAATTATGAACTACAACCACAAAACTTCAATATATATACATGCATGCAACGAAAAAGCTTCAACACAACAATTTGAGCCATAAATTGGCTCTAGACTCAACTTTGCTCTAAACCATGCAAGAATCAACTCAAAACATAAACAAGAAGACAATGAATCTATCTTAAGTCTTGTAGTTCAAGATGGGAGCTCAAATATGCAATCTCTTCTACAATTTCTTTAATTTCCAAGCAATTAACAAGATAGAACTCAATTTCTCTCCCTCTCCCTCTCTTGGTCGGTTAAATCTAAGGAATGAGCTGATGAAATGCTTTGTTGAATGAATAATAAGCCTCAAATATGTTATGATAAAGGGCCCACTAACATGGCAATTCCGTAAATAAAACAACTTGTTTAAATTAGCTTATTTTAATCTAATTTAATCGTACTAAATCACTTTTCAAATTAATATGCCATAAAATCATGTAAATTATGATGGTCCTAAAACATCAATCAATTTCTGGTTCGGCCGCCGATAAGGCCGTTAATTTGCAGTTCAAACATAAAAACATGAACAGATAATCAAACAGGTAGCAGATAGAAATGTAATATGACAGATATACTTAATCAATTCAGTTTCAGATTTCAGTCAGTCAGTTTAGTATTTCAATTACTTCGGTTATCCATCATAATCAGTCTCAGTTTAGCAATGATCGGCAATTAATCGGCAATCAGTGATGAGGGTTATTACAGAAAATTATATTTATTTTAAAAATACCTTATTTATTTTTTAAGACAGATATTGGATTTTTTGGTCAAAAATTCTTTCTTAAAATTTAAAGTTTTCATATTTAAAAAGGAAAATTGCAAATAGATAGGACAATTATAAAATAATTGTACTATGAATGAAATTTTTTTTTTGGTGCGACTCTGATGCCAAAAAAAAAAAAAAAAAATACATGAATAAATTTATACCATACATATAGCAGAATAGCATCATCACGAAAATATAAACTTTCTGGCAGCTACACTATTGAAATGTAATTTTCCTTTAGAAGATGTATTAAGTGTAAATAATGGCCTTGTTTGGAAAGATAATTAGAGACTAAACTAATCAATAAAAATAAAAATAAGTTAAAATAGTTGATAAGATAAAAAATATTACACTTAAATTATAATAATTTTACTTTTTCTTTTACCATCAAATCAACTATAAAAAAAATAGGATAAATTACAAATACATTTCTTAAAATTTGATTAAAATATGAATTATTCTTCGTGATTTTGAAAATTACATTTCATCTCCTGAGATTTCTAATTTCATAAAAAATCTCCATTTTTATTAATAAATCATCAAGTTAATTAATAATTTTTAATGATATTAAAAATATGTTTCAATTAATAATTTAGGTAATTTTATTATTGTATAAAAAATTAATTATGAATTTTATTTTTTTATTTAATTCTAAATAAAAAATTTTAATAAGAGGTATTTGTAATTTTTTAAACTACAAAAGGCAATTTGTATTTTAAACAAACCTCAGGAGTTGTATTTGTATTTTATCCAAAAAAATAAAAAAATAAAAAACCAGCCAATAATCTTCTAAAACATGTTTTCAGTTTTTTAAAAACACTTTTTAAAAAATTCTACTTTCTTGTTTTTTGAATTTTTTTATTTTTGTTTAATATTTTTAATATTTTAAGCATTTTTTTTTTATTTTTAGACATACCTAACATAAATACACTTAAAAAGTATAATTTTCGTTAAAAAAAATTAAAAATGCACTAAATACCAAAAATATTAAAAAAAACAAAAATTTAGTATATATTTCATATTTTTTTTGTATTGATTACTTTTTTAAAAGAAAATTTTATAAATATTTTATTTTTTAGATAAATCTAAGTAAAGTGTATTTAAAAAAAAATAAAAAATAAGAATAATAACTGAAACTAAATGTTTTAATCAAATTAAAATAACTAAAAAATTAAAAAAATAATTAAAATAGTCGAAACAGGACCATTGTGGGTCCCTTCGAGAGATAATAGCAGTTGCTGTGCTGGCACGACAGGTTAAAAAAGGAAAACGAAATTTACGGAAAGTGACTGGGAAAGAAAAACAAAACCAAAAAAAACACAACACAGACTGAGAAACATATGATAGAGAGACGAGGAAGAGAAGAAAAATAACAGAAAGTCCACTTTTCCCTTCTCGGGTTTTCTCGGAAAAATGTTCTTCCAAGTATTTTCCTGGAAAATAGCAAAGTTTTAGGATCTCTCTCTCTCTCTCTCTCTTTCTGGTTTACTTGGTATTTTACTTCAGAATTCTGCTGTATACTCTCACCTCACCCCCATTCAGACAAGTTAGGATCCTTTTATCTCTCTGTTTTGTTGTTTTGTTTTTCATCGAGGTCTCAATTCAAAGAAAGTTAGAGAGAGAAAATGTTGTCATCATCATATTCATCTTCTTCAGCTACTATTCGAGTCGAGAAAGCGACGAGCGACCTTCTAATGGGTCCGGATTGGACTCTGAACATGGATATTTGTGATTCCATCAATGCTAACCACTGGTAAATTATTCAAGACTCTCTTACCTTTAATATATGCGTGTTGTAGTTTGATGTTGGATGATTGATTTTGAATTGGATGGATATGATGAAACGAGAGGTTTCGAATTTTCAAATTTGGAGTTCCTTATGCGCCAAAAAAATTGATCTTTTTTTCCCTTTTCCTTTGTTTGGTAGCTGAGAAACCCAAGGAAAACAAACGAAAATTTCAAACATGAATTCTACTGCGCATGTTGTTGCTGTTTCAAAAGAAGTCAATTTCATCTATTTAGTCCCTAAGTTTATGATTTTGGTTCATATGGTTTAATTGGAGATATTCTGTCCAATCAGTAATGGTGAAAATCTAATCTAATGGGCAACATGGTATTTTTACAAATTGGACGAGTTGAATCATACAATCAAACATTTATCTTCTTGCTTACAATATACTATATTAAACAATTTACACTCTCCAACTAAACACCCATCTTGGAGGACAGGGCAGTTGGCCCAGTGGCCCATGTAGTTGTCCCTTGGGACGATAAGAATGTCAGAGGTTCAAGGTTTGAGTTGATAGAGCAACTGTGGCCTTTTTGTTGTAATCTAACTAACTAACATCCTATCGTACTGGAAAAAAAAAAAAAATTTAAAGAAAAAAAAAAAAAACCAAAACACCCATCTTCTTCTCCACTCCTCATTTCAAAGTGGTAAATGAAAAGAATGACTGTTTAGTTGTATGATTTAGATTGTCTAAAATTTTCCAATCTAAAATATAAATGATCGTCTAAATTTTTAAAGGGCCTTTTTGCCCATTAAATTAGGCATAAACTATTACGGGTCTACATAACTCTCTCCACTACAAAGTTGAAATCAGAAACTTTAGAGACTAAATAGATGAAATTAATAGTTCAAGGATGAAATAGGAAAAAAAAAATTTATGATAGTTCAAGGGATAGAAGTGAATCGTTTCCCTCTTTTTTAGGATTGTCTTCTGTAGGAGGAAATGACTGTCTGATGATTGCTTGAGACAAACTAGGTTGAATTTGCATCTAAACAACTCTCAACCTCAGGACAAATGCAGTTACAATTGAATGATGTTTTGTCCAATGGGATTGCCAATTACAAAAGGCCTAACACAAGCTTTGAAAAATAAAAAATATAATTAGGAGCTAAACAAAATACTTGTGGTGGGTTTTCTGTGTTGATTGTGAAACAGTTGGGGCTTAAATCTCAAATTTTCTTTCCTTTTTTTTTCCCTTTATGCTTTGTTATTATGTCAAAAAAGAGGGGGGCTGGGATTAATTCTACCATAGATAGTGATGTTATCACTGAAATTTCAGTTAGTTTTATCACTTTGTAGAAGTACAATGAATAAAATTTGTGGTGGTTAAGAGTTATTTAAAATGATCAGGGAGGCAAAAGATGCTGTTAAAGCTGTGAAGAAAAGGTTACAGCATAGGAACCCTAAAGTTCAACTTCTTGCCTTGACGGTATTTTCTTGGAATTTTTCTATTGCATTGTATTTGGTACATTCAATTTTTCAACCTGAAGTTGAAATTATTGGTTTTGGAACCACTATTTGTAGCTTTTGGAGACAATGGTAAAAAACTGTGGTGAGCATGTGCATTTTCAAATTGTTGAGCGGAATATTCTTCAGGAGATGCTCAAAATTGTAAAAAAGAAGGTAAGTTTTTTGGTAATCAGTTAACATTAGCATATACGATGTTCATTAGGGATTCTTTGTGCACGGCATCTTGATATCACCAAGTCTTTTGGTAATCGGTTAATATGTATGTAATTGTTGTGAAAACAGTGGAATAAGTGTCTGAATGTTTCATGTGCTGCATATCCAACATCTTTCATAGTTGTGATCATCAAGGTTCTATTATTTAAAGTTAGAGGAATTCTATGAGGCGTGCTGGCTAAAAGACTGCCTCAATTGGCTAATTTTGTCATTCAATGATTTAAAATGGCTCTCAAATTGCACGTCTGCAACTTTATAATTTTAAATATTCATTCCACAGAAATCATTGCACATAGGTTCCTGTGGATCAATCTGCCCTTCATGGTCTCTTTTCCAATGCTTTAGAATCAAAGCCCTGTAGAAGTTCTAAACTTTTTGTAATTTTCTAGTAAAAGTGCACAATATTTTTTTGAAACAAAACAGAAGGAATAAAGTATTCACATCAGATGGAAACAGCTTGCCAAGCTGGATTTTACATGTGCTTTAATCTTTCTAGTATTTTTTTTAATTTTTTTACTTTTTAAAAGAAAAATTTTCATTACAATATTAGCTAGTGAGCACAATCATCTTCTGATGTCAATCAGTCAATTCATGTCTGTGTGGAGAGAAGAAATGGGATCAACTCTCTGATTCAAAATATCAGCTTACTTTGATTAGTTCAGTTGTCATTGATGAGAGTGAGAGAATCAATTTATCTGTAATAGTGATGCATCTGATGGCTCTGACTAGAATAGTCTCAAAGGGAACGGATGATAGATTCCTGGGCAAGTACTTTTCAGCGAAATAAAATCTTGGTGGAACTTATATGAAAAAATCCGAGATTGTTGCAATATAATTGGCAATAACAATGTGTATTAATTTTAATGTCAGCATTGCCTTTTCATTTTATTTTTTTGCTTGGCAAGAAAGAACATTTTCATCTTCTCAGTACAATGCATAGTACTTATCATTTACCTGGTTTTGATCATTTTTTGCTTTTACCTTATGTTTAGGTGGTTTGCATTGTATTCTTTTCAGTCATTTGCTTCACTAACCTTTCCAATTAAATCAGTCATTTTCTCTATGTTTTTTTCATTTGGATGGTCACTTACGTAGTTAAATATTTCGACATTGCCTCAGTATTTGCAGACGGATTTTAATGTAAGGGATAAAATCTTGGTACTCCTAGATTCTTGGCAAGAAGCATTTGGTGGCCCTGGAGGAAAGTATCCACAATATTTCTGGGCATATGAGGAACTGAAAGTAAGCATGCACGTGATATTGTTTTCCCCTTGACTTGGTTGATTCTTTGTTGCTACATTCTATGCTGACATGACAATTGACAGTGTCACTGTGATTTGTTCTAATGGAGTTGATTTCTTTCCATTGTATCATGATGAAGATAAAATGAATTATAAGCTCCTAGCTATGAAGCATGGATACAGATATGGGAGATGGATAGGGCAATACAACGAAATCTAAAAAATTAAAATATTAGTATGGCCAGGATATGTTGAATTTTTTAATATAATTTTCAGTGTATACATTTTTTATTTTTTTATTTTTTTTTGTAGGATATCCTGGGCCAGCTTACGTGCACCAAACTAAGTCCCTACAGCCCAAACAAGCCTTTCGAAATAGGAACCTGAGACCTGGGAGGAAGCAATCCTCCAAGCCCCAGTTGACACCCACTAGGCCAACCACCCTATGGTTCAATGTATACACGATCTCAAAGAATAGTGAGAAACCATTCTTTAGGAAATAACTATTAGTTTAAGAGCCAATAGTCAATTTACTTTTTTCAATGGATACATTAATTTTCTTTAGGGAATAAATATTAGTTTAAGAGCCAATAATCAATTTACTTTTTTCAGTGGATAGTTAATTTGATAAAATCTGAAAAAGTAAGTAATACTTTAATCTCACTATTTTCTTCTTAGGTACAAAATAAGAAAATATTGAAAAAAAATTTCTTTTATTTATTCTAACAAATACACTCTAATAAATGCAAAAGTTATTACAATTTCAATGATAGCTGGGATATGTGACCTAAAGTGTTAGAAAAGTACCTGATACTTCTCAAAATTAAAATTAAGTATCAGATATGTATCCGCAAGTATCCAACGAGTATCCAGTACAGGAACGATATAGACACGGCTCCCTCTTAGAAGTATCAGTACTTCACAGGATCCTAATTAGAAACATAATGAAGTGTGTAAGTGAATGACCATAAGGAGTAGTTGTCTATGATATATGCATAATTTGATTGAGTTGACTTCAATCAGGAGAAATAATTTTATGAGTTATCTCATAAGAAGCATAGTCTTTCTAAATTGGAGGACTAATTAGACAATTTAATAGGATTATCAAGTGTTATTCATTGGTGTTGAATCGCTAGTATATTTTGTAGGATTAATTGATGCATGTCAACTGTCTATGCTATAGTTTGCATGTATCATTACTAAATAGGAAGATCGTATTATTATTTGTTCAGAGTTTAATGAATATGGTAAATGACAGAACTATGTTACTTGGAATGAGGATTGTTCTGGTACGAGGAACAAATGAAAACAAGGCATGTCACATGCTTTAAAATGTGGTACGATAGGAGTAGGTTTGTATAGATCGCACTACTATAATAGAAATTATATGTTAGTAGTTAGACATCCAATAAAATATTGTAATAAAATCAATCATGTAAAAACACAATTCTATTAGCATCATAGTTAATTTGTTTATATTTGGTTATGCTAAAACTCCATTTTCTCTAGATTTTAGTCCATTATATTTGATTTTTTTTTCCTCTTATAGGAAACTTTTTAGAGAATATAATGAAAAAAAAAAAATTGGGATCACTTTAGATCACTAAATTCTCCATTTTGGAATGAAAGTGTACCATGTTCCAAAACGTAAATAGCTAGGGTATTAGTGCTTTTGGGTAAAACTGTAGCAGAAATATTATTTTATATTGTGTGTTGTACTTGTGACAGCATGCTGGAGTAGTATTTCCCAAGCGTTCACCAGATGCAGCTCCAATATTTACACCACCTGTTAACCATTCAACTTTAAGTCATGCTCAAGCAGGTTATGGAATGCCAATCAATGCTTCAACTAGGCTTGATGAAGCCATGACAGCTGATATGGAAAATTTGAGGTAAGGATTCGACTTTGGTTGCTGCGCTAATGCTTCTATCTTACTGTCGTATGCTATTTTGTCATTTTGCTTCATTTTCTTTTTGTCACTCTCTTAGTTTATCAAGCTTAAATTCTATGCGGAATGTTCTGGATCTCTTAGCTGACATGCTGCAAGCTGTGAATCCAAGTGACCGTGCGGTATGTCCAATTGTCTCATTTGCCCATACTCACAGAGACTTGTCATAAAGTCTCACATGTTTCTTTTGTGTTTGTAGTCTGTAAAAGATGAAGTGATAGTCGATCTTGTCAACCAGTGTCGTTCTAACCAGAAGAGGATGATGCAGCTGTTGACTACAACCACGCAAGTTCTCTTATATTGTCTCTGTTATTTTCCATTCAATTCACAAGTGGAAAATTCCCAATGAGATCTACTTTTCTCATAAAATTTTCAGCAAGTCGTATTTACACTATAGTGAGAGAATTGATTCAGGTGGAACTCAATGAGAATTTTAAGACTTATTGGGAATTTTTCCATTCACAAATCTTGAGCATTTTTGTGCTTGTTCATTTCTATGTATTAGCTGGTGCATAAAAAGCATGGTCATGGACATGGATTATAGACACTCCATTTTGATTGGTCCTAAGTGCTTGTTCATTTCTATATATTTTATTTTCTTGTATATGAATATAATTTTAGGACAGAGATATGATAAGAGGCATCAATGTATGTGGGTATTTTTTTCACTTTACTCCCTCTTTGTTTCCATAAATTTTACTTTTAACCCCAAATCGTCTTTCTAAAATTGCAAAAAAATAAACTCACAAAACTGTCCTAAAGCGTGTCCATAAAGTGTCCCCAAAGTGTCCTACAAAAAATAATAATTAAAAAAATACCACGCATGTCCAACACATGGACACACATGTCCCCGGCATGTCGATGTGTCGTACTTGTCTGCCATTGACACAACACCCATTTTGAAGTTGTCACCACGCATTTTGTTTCATGGATTCCTCGGATGTCTTTATGGTGATTATGTCTGTGGCAGGGATGAAGAACTTCTCAGTCAGGGTCTTGAATTAAATGATAGCCTGCAGAGTGTGCTTGCAAAACACGACGCTATAGTTTCTGGTTCCCCCTTTCTGGCTGAATCCAACTCCAACCTCAAACCTACAGAAGTTAAAGAACCAAACCAAACACCAAATGCTAACCCCTCTTTGCCAGGTGTGGCTGGCATTGCGGCAACAAAGGGCAAGGTTCAAGAAGATGAAGATGAGGAAGATGATTTCGCACAGCTGGCTCAAAGGTTGCTTTTTACTTGCATGTTGGTTATCATACATTCAGGGGGGGATTTAAGAAATTGCTCTACGCTAGTGTACATGTCACACATACACATCAAGATTTGATGATCTTGATCATTTGATTGCTTTTCCATTCTGATCGATGGTCGTCTACAATATTAGAGGCATATGGTATATTATTATTGATGAGCTCAAATTCTGGCATGGGAGATCACTCATCTAGAGTCCGCCACCTTCCTCAGTCGAAGTACACCGTTGTTTTTTGGACCTTTTTATCTAAAGTTGTGATGTGGTTCATAATTGGTATATTTCATGATGTTGAATCTGTATTCTTTTTACAAGAAGCAGAAGCCACATCTGATACTGTTCTTGCGATGGTTGTCAATGACTCAGATATCTCTAAGTTCTCTGATGAAGATTTTGATTCCGTACTTCAATTCTTAGAATTTAACAATCTTCATGAATGCAGGCATTCCAAAACACGGTCAACTAGTTCTCAAGACGGGTCCACTGGTTCTAGCGAAAGTGTTGCCTCTGCAAATGCTAGCAACGATGCAGTATCATCCATACCAGCAGCATCAACCCGTGTTCCGAGCAATGCATTAGCTGTGTCTGATCCACCTGCACCAACTAGGACCACAAAAGAGCAAGATATGATAGACCTTTTGAGTATCACCTTGTCAACTACTTCAACCGCTCCTCAAACCAATCACGCTCCTGCTGCGTCTTCCCAGAACATTCCTCAGGCACCTGCTTCCCCAACAGCTCAAGGGTATCCCCATACCTCCCAGGCTTATCCTGGAAACCAAGGACATGTACCATTCAACCAAGGACAAGTACCCTTCAACAGTTATGTTGTTCCTTGGGCCCAGCCCCAAACACAACCACAGCTACAGCCTCAAACTCAACCTCAATATCCTCAGTTCTCATCTAGCTATCCTCCTCCTCCATGGGCACCGACTCCTGGTTACTTTAGCAACCAAAACAATTTATCTACAATGCCTTACATGTTTTCAACTCCAGGACCCAATGCAGGTGCGTCCTATTTGTCTATGCAAGGAGTCGGACCGTTGCAGCACATGAACCCTTTCCATGCAAGGGGAAACAATGAATTGCCTATGAATGGAGAGCCAAGGGTGAGCACCGGTCCGAGGACCACTACCTCCTTTGTTCCCTCGTACAGATTGTTTGAAGATCTTAATGTTCTTGGCAATGGAGCTCCTAGCTTGTCAGGAATGTCTGGCCAAAGCATGGTGGGTGGGAGAAAGTAAAATGTGATTCGCTGGTTTTTTTTTCACATGGGTTAGAGTTTATGCAAACATATGAAGTGATTTATGTGATTTTTCAATTTGCATGTATTTAGAGTCTTTTAGGTTTGATAAAATCATGGCCTTGCTTCATCACCAACATTGTCGTGTAGTTGTTGCTAGAAGCTGGATTAAGAACATATTTATTATTTGAAAATATGAAATATGATTCGGTTCACACCGATTTCTTCCTCAAACAATGAAAAATGACTTTCTTTGCTTGCAGGCATTTCATGGATGAATAGGTTACAATTAGTGACGGACACCATGCGAAGTCCTTTCACTCATGCTGTTAATGGAGGGTATATACTTATACAGTTCAAATCTGAGCTCCATGGTCATAATGTGAAACAAAATGACAATCTTGACAATCTCAATTCAAAATGGATTCTTTACTTGTTCAGGTCAAATCTAAAAAGGGGCCACTTTCGATCGCTAGTGCTCTGTTTAAATTTTGAGATTTTGGAATGAAAAGAAATGGAAGGTCTTCCAGAGAAGTAAGGGGTAAAAGGTACTAATTAATTGAGACTAGTCTAGTTATTAAAAAATTCCTAAACACTGCTAATCTGAAAGTGTTCTTATTTTTGACATTGCATATAATCACTCTGGTTTGTGGTTTGCGGTTTGCTTGGGGTTAGTTTTGCATTGTACTTCTGGTTTACTAACCAAAATAGATTGGAAAGACGGGAGGATAGAGGCAATGATCCATTTCAATACAATTGCATTTGGTCGATGACGGGTTTTAAGGAAGTGTCTTATCTCAAAAAGCCAATTAAAGGGATGAAACATATATCAGCAGAAAATTTCAATTCTTCCATTGACCTAGCTTTTCGGTTGTTGAGAATCAAGAGAGAGTTGTATCAAGCAAAAGAAGTGCAGGTTGACACGTTGATAAGCTGACCACGACTAGTTTCAAATCAGAATCAATTCACGAGTAAGCCATCTGAACCAAATTGACTCAACTATAATTGTAGTTGAGGATTCTGCATTTGTCATCTCTGTTCAACAAACTCCACGACTTACAGAAAATGACAACACCAGAACAGTGCCCCTGCTTTGTAATCTGCATACATAGAACTTGAATCCAATCTCCAAGCGGATAGTGACCTATGATGAAAACGATTCTAAGAAAATCAAAACAATAAAGTCAATCATATAAGGAGAGAATCCCAGCAATAAAGCATAGTCATACAAGGGTGGAGGTGGTTCTAAGAAAATACAGGCGCTAAGAAAATCCAAAGCGCAATGATCATATGTCTTCTCGAAGCTCCTAAAAGACACCACTTCATTAATAATGTGTCCCTCTTCTTTGCTCATCTGCTCTTCTTCTTTTTTTTTCCTTTTTTGGTCTTTGAAAGTGTCCATTGATGATAGTACGAAGTTATTTTCTTCTTGCCAAAAAATAAAAATTACACTTTACACACTTTTCACTCTTTGGTTTTTTTTTTTTTTTTTTCCCCACAAATCCATGATCCAACACACAGCAGAAGAGTTTAAGAAGCCCTAGCAAAACTCTGCTTCTCAAAGAAACATAAATTATAATAATGATGAATTAGCTGCTTTTACAAATTGAACAAAGGTATGGAGCAAAATAGAACACACCAGAAAAACAAGGGAAGAGAGAATAAAAAGAAAAAGAAGGTAAGAAAATATTTACATTTTTACCTACACATCAGATTATTTGCCAAAGCCTCCAATGAATATATATGCTGGATTTCTTCCCAACTTGTATGACACCCTCAATAATGGAAGAGGCTAAAAAGAATATATACCACACACTTGGAACACTGGGCCCCACCTGTATTTCCTGTCAAACCCGAGTTGCATTGTTGACTTTTCAACGCAATGCCGTGCCTCTCCGACGCCTCTGGACTGGCAAAAGCTTTCGAAGACATGAATCAAAACGTCTATTCACATTGTGGGAGGCATTTCATCGGCGTAGATAGAGACACAACCATCGGCGGCACCGGCAGCGAGGAGCACGTGGTAGGGATGGAAGGTGAGGCAGCTCACAGAACCTATTTTCTGGCCCATGAGCGTTGGGGCATATCTTATGTTGCCTAATAAAGAACCCCCCAAATTGAAGACTTTGATGAACTGTTTGGCCGAGCCACTAGCAATAACAGGGGCATGTCGATGAACAGCTAGAGCTGTGAGGGAGCCCCGGTGAGCGTTAATGGTCAAGTATGTATCCTCCTTCTGTCTGATATCGAGGAACTGAATGTCACCAGCTTGACATGCACTGACAATCTGAGTACACAAAAGTAGGAAATTGCCAAGTTTGACAAGAATTTAGAAGGGGCAAAGCGCAACTATAATATCTGCATTTGAAAGATATCAGATTACAGCAAGCATTGATTTCCAACTGAATACTTCTAATACTGCTCTGTTTGCTTCAACGAAAAACATTTACAAAAACCTTTTTTCAGAAAATGTTTTCTATGTTTGGTTGCAAACTTGAAACTAATGTACTAAGGGATTGGTGGTGGTGGCGGCAGCACCGGTGGTAGGTGGTGGCGGCGGCACCCGTGGTAGGTGATGGCATTGATAACTAGTCTAGAAAACGTTTTTCACCTTGATAACTAGTCTAGAAAACGTTTTTCACCTTACAAAATGGAACACATTTCCTGCCACAAGAAGTTTATTTTCTGTTGACCATTAAAAACATTTTCTATTGTATCAAACACTAGAAAATGATGAAAATATTTTCCAGAAAATGTTTTCCAAGGAAAAAAATAGAGCATGAACGAGATAACTTTTTCTACCTTTGAAGAATCAAGTCCAGGTTGAAAGCCGACCCCCACAACTCTTTCTGTTCTCCTCCCGTCCGGCTGATTGTGTGGCCGTCTTGCGCATACAGGCCTGGATAATACAGATTTAGATCAAATCATATAAAAGTGTTTATGATTGGGTGTTGATTATTAAAAAACTTCAGATGATATAAAGGATCCGAAAGCTGATAAATAACTAGAGTGTTGATAATTTACAATACTTCCCAATTTAAAGAAATAAACAATAAATAAAATAAAACTTCTTTAAGCCACAGATGGAAGACGGTTTTTCATACTACCATTCCTGAAACAAGATCATCTATAGGAAAATCACATATCAAATGAATTTCTAATCGTAAACAAAGTGGAAAGCCCTGCAGTATTAATGCTTATCAGAATGATACCATAGATAAATTTGGAAAATAACCATGTTGGAGGACATTAGAAAAAAAAAAAAAAAAAAAAAAAAAACCTTACATATATGGAGTTCGAATATCGAACAATTTAACTGAACCATCTGCAAAACCAGCTGCAAATTGACTCGGATGAACTTGCGAAGCAGACTACACAAGCAACAACAAATATGCCCATTAAACAATATGAAAACAAGAACTTAAAAATAGTAACAGCAGAAACTTGAAAGCAAGGACAACTTTTAATATGGTTTATTCTGCACACATGGATCCACAACAAGAATCAAGAAGTTGTGATTTACATTCATGCGCACATATGGAAAGAAATTGTTCTATTTTCCTTTTTAGTTTACTTTAAATTCCTATATCTACATTGAGTTGTTTTTTACAACAGCAAAAATCTATGAGACTCCGGAATAATAAATTTTTAGTCTATACTAAGTAACATTACTAATTTAACCCCTTACATTTTCCTTTACATTAACACAGCTCAACGGATCAAAATTTCTTTAGAAAGCAAAATTTAATGGTGGCAGTCATTTTCATGATGCAATTTGTTTACCAAACCAGTCAATTTCGATAAGTGCCTGCTTTATTAAGGGTTTTATTGTGAGTTATAAACAGACAGTGCCTACAGAAAATTTCAAAAAGAAGAAAAACGTATATAGAAAGAACAAGTAAATACAAGAAAAGAATATGGGAAATTCTAACATACACACCCTTGAAAAGGGTGTACCATATGCACCCCTAGTTGTGCTATTTTTTTCTTTAGTTATGACCAATTTTCTTCTTTAGTTATAAAATTATTTCAGTTATGACCCATGAGTTCTTTAGTTATGTCTCATGTTATGACTTCTTTTTTTCTTTTTTCTTTTTTAGTTATGACTCAAAAAGTACGAAATTATGCCATTTTCTTCTTTAATTATAAGATGCATATGGTACACACCCTTTAGTATTTCCCCAAATATCAATAACTCACCAATGCTGAGATGCTGCAATCTGATGAGGACAGAATAGAACTAACAAGCTGCTCTTTATCCAGGTCCCATACCATAATTGATGAAATTTCACCAGAAGCATACTAGTAGAAGCAGGCATTGAAAAAATGAATAAACAGAAGACGAATGAAAAACTTAAATAAGAAAAGAAAAGGAAAAAAAAAACATATGTATCCTACAGTTTATAAATATTACATCCTGGAAGAGTAAAGCATTTACCAGATTTCCAGACTGCTGCTGCCAATCCACAACAGCATTCACACTTCGTACACCAAGTCTATGACCTTGGATTGAAGAAAATGCAGTTACAAGTTTATGTTTACCCTTTAAAGTGTAATCTTTCCAACCCAAATATTCCCATCAGCTGCATCACGGGGGAATAGTACAAGTTAGATTCAATTAAAAATAATTTTTAAAAAATCCAGAAAGAATCTTCATAAGCACCATGAAACTGATCAAACATAGCATTGCAGAAATTTACATGAGGCAACAAGAAGCAAGCTGTCATCAAGCTCATTCACGAGGCAGAGTTTAGATATTCCTTTGCCAGAATAGTCATGATTGTCAAAACTGTTAAGCAGTGTAGTTTTCTCATAATCCTATATCCTGAAAGGATACAAGTACCAAGCAGTTAATACCAATGTACAAGACAGGAACCAGCACCGTAGTTAACAAATCACTCCAACAGAACTTAGATGCAACTATATAGGCTCAAAATCCCCATCCAGTTAAGCAATCCATGTCATTTCCACACAACTCACTTCTAAGTATTTCAACAAACTCAGGTCAAGGTTAGATAATCAACAACCAAGGAACAGTGGATAGTTATTCTTGTTCCCAAGTTGAGCAATTTAAAGCACCTTATCCAAAATTGACATCAGACAATTCCAATTACAGATTCAGAGAAACGAAATTCATAACAATTATGTATATCCAGCCAGATTAAAGACCATCAAGATGTTCTAGCTAGTATGGCATCAGTATAATATAACCATTTGCTAATATCCTAACATACTTTGCCATAATCCTCAGTGCATAATTAGGATGCCTACAATAAATTTTACAGACACCCTAAAAAAACCAAAAAACATGAGACTCAAATACCTGATTCGTTGTGTCTCATCTGCAACAACAATGACTGGAGAGAAGGGTTGCACCAAAATTGTTTTGGCACCCGTTTCAAATTTTGTATCCCAACTAGCAATTGGATTGTGCCATTTGTTAATAGCTGATAAGGAAATGTGCCAAAATTATTACAGATTATAAAACAAAAGTTTATCAAGATAATAGAATCAAGACCAATCATTTCAGAGGACTCAACTCCAGAATCCAAGTAGATTATCAAACAAAAATACACAAAATGAATAAATAAATAAAAACAACCAAAGACCAATTATTATGAAGACCCACAAGAATGCTGGCATTTTGCCATAAGGTCTAGACCATGTTTTTCACTCTTATCTCTTGTAGCCAGTATTTCTTACAGCATCATATACTGTTGTAAGCAGTGGCTTTGAAAAGTGACCACAACTCCAATTGTAGATAGTTGATTGTGGAAGAAAACTACGCTTTGAAACCCCAGAAGCTCCATGAGAACCCAAAAGTGGATCAGCTAATCCAGTGTCTGGAGTATTCATTAGGTTTGGCCTGAACTCTAGCGAACAAACTCTCCGCAAGTAACTCGGTTGAGGAGGACTAACTGGAGGAGTTCTAAATGTGAGGGGCAAATGTCCTGTCATTAAAATCACAAAAGGCAAATTCAAACTTCCAAAAAGTACAAGAATATTACACAAGCAAAAGTAGCAATATTTTTTTTGGCAAATCAAGAAAAGTAGCAATATTAGGACACAATGTAACAAAGTTGATATAGAACATTTATAGCCACTGTTAATATTTATAACATAACTGCTTGGGGAAAGGCCACTAAAACCAATTAGGCCACCCTCACCTAAGAGGTAGGTAGGCAACCCAGCTGTGATGGTTAGCTATCTAATTGGGCACCAGCAAGAGTGAGCTAATTTGTTCTGCTGGATGTACAAAATGGAGGTCACTCTTGCACCAGGTCAAACCTAACAAGAAAAATAATTCATTGAAATTTAAATAGATCAAAAAATAAAAGGAAATTCATAAAATTTAAAATAAGTCCATATCTGAAAGCACAGAGATGTAAAGCATACAATGGATAGTTTGACCTATAGATGTCAATTTGTTTTAACTTGTATTTATATGGACTAGATTCGTTGCTTAAGTAAAAGATGAAGACTACCATATCCAGCAACATTTTGCATTAAATGAACAGGAAGGACAATTGCTGGCCGTGAGTCTGGTAATAGACTGCCAAAAGGTTGGATCAAGATCCAATTCTGACCAGAATTTGACCCAAATAAATTTTTCATTATTTTAAACAACCCAATTACAATCAGGTTGAATTCAGGTCTACAGATTCATTTGATTAGGATCCAGATCCCATTAATTTAATGATATAATATCCAATAATATGCATATATATATAAAGGATAATCTAATTATTACTTGAGAAATTATACAAACACTTTTTAGTTGTATTTGCCTCAGATTTGAACCAAAATGGGATCCTGAGTATTTTGTAAACTTGAGTTCAGGTGGTATTGTTTAGGATCAGATTCAGAAAGAATCCAGATCTCACCAGATGAGCACTGATTCTGTCCTGTAAAAAGCCCTAAGCAATAGGCCAAATCCTTGGCCTAGAGCCGCAGTTAGACAATGTGAAACATTGTTACATTGTAAGAAGCACATCACAAAACCAAGAAAAGAATACCTCCATTCATATCAAGCCATGAAGATGAGCGGGCTAGGCCAGCCAGACTTGGAGATGGAATTGTGGGTTCACCTGGCCGAACACTGCTGCTGGTGGACTTCACAGATTTCGTCACCACTTGTTCAATCCCAATAATGGATAGTACTCGGCGACCAAGGTTGGCAATACGTGGTGATGGATCCTTAGCCAAGGTAAACATAGCCAATACACATTGTGAATACAGTGCACTGTCTAGAGGTCTTGGCCTTGTATGGTTTACAAGCCCATTGCTCATGCAGTCATTTAGTATGCCAGAATCAGAATGTTGGGATGAATCATCAGACGGTGGAGATCCATGCATTATTCCAGAAGTAGCCAGGGGGCTACTGGTGGAGACCCTCCCATCTCTGACCGCTGATTGGTTTTCTCCACCAACTCTCGACAGAGGACCCATGTATTGCGTTGGAGTTGTGTAACCACTTCCTGTACCCTTGATGGCCAAAGAAGGCAAGGAACTAAGCACAGAGTTCGACTGAGGTTTCCAATATGCTGCAGCAATTGACTTCAAGTGCTTCTTGTGGCCAAAGGCAAAGCGTGCCAGAGCTGTTAAATATGGAGAGAAGCTATGATCCCGACACATCAAAAATTCACATACAATATCCACTTGCATAATCTATAGCACCACCCCTCCCAAATTCGAAATAAGAATGGGCAATGAAAATCAAGACAAAAAATACATGTGCTTTGAAGTGAACACAGTGAAGTCCATCTAATAACACTTAAATGCATGCCCATAAAATGTCTAAGAAGACTAGAGTAAATTTGCATATAGGCTATTACAACTGATTTAGAAGTAGTTTCTATACTACAAACTCATTTGTTAATCATTTTTGCCTACATAACAACAAAATCCCAAATGACATTACTCCTGACACCATTTTTCCTAAATCATGTAACATAACATTAAAAAAAATGTATCATTTATCAATAATTTTATTGTTATATTTCAGATATTCTGCCATTTAAATAACTATATGAGCAACACAATTATAGCAGAATGAAGTATTAGGTAAGTTCAGGATGACAGGAGACGTAACAATATTTTTCCTGAGGTACAAAAGTCATAGCTAATTTTCTGCACACCATTACTAGTTCTTGCAGTCCTTTCTGTACAAATACATAGCTCCATTCACTAGTTACTTCAAAGAAATGGTAGAAAAAGACACTTAGCAAGGACGCAATAGAGAATTCTACCATGCAAAAGAGGCCGAGGGTCGACATACCTACAGCAACCTCTGCCCGTACAAGTGGGCTTCCATCAGAAACAACACTTAGAAGGCTCTTAATAATACAAATCTCAGCTTTAACTTTTTCATCATCATCAACGTCTTCATCTCCACCAACAGCATCTCTAGATGAGTCAAATCCAACATCGAGCAAAGTGCCCAGTGCAAAAACAGCTGATGCCCTCACCTGAAATGAATTTACTTCTACAATTAAATGCACAGGTCAACAATTATATCTCTAGTACGATACAAATATTTATAAAGCAAAAAGGGAGACCTCAGGTTGGGGCTCAGAGAGTAGAGGTGCATATATAGCTGGGGCATCTGCCTGCAAACCTATTAGCTGTGCCTCTGTATAATCCTCCCACAGCTTTCCCAGACAGAGGCAAAGCCACTGAAGAAATAGCGGTTCAGTTTGTCCATCATTTGGAGTTGAACTCTGAAGATGCTTCAAGCATACATGCACCAAATTAGCTTCAATACAGGTTTCCTGACCCCGACGGTGTCCATCTACAATAACAGCCAAAACAAATGCAGCCATTGCACGCTGTTCTGGATATGCTTCAACACTATCAAGAAACCTTATGAAGTATGTGTGCCCCCCATCCTTCACCAAATCAACCTGGCATGACTGTTATCCAGCAAAACAGAACTTAAATAAACACAATTCCAAAAACAAGGATACATAAATGCAAGCAAAATCACGAACACAAATAATCTGCCACAATGTTTATCTTCAAATTATGGTGACAAAGTAGCTCCTAAAATAGCTTAAAACTAGCAAATCAAAAACATTTCTATATAAACCTTATCAAGTGCAAGGATCTTCGTCCATATAAACACAAGAATCTGCTGTAGTTCTGGAGTAATTGTTTGCAACAGCTTTAGCACATAATGAAATATTCCAACAGACAAGGCCTACAAGAACATAAATTTTATCAAGGACATTATTTAAATGAGATGCCATAAACTACTGACATACATACAGAAAAAGTGCATATATATAAAACAAAATTTGATGATTTCAACAGCAAAGCTATAAAACTACCAGATCTACAGCCCAGGGCCCCATATCAAGGAATCTTCCAAGAAGCACCAAAGCCTTGAAACCGATGGCATTGACTAAGTAAAACCTAAGACATAAAGGCAGTTTGAAGACCGGTCAGCAAATTTATAGAAAAGTAGAAAAAAAAAACAAAAGCTACGCAAAATTGAAACAAAAAAGAAGTATGCAGAACAAGAGTGCTGAAGGAAAATTAAGTTAAACCCCAAAAAAAACAAAGAAAAAGAAATCAGAACTGCATAACAGACATCTTTTTCTTAACAAAACTGAGCCCAGTTTTGGAAAGGACAGAATGCCAGTCTAAGAAGCATGGACACGGACACCTAACACGACATGAACACGCCAACACGCTAATTTTCAAAAAATGCAAGACACGACACGTGGAGGACACGCATAAAATATATAATTTTATATATTTATTATATGTTATATATATAAATAAATCATTCAAATATGATAAAAAATACAATATGACACTAATCCCTATAAATTTATATAGTTTTTGCTTTATTATTGTATCTTAAGTTGTTTTGTTCAAACTTATAATTAATTTCACATATGTCTAATCGATAGACACATGTGTTTAAAAGATACACGTATGTCCTCCAAGTGTCCAAAGAATGTCCAGGTCTTTAAAATATGGAACATGTTTTGTAGAGTGTCGGATACGTGTCAGGAAAATGTCCAAAAAGTGTCGGTGTTCAACACGGACACGACACGGATACCTTACCTTCTTAGAAGTGTTATGCTTCTTAGATGCCAGTTATGAAAAAGATTTTGAGCTCCCAAGTTTACTTTTCTTTGTATAGAAGCAATATGCTAAAGGTAAAAATGTACTGAAACCTTATGTATGTGCATTGAGAGGGGGTCATTTAGTCAACCCAAATCCTTATTTTAGGTACCCAAGGTAGCGGTTTGCTTTTCCACAGGACCGTACTCGATAAAATTAGTCTGAACAAAACCATTGCATTGCAATATCCACAATCACTGCTGAGGCTGCTGCAATGGCTGTCAGGTTTTGCCTTCCGTTGACCATGTTAGAAACACCACTGCAACTGCCTATTTATTTGGTCACCACCTTATATTGTGGGTGTTTGGAAAGTGAGTTTTTATGTAGGTTATTTTAGTTGTAAGATATTATTGGATAAAAAAATTTTGGTGTTTGGGAAGATAGTTGGATTTTTTTTGTGGTTGGATGTGATATTTGTGAGAGAAAAAGTGAAATAATTATGGAGTTGGATGTGATATTTTGTTTGAATTTGTTTTTTTTGGTTTTGCAAAAACTTTGTCTTTTAGTGTAAAAAATCAATAAAAACCCACCACTCAAACTTCCCAAACACCACCATTGACTTTTCACTAATTTAGAATATCATATCCTATAATCAATCCCTATCCCTCATCCAAGTACAACCTCAGAATATGAAGAGAAAGCGGTAAAAAAATTGAATTTAAATAGAAAGAGATGCACAAGAAGTAATAATCTAAAATCAAACGGTTGCCTCGCAAACTGTGAATCAACATGAAATTTTTAGTGAAGGCATTTATCCCAAAACAACCATGAAGCAACCACTATGCTGTCAGGTAACCCTTTAGCCACCGCATTCAAGGCCAATATCATCAATAATGAGTAAATGGCCATACCAGAAAACAATTTCCCTGTTTAATGCCTTTACAGGCAAATGTCATCAGAAATACTTGTATTGTCATTTATTTGTATTTCTGTATCACAAAGAACACTTTAAAACCTCAACATATACACAGAAGATTTGTTAAAACTACTCTGAATTACAGACTTTCCTACCAGAAGGCTGGAACAGAATAGTGATGCATTGAGCAAACAAACAGAAAATTGGCCCAAGTATAGCAAAATGAGCAAATATTTTCACTCCACCTTACCAATCAAAAACTAAAGAAACAGGACTTCACAGGAGATGCTGAAATCATGAAACTTATATCCCAAAATAATTATTTTAAGTCACAAAAATATAGAATACACAACAAAATTACTCCCAACAGTTTACAAGGACCATGCAAAGAGACACACCTGAAGAACAATAGGCAATTGCTCAGGTGGTTTCTTATGTTGAGATCCATGATCAAGCCACACCTCAAAAGCCGATAACTGTTCTGTGAAAAAGGGCTTGGCTGAACAAAAAAAAAAAAAACGTAGTATCACTCTACAGTGACAAACACATCAAAAGAACACAAAAAGTAAACACAAATTTATAGATGCACTATATAATTGTGTCAAACACAAGACAGTATGGAAAATCTTGGGGATTAAATAAGAATAAAAAATAAAATTAAAAAAAGGCACAATTTCAAAGACACCTGGAAATCTGAATTAGGATCCTCAACCAAAGTTGGAAGCTGGGAAAGGCAGATTTCAGCAGCCATGTCCCACGCATCCCTAAATTGCAGTCGGTGAAACAGAATCAGAACAAAATAAATGAACCAAAAACAAAAAGACATCACACATGTATACAATAGTTACCACATATGGTGCTGATGGGTGGGCGGTAAGATAGGATATGAAATCGGGGAACAATTTGCAGAACGCATTATTCTCTCAGCAAGTAAAAAGTTTCGGAATAGACTCGCAACTAACAGATCTTGTCTGAACAGTCTCTGAAAAAGATCTGCAGGATGCAAAATTGAGTTATCACTAACATACCATCAAAATTAGTAGTAACCATAAAGCTCATTTACAACAACTGCACCAAGAAATAAACCACCAGTATGCCTATTACCATGTGGGAGAACATTCCAAGCAATTGTGTCAGTCACTGCTGTAAAAATCCAGTTCAATTCCCCTAGAAGTGTTTTACGGTCATTTTGGCGGCCAGGAATTCTATCTATAAGCGAATAATCAAGAGATTCACGAAGTAATGAACGAGTGCAGAACCTGTGGAAAATAACATGATAATCAAATGACTAGCTAGTCCAATTAATACATAAATAACAGAAAACCACAAACAAGATAATACAAATATCATGGTAATAAAGCAGCCAACCACCAACCACTCAAGGCATCAAATAGGGGCAATGCCAATAAAGCCAGGAGTAGTGCAAAGAAGAAGAGAAAAAAAAACAAATGACGACTGACTCTAGAACTATAATTAAGAACAAAAACAGCATGCCAATGTGACAACAAAAAAAAAATGAGCATAATTAATTTGCAAGGAATGAAGAATAAGGGAACATCTATCAACAGTCTACCATCAAATGAAGTTTTTTCACTTCATGAAGATTAATATAGGTAGTTCTAGGGGAGATTTGTTGCTTGTGTCATACACTCAGACTTATTGGTTGATTAACAAACGGGGCCATTTGTTATGTGATTGGAAAACTCCACGGGTGGGATGTAATTCCTCAAACGTGAGGGGAGAATCTGTATTTTGAATAAAACTTGGGGATATTTTTGCAATTTACCCTAAATTTTATTATCTCAAGTGATACTGAACTAGAAGGTTGTCGTATTGCTCGAAACGAATTTGACCATTCACCAAAATTGAAGAACAAGGACTCATTAATTCTAAGATGTCATTATTTCTCCAAGATGATGTCATTAAGTATGCTGGCAATAGCAATGAATGCCTCAGTTATTCTAATATCACAATCACGTAGCAGAAAAACTTAAAACTTCAGCAACACAGGCCAAAAGCTAGCAGTCTTGAAAAGGGATTAAAACTGATAATGAACATAACAATAATGAAAAGAATGTGTCACCATCTCAACGCCATTTTGATAGGCGTGGTGAGGCATGACGTGAACACGTCAGCAGGAAATTCAGCACTCTGAGGAATAGTCTCATGTGCTTCACAGGCTGCAAGCAGAATACAATCTCTCGTGGAGGATCCAGAGGAACTAGAAGTACCCCATTCCTGCAGCTATAAGAATATAAAACAAACACACTTAGCCAGAGAACTGAAGAAAAAACAAGACCAATTCTTTTGCCATGGAAAAAACAAAATGTCGGCTATGAATAGACAGTAGACAGCATTGAATACCTCTATGAAGGAGTTGACAATCAACCCCGCAGCAGAGCAATCAAAAACATATATTGATGGTGTCTTTAACCAGGAATCAAGGTCACTGATTGGCAACGGGATATATTGTGTATAACTCTGAACCAAATGACACAATCAGAAAAAGATAAAAATTCCAACATGTGATGAACACTAAATGGCCTGGAAAAAGTTTCAGGTTAGGAAACGAAACCTTATTGAATAGCCAAATTTCACCATTAGCAGTTGGCTTTGGCACACCATGTCCATTGTAATGAAACAAAACTCTTTCAGACTTGGCATATTTGCGACACGTAGTACAAAGTTTCTTCACTTCTTCCACGGTGGGATCTAATTGGATCTTGTAGCGAGCCTGTCCAAATTTCAACAGATTAGGCAGTGTCTGAGGGAACAGGGGAGGGTTCAAACCAAATAAATACATGAAAATCAAGACTTCAACACCCACTTAAGATAAAACGATATGAGACTTCTTAATTCCCCCAGAAGATTTCCACATGCTTAGCACCCCAGAAGGGGGAATTCAAATGCACATGAAATCTCTCAAAAAAGTCTTATTTGTAAATTTTCAAAGAAGCTCCGAGTGCAGGGACTATTGAAATACAATGACAGATAAAAAGCACCTATTTCTCTCTCCCTCTTGCGCACACACTCCCCAACACAGTGTAAAATGGACTCCTTCCCATTCATTACCTAAATGACAAAGATTATAGCCCTCATGTTTCAGTCTTTCATGACTTTGAAATAATTTCTGTCATCATTGTCATTGAAAAATTTCAGAACAATTAGACACAATAACTCCATTGTTTCGGTTGAATTCATAACTTCGTCAAAACAATGTATTTGAGCATGGATTGGGGGCAAAGAAATCCTTTACACACACACACGAGAGAGAGAGAGAGAGAGAGAGTCTTCTTCTGCCCAAGCTAGAGATTTTAAGTACCCAATAATACAATTAGAAACTAAAATCTTCTCACCCTTGGTTGCCACCTCTCATACTGAAGACTCAATGTTTTCCCAATTGTTTCAAGTGCTTTTTGAGGGGCCATAGAGAATGGATCTGCAAAACGAAAGAAATTGAAAGATAAAAAGGGATCCAAATATTTCATCTAGAGATACAAAACTGTTTCCTTTATGATCCATCCAATTGCAGACAAAAATGAAATGAAGGGCAAATGGAATCCACATATCAAGTTTGATAAGCATATACACCATTAACACACAATAAAGCAAAGTCAAATCGCATGAAATCAAATACAACAGAACATATTTTATACCACATGAACACATAAAAAGGAACAAACAAGTCCAATATACAATAATCACAACCAAGGCACTTGAAGTTGATGCAGTCAGCAGAATGTATACTTTTTAAAAATCCAAAATGGTAAAATAATTGCATTTTTATAGCTATAACTGAAAAGTCTGAGGCTGAATAAGTGATGGCAAACCACATGACTCTGGTACAACCGGCCAGTTTACAAGTCAAAGACAAGATAAGCATCGTACATACATACCCACACACACACACAAGAATAAAGAGACCCTTGAAAAACTATAATGCTGTTTTAGTTTGCCATCCCACTAAATGGGCATAATGAGGCAAAGTGACCAACATCAACGGTGAATAAATTATATTTTACAAACCTCTATTCACAAATAAATTGCAATTTTTGGGCTTTAAATTTCGAAAATTACAAAAGTCTAGGTGGATGGATTATAGGCACAAATCCACATTGTTTTTATTTTGTCATTGGATCAAGTTATTTTCTTCAAACTTGGAATGTATTTCCTATTGGGCAACTTGAAATGCAAAGAGTAACCAAAAGGATTGTATCTGAAGAACTGCCACGTTCTCGACCAAATTTTAGGCTAAGAAAGTTCAGATATATGTGTATCAACAATGGAAATGTGAAACCAATGACTGACTCTGCAAGAGAGATTCTGGAATAAAAACTTTCAAATGAACAACCACTTCTTATTATGAATAAAAACCAACACCAACATTTTAGTAATGCAAAAGATACTTGTTTTCCACAAAAAACCAAAAAAACCAACACAAGTAATCTTTCAAGGGACCACAAATGATCAATCAATTCACTAGCCAGCGACAAAATATATCTCAGGATTTTGCCAATTAATGTATTGAAAAGAGTAAAGAAAAAAGCTAAAACTGCAATGTCCAACAGCACAGATGAAACCAAAATATAAGCACTGTAACAATTGTACCTATCCAGCACTCCATTCTGGCACAAGGAGATATCTTAATTACATCTGGTGGATCAACGCTAATGTTTAAACAGAGAACAAGTGCAACACATCCTGTTTTCATCTGCCATAAATGTTTGGAGTTATACAAAAACAATATATAAGTATAAATATTATCAAATCTGCAATAACTAGTAACATTATCAACTAGAATGACCTTTAACATAAGCTAGCTACGAAAGGATAACTCCAATTCAAAATATACATAGATAGGGTCGATGAGAGCACGAACGACGATAGTCTGGGCATGTGCACCATAAACTTCATGCAAAAATATCTTAACAAAAGAGAACTTGCAAGCATAATATTTCCAGTCAAAATAAGGAGGGTGAGATATATCTCAGCTAATAATTGAGATCATTAACCACCCCCACAATAAATAAATAAATAAATAAAACCTAAACCCGTGGAAAAGACAAAATGGGATAAGAAAAAGACAGATTATGGAAGTTTGTAACAGCAAAGTTGTTGGTAGAGGAATATAGAAGTACAAATAAGTAGCCTATTTGTCTTTTAAGCAAATGAGGCTATGATTTTATTTTTTTTTTACTACGCACAGCTTCACAAAAATTTACCAATACACAGGTTTTTATTTCATAATCACATTTATTGGGATTGTAAATGGCTTTTTCATGTGTTTTATTTAATTTTAAACATGGTCCAATATATGTGCTAATTTTTTACTAGTTTTAAGTTGCTATGAAGAGCATTCTACATATTCTCTTTCAACTGTTAATTTACAGAGATGAACTGTGTGTTTTCTATGAGATTGAAAGGCTTAAAGGGGATAACTCTAAAAATAAAATTGAGCTTTTATACAACCAGGAACCAACTGTGCTGTTATAGTTCTGTAACAGCCATTACACCTTTGGTTTTTATTATAACTGATATTACGTTTGTAACAGGTAGCCAAGGGGACCTCTATAGTTACACAACAGTAAAAAACGTTTTTTAAAACTTGTCTCACCTAATCTAGTCAATCCCTCTGACTTTACTCCTAATTCTATAGCTACTGCTCTGCTTACTCCCAGCCCAACTATAACCTTGAACAGCGGCACCACCTTTATTGCCACCAGGGGTGTAACTTAGGCTAGCTCAACCTAAGCAACCCAAGTTCAACCCGAATAATTTTAGGGCTTGGACAATATAATTTTAAATTTGGCTAGGCCTTGGACTAAAATTCGACAGCCCGAATTAAATTCAGATAGGGCTTGGGCAGGAGTTCTTACAACCCGAGAAAATCAAGAAATTCGAATTTTATTGTTAATATATTAATTGTATACAATAAATATCAAACATTATAAATTACAAATTACTTTCTCACCATTTAGATTAAATCACATTGCAATGTAATATATTCTACTATTTGGTACACAACTCAAACTAATTACTTATTATGCTCCGTATTTACATTTTTTGAGATATTTTTCTTTGCTATTTTCAAAAAGTGCAATTTATTAGTTTAGGACAACAAAAGATAATTTTTTTGTGTTTGAATTTGGGCAAATCAAGCCTAGCCCAAACTCTTTGGATTAAACTTGGGCTCAGATTTGAGTAGGAAGTGCATGCAAATTTTGAAAACGAGCTTTGGCAGATGCCTCCACATTGGTCCTGGACAGACCCTCAACCAGACCAAATCTGCCTGAGTTGCAGCTCTAATTGCCACCATTATAATTCATGTATTGGCTCCCTTCCTATCATGTATCCGCTTTAGCACCACCTTCTACTAAGCTTGTATGTCTTGAAAATTAGGTGAAAACCCAAACAGAGCATCAGCTCATAAATATTCCTCCTATGCTTAATTGTGCACTATTTTTTTTTTTAAATTGTCATGTCAAATGTTCACATTATATCATATCCATCTCTCGAGTTCGCATATGCACTTCTTAGTTGGTTGATTCTCACAGGGAATTTCAAGCTGAAACTGTCTCTCTCTTCATTCACTAAACACAATTCTCAAAATCTTGTTAACTATTTGATTGATATACATTGTCTAGCCCCAATTCCTTTTATCTTCAGATTTTGGAACAATTGGTGATCTAACATGGCAATCAAAGCTCTAATTTCAAGAAGTCCTGGATTCAAGTTTTGTATCACCTACGTTGGTGCACCTTGTTTGGTTCAATTTCTTTGTCTCTCCATGTGCGAGTCTTTTTTGTCTCTTCACATGTGTGACAGGATCGCACGTGAGGGGAAGTGTTAGCTTGATATGTATTGTTAGGCCTATTCCCTATCAACTTAAGTTTTTTCAAACAATTTGGTAATCTAACATTAACAACCCCAAAAAGGTAACTCTTTCAATCCTAAACCCTAAGCCTATTTTTTCCATTCCCCCCCCCCCCCCCTCTCCTAGCATTGCACCTTTAATTTAACGTACCTACAAATTCCTTGTTGGCAAGAGAATTCCATAACCAATTTTCTACAAATTCTGCAACTTGAAATCGAACTAATTTTAGTCATTTTCTATCTAGAAACTCTAGATGCTTCATTTCACCTAATAGATTAATGCCATGTTAGCCTTCAGCCAAGATAATGAATTGCTACAGACAACACAATATAATAACAACATTCAGTAAAGTGGGTTTTCATCTAGTTCCCACAAAATCAAAATCAAAATCAAAATCAATTTACCTAATTACCAAAAGCCTCAACATAGATTATGAATTCAAACAGAAAGGGCATATAAAGGGATAAAATTCAGCTTACTCGGTCCTTCGGCCGCCATTTTGAGACCAACCCACTATCAGACGGACCAGAGGGAACACAATCCTCGAAATCTTCATGTCGAAAGTCACAAAAAACGATAGTCTGTGGCAAATAAGCCATGCTGGTAGCAGTAGAAGTGGTAGCACCATTGCCATAACTACTACTCGCAGCGTCGGGATCCCTATCCCTTCTTTGCCCAACCAAATCCACGTCTTCAGCATTCGAGCACTCGTCCAAGTGATTCGAAACAGCCGCCGATGATTGCGAAAATCGAGACGCCATCAAATCTCCCAATGCCATTCAAATCTCAACCCTTTCACCCCGAAACCTACACACCTATATATATATATAGCAAAAACTATCAACCTTGCCCCAATCGAACCTTATCGTTACACCATACACAGCAAGAACTCATACAAGGTATTGAGAAAATTAAACCCTAACGATCGAAAATCGGAACTTTGAAAGGCTGGCCGATGAGAGAGAGAGTAAGAGAGAGAGAGGCTCCGTCTAATCAACGAAGCCGCTAAACCAGCGGCGCATGGAGATTCTTCTGAGGAAGGAAAGTGGATCCAGCTCCGAAAACCCTAAAAAAGCTTTGAATAGACGAGTGTGGAGGTTCTGAAAACCCTAGAAACCCTAGACGATGAAGAAGAAGATGATGGAGGCGCATAGGCTTAACCCAAAAAGTGAGGGTCGGAACTAGTGCATTTTTTTTAAAAAAAAAAATTTTTTTTTTTAGAATAACGAGACAACTTTCTTTTTTTCAAAAATTTAACTTATATATGGAAGTTGCGAATAATATAATACACTTCTTTTTTTTTTTTTTTTTTTGTATTTTAAGGAATTATTTGAGAAGTGCTAGGTGAGTATATTTTAGATTTTTATAAAAAAATATAAAATATAAATTAGGTTTGAAATAATGTGATAAAAAGATTATATAACTTAAATAAGATGATTACGATCTAAATAGAATAACGTGTTAAAACAACATATGTTATTTTAATACATACCAAACAACTACTAAATAATCTTGATATATTTAATTAAAATAGAAATTTAAGCCGTTTATAATTATGGATTAATTGGTGAAAAGTATATTCATATGTTATTTAGGTTTCGTTTGACAACTCATTGTTTTAGTTTAAAATTCAAAAAATCACTAAAAAAATAAAAAAAGTCAATAATTTATATCAAAAAATCAAAAATTTTATTTTCTCTCTATTTTTAGCACATATTTTCATAAAAAAATCAAAAATTCATTCTAAGCATACTAATTTTTTTATCTCATATCTTAACTAAAAAATTAAAAATTTATCAAAATAGTATGTTCCCAAATAAAACCTTAATTTAAAGTCTCTTCTTTTTCAGGGGTGTTTTGGAAAGTTGGTAAAAAGCTGACTTTTGACTTTTTACTAAGTTTTTTTGCTTTTTTGGAGGTGATTTGGGAAGTTGGTAAAAAACTGGCTTTTTTACTTTTTGGTTTAATATTTTTTAAAGTGTCACATCACTCCAAAATAACTAAAATATCCTTATTTTTTGATTTTTAAATTAATAAATCAAAATTCTCTAGAGGATAATTTGGTAAATTTGGGAGTGGCGTTTTTGGTCTTCCCAAATGGGTGTCTTGGCTTTTTACCAATGCTGGCGTTTTTGTTGAAGGGACCAAAACGTTGGCTTTTTGCCAACTTGCCAAAGTGGCACTCAATTATTTGAACATTCGATGAAAGGTTATTAGCAAAGTCACCGGTGTTGGGAAAGTTGTCGACAACCATAGTTTGTGGCAATGAGGTCAACAAATAGGTGATATTTAATAGATAAATAATTGAAAAAATTGGTCTAGGGTCCCTCTTCCACTTTTCGTAATTGAAGAGATTCAAAAAATTATTTTTTAATGTCTAAGGTCCCTAAACATATATCAGAGAAATTTCAATCCTTTATACAATCTTCATCATCTGACCCATTCCATTTCTCAACCAGAATAGCCCTAGCTTGCTCGCAAAGCGTCTTGACCTCAGCTTCCATTAGAGGCTTGAACTCCATCAAGTACTCGATCTGCCGATCCAGATCCGCGTGCGAAGGCATTCTCTCTCCGATCTGAAACACTGATCGATCAGAGACTGAAGATCGAAGCAAAAAGTAAAAGATTAATTGATTCCTACCTATCGATCAGAAATCACATCTTATTATTGAGTTGGGTGGACTCTGTCTTAATGCTGAGAAGCAGAGAGCACTTGTTGAGACCTATGATGCAACTTTGCGAAACAATGGCCTACAAGAAAAGCTTTGGAGCAAGGACAGCTCACATAAGAAAGATGGTAATGGTTCCGAGAAGGTAAAGGAAAGTGCTTAGATGCTGAAGACACTCAATATTAGTGAAGTCAATTTTCTCTGGCTTGGAAAGTCTAGAATTTATCAATTTTTTCTGATTTGAAAATTGGTCAAACTTTTCTCTGGGTTGAACCCAGAGAAATTCTTTGAAAGTTCAAAATTTCTCTGGACTAATTTTCTCTGACCTGAAGAAAGCTTCATTATTGTTATTTATTTATTTGACGTGAAGAAAGCTATATGATTGAAAATACAGCTTTTATATCCAGTTCGATTATTAAAAAATACTTATTTGTATTTATGTTTTCTTAGAAAAGAGCCTTCTAGCTATGACTTTGAAGCAACATAGAATTTTTGCTCACTCAATACCTGCATGTATGTATCCTACAATTGCCATAATTTAAGTGTGTATGTAAGGGTATGTGTATGCTTGTGTATAAATGTAGTACCATGAAAATATTATTCTGTTTATTACCTTTAAAAAAGTAGTTAATATTTTAATGGTAAAAAACACACTACTTCATAAAAATAAAAATAAAAAATTCCTGAACTGTCTGTAGCAACAATGGTGGAGGATCAAACTCACGACAGAGAAATTTGAAATTTCTCTAGAGTCCAAGAAAGGTTAAGGAAATTTATCTGGCAGTGTCCATGAAAGGCTAAGGAGGCAGAGAAATTTTGAATTTCTCTGAACCAATTTTCTCTTGACCAATTTTCTCTGGATTAATGTTGAAGAACCTTAGACATCATAAAAATATTTGATATATTTTATACTATAAAATCATAATATCAGGAACCTTAAAAAAAATACTCCTAAATAATATGTGTATAAATTGTGAGACATTTAAAATAAATGATATAAACAGATTGATAAATAGGTAAACTTTAAATATACAGGTGTCTTTTGGATAAATAATATATTTTTTACTCAAAAATATTTAAAGTTGGCTCAAGAGTTTTAAAAATGAATTTTTAGCTTCCTATAATTATTAGGTAATTTTAAATATTTTTAAATTTCAAAATAAAAATATATATTAACATAATATGAATATTTGGGTATTGATTTTTTACCTTATAAAAATGGCATGTGTCGTATCATAATTAATAAATTTAGCAAATAATTTTAAAATCGTTAACAATCATATCACTCAAAAAAAAAAAATAATTAAAGTTATAATTTAAAGCATTTAACATACATAGGAATATGGCCATAAAAAATACATTAGAATGTTTACTTGATGAGATCTTGCTCTCCACTCTCCCTGAGGAGTAAGGAACAAGGAGATTGGAATAGGCAATTAATTTAATATGTAGGGATTGTTTGGGGTATCCTGAATAAGTTTTCTTTTATCTTTTTTAATTAAAAAATTGAGAAAGAAAATATGGATATTTAGGTTAATTTTTTGGCTTTTTATGAAAAAAATGTGTAATAAAAAATTGTAAAAATTAATTTGTAGGGAAAAATTAAGATTGGGAATTGTGCAACCGTAATTGTTAACTTTTGGTAAATAATGTTAACTTTTTAATTTTTTGAATAACTTTTTTACTTTTTAACTTTTTTGCAATATGTCAAACTTGACCTTAATTTATATAACGTATCGAAATAAATTAATGAATGGATGCCTTTTAACATAAGAAAATTTACTCATAAAGTTCAAATGGAGATTATTGATCTATTTAATCTTTAAAAAAAATTATAAATCAATTAATTTTTTTTGTTTTGAAAACTTGTATTTATTTAATTTGGTACTATTTGAGTTTAAGTAAATATTCTTTTATGATTTATTTTTTTAATTTTCTGATTCATTTTTGGGATGAGAATATAAATGTGAGGTGTGAAAGATTTTTTTGAGGGGATTGGTGGCTGAAGCGTTGGTTGTCGAGAATAGATATCTACATTTCTGTTAGTATGATTTTTTGCTATTACATTGGAGTGTTACATTTGCTACATTTAGAAAATCTACACTAAAATTTTTTTGTGTATTATAATGATTGAAGTGTTATATTTGAAAAAAAAATACACTAAATAATTTTTTTGTGTTGGAGTGTTACATTGAAATATTACATTTGGGAAAGTACATTAAGGATTTTTTTTTAAGTGTTACGTTTAGTAATTTTAATATTATGAAAAAATTTATATTTGTCTCTCAACACATAACACACACGTTTATACTTGGCCATTTATATAATTCACACTAAAATGAGACTTTTGAATTCATAAGAAAAAATAAAGAACCAAACAATTTTTAAGATCTCTATTTAAAATTTATTAACACTTACCCTCTAAAATATAAACTAAAAAGTAAATTTAAAGACATTCATATATATATTTTTAAAATGTTCAACTATAAACATGGTAAAAATCAAGTCATATGCTAATTAATTATACTAAAAACAATATAATCTATTGTTAAAATGGGTCAATTGAAATATGTATGGTCATTCTATTGCGCTTTGAGTATCATAAATTATGTATTAATTAGTATATCAATTGATGATATGACATAATTTTAAAAAAATTTAATATTTATAATTTGTATAATGAGTGGGATTAATAATAATATCATAACTAGCGTTAATATACTAGTTAGTACGCTAATTGATGCATGTAGTACCACTGAAATTCAAATTAGACATTTAACCCTTCTAAATGTTAAAGTCTCCTGTAGCAGTTTTTTTTGTTGTTTTTTTTTTTTTCTTCTCTCTCTCTCAAATTAGGTACAAGTTGTATTTTGTAAATAAATAAATAAATAAATAAAGTAATTCAGGAACAAGTTGTATTTTGTTAAAAAAAAAATAATAATTCAAGTTTCTTGCATGGGGTGATACTATGGTTGGCCTCGTTTGGCAAGTAATTTTTTTAATTAAAAAGTTAAAAAATTACTAAAAAAATTTAAAAACTAACAATCTATATAAAAAAAATCAAAGATTTCATTTTCTCTTTACTTTTTGCACATATTTTCGTAAAAAAACTAAAAATCATCCAAAACATACTAGTTTTTTTACATCATATTTTAACCAAAAAACTAAAAATTTACTAAAAAAACATGTTCCAAAACGAGACCTTATTTGAAAACCTGGCTAAAAGTATTTTGAATTATATCATTTCTCTATTTTTTTACATATTTTTTCAAAAAAAAATTAAAATAAGCCAAAAAATTAAGGACTGGCTCGACAAAGCCTAAAAAAGACAAAAAAATTAAAAAGTTATTAAATAATCTAAAAAGTTATCATTATTCACAAGAAAATATATATAAAAAATAAATTTATACAAACAAAAGTACAATCCAAAAAGTCATTGACGTGATGTAAAGTCTTAGCCAGATGGTACAAATTACCTAATCGGTTGTACTAAAAACGGTATTGTTTGGCCTATGGAGACCCGCCACGAGTCATGTTTTGATAATCGAAACCATGCAATGTATAGAACTCGTCGAGTACTATATTCTTATAAAAAATCACGTTGATCGGATGTGGATAACTATGTGATCAAATCAAATTTTTTTCAGCCATTTATTTTCACCGTCCATTAATTTTATATAAAACTGTTTTGATCACATAACAATCGATATCCGATTAAAGTGATTTTTCATAAGCATATAGTATTCAACGAGTTTTACACATTCAACGGTTCGGATTATTGAAACGGGATCCGTAGTGGACTCCCACGGCCCAACAGCACCCGTAAAGCCTCATGTACCATTTCAACCAAGCCGTACTATCCTCATGCCACTTGTCACTGATGAGTCTACAATGTAGGGCTAAAAGCGTAATTTTGCCATTTTATATAATATTTTAATACATATTTTTTGGTAAAATGACAAAAAGTTATCATAAACAACCATCTTTTTTTTCACAACTTTTTAGTCTAAAAGTTAAAAAGTGTACTTATTTAAAACACCCTAAACAACTCCTAACTTTCAATTGACTCCCCAAAAGAAGCCTATATTTTAGTTAATTGCATTAGCCCTCATTTGGCTAAGATTTTGGGGTTAAAAAAATACAAAAAGACAAAATAAATTATATAAGTTAATAAGATAAAATGTCACATTTAAAGTATAATTATTATAATTTTTCTCTAACAAAATTTAAAAAAATCAAAAAAACCAAACCAAATGAGACTAAAAAAATCAAATTAAAAATATCTCAACAAAAAAAAATTAACTATTTTAACTAATGACAAACGAGCTCTTATAATTATGTTGTGGTTAAAGCTGTTCTAGAAGGTTTTCACATTTTCTTTAACATGCTGTAAAGTGACCGTTGTCATAGTCAAATATGAGGTAATAGTACAGGTTTCTTTCACAATCTCACGAAGAATCCAAAGTTGAAGCCACTATGAAATGCATGTCCCCCATTCAGTATTTATTTGCATCAAGTGCCTGCTATAAAATTTAGGATAAATTATACTTTACACTCATAAAATTTTATCCATTTTTTATTTTGACTTTTTAATTTATTTCACTTTGACTTTTTATATTTACAATCTTTTTCACTTTGATCTTTTATATTTGTAATCTTTTTCACTTTGACCCTTTAAGTTTATTTTTTTCCACTATGGCCCTTCATTTTTGTAATCCTTCCCACTTTGACCCTTCATATTTGCAATCATTCCCACTTTATTTCTAGATTAACTTTTGTGACACTCCAAATGTTCAATTAATTTAACACCACGTTAATATTAAATTTTATTTAAAAAAAATATTTTAAATTTCTATTATTATTTGATATTATTTTTTGAGTATTATGGTATTTTCATTATATTTTTCTCTATATTTTTCTTATATCAAAATACATTGAAACATAATATTTCCTGTACGAATATGATGCGTGCCCCCAAGCTGTCTTGCCACCCACGTCTTCTTCACTATATATAGATATGTCAATCATTTTGAGCCTCATCATCTTTTTCCCAAACTCTCAAATTCTCTCTCTCTCTTCTCTGATTTATATATATATATATATAAAACTTTAAGTTTAGTTTTGAGTATTTAGTGAGTTGCAGTGAACGAAAGGTAAAAAGTTGGAATTAACATTAAAGTGAGTTATATTATACCTTGAGTCACCATAATATATTTTACATATGTTTTGAGTTACCATGATTTGTTTTACGCAATTTGTGTTTTATAAATTATATTAATATTTCAATTATGTTGGTTATTTTCTGAACTCTATTTGTTTAAATTAAAACTTATAGATATGTTCGTTTAAATTTTAGAAATTATTTGTTAATAATTTTATAAACAATTATTTTCTGTAAATACCACCATGAGAGTCTCATGCCTTGGGGGACTTAAGTAAATCATTGGCTTCTAATTGGTCACTCTGTGGCCCTTTGTTTGTCATGAATCTATTGACTTATATTCTGATTGTTACTCCAATGACCTTTGTTCTGTACTGTAGTTATGATTATTCGCTTATATGATTTTTGCAATCTACTTCTGTTATTTAAAATTAGTTATGTCTTTTAGTTACCAAATTAGTCTTCTTTTTTTTTTTAGCCAAATGATTATCCATGGTAATTTTTGTACCCTTATGCTCATTGTATAATATTTTTCACTCTGCCATGTGCTTATAGCTGTTATCCCCTTTCAGGTGATGAGATTTATAGGGATTAAGATTAGGAATAACTCAAAGTTTTTTTTTTTTTTTTTTACTAGTTGTAATTCTGATAAGACTCTTGCAATAAAATAAAGCCCAAATGATACCCATTTATTTTATTTTACTTTATCTGCTTGTGCTACTAATTCAAAAAATTTAGAATTATTTTATCTTTATTGTCTTGTTGTAACACCAAACTTTTGGGTACCAGGTTTAGGTCGTGACAAAGTGATATCAGAGTAATAGTTTTTGGTTCTCAAAAAAAAAAAAAGCCTTTAGTTTGTCTAACACGATTAAATCGTTTTATAAATATTTCTAAGCTAAGTTTCTTGTGCTGTAAGGAATGGCAAATCTGATAGAGTTATTCTGGTTCGAGTCCCCAAGAGCCCATCTTGTCTCGAACCTACTAGAGGGACTGAAAGATTCAGAGAGTCTTGTCAGGCAAGCCCACCCAACACTTGATCGGCTTATTAGGAGACCTATATACTTACAGGCTAACCCCGATGAGGATTTCTGGTTTTGGAGACTTAGCTGAGGTAGCACACGTGAGGAATACATTGGGCCGACCCATGTTGTTGGTCTTGCTCCGGATCTATGATAACCACACTTTTTGGTTCCAGCTTTGCCCCTGGGCTTTGTTGAGAGGAAAAGGCACGTGTACCACAGTAGCCACATACGTACTATGGCACCTCCTCCACAGCACATTATCTATGTCTCAGCTTTAGATTTCACCAATAGTGCATCATACTTGGAGGTACCTGTACGGATTACCGGGCGGGAGTTCTAGGGATATGATCATGGTGTTCTTGCCTATGTAGTGCAGATTGTATGGCATTGTTGTGGGATAGAGCACAGTGGCTGGGAGTTTGAGTCCCTCATACAGAGTGAGTTTATAGGGTTGTTCCATGGTCCAGTTTTTTCAGAGCCAATTCTCGTGGTGGCCTAATAGTCCATTTTAGACGTCTGACCAGGAGATTTTTGTAACTTGACCATGATTAGTCTGATCTTTATGTTTTTGTATTAGTTGGATTAGACACTAACTCTTGACTATTATCTAAGTATGTTGTACTAGCATATTTTCTTTTGCATAAGTAACACAAGTGTCATGTAAATTATATATGTGTTGTTATAGTATCTTTATGAATCATAGATATAATATTGCGATGATTAAATACGTACTAATTGGTTCCCTCAAAAAAAAAAAAAAAAAAAGACTATTCCACGAACCGTTTTCACCCTGTAGTAGTGGCTAACGATGGAAATGGAACTGAATTGTCGATTAATGGTGCCGACCCAATAGAGCAAATCATGGAAAGATCCACTAGTTTTTCATGTCAAGCAAACCAACATAAATAATAGAATGCCCGAATGGTGAGAAGAGCCAATTACGATAAAACAGTTTCAGGATTTGAAACCCACCACATTCACTGATAGTCCAAACCCACTGGTAGCAGAGGCTTAGGTTAGGGACATAAAGAAGATTTTCGCGCACTACCTTGTACAGAAAGATAGAAGGTAGCCTTTGCCGCATTCACCTTCAAAGACAAGGCATAGGATTGGTGGCTTCTTACCTTGGAAAAAGAAGAAATCGTGACCTGGGCAAGATTCTTTGAAGTCCTTTACGAAAAATACTTTCCAAATTCACTACAAGAACAAAAGACATTAGAATTCCTACACCTAAAGCAAGGAACAATAATGATGGATGAACACGAGAGCAAGTTCATGCAACTGGCTTGATTTGCGACATATGTCATGCCCACCAAAGCCCAGAAAGCTAGGAAGTTCGAAGTCGGCTTAGATAATGACATCAAAAACAGGATTGAGGTTCTGAAAATGCCAACCTATGCGAGAGTGATGGATCGAGCATATATCGCGGAAAAAAGGATTAAAGCCTCGTGTTCCTGGGAAACCAGCCAAAAGAAACAATTTTGAGAAAGAGACAATAGAAGATCTGGTGTTGCACCCTCAAATAAGGTAAATACAGGATCAACTAGTTCAGACAATCAAGGTCCTACTAACCCCAGAGGTGGCACAATTCCAATTTGCCCTACTTGTGGAAGGGCTCATTGGGAATGATGTCATTGAGACACGGGAGCATGCTTGAAGTGTGGTTAAGTTGCTCACTTGCTAAGAGATTGTCCAAAGCTTACCAATCCTACAGTAGGCCCCTTCGAACCAACCCCAAAACCCGCAGTACCTGGAGAAGTGAGGAAGGACCCAAAACGCCAAAAAAAAGCTTTCGCCTTGGTGCCTGGAAACCTAGAAGTTGCCGAGAACGTTGTGTCAGGTACACTTTCTATCTGTGAGCACTTAGCTCATGTTCTCTTTGACTCTGGTTCCATTCATTCTTTTGTTGCACCATACTCTGCTTCTAAGTTCACATCAACCCCATAACCCTTAGAATATATACTATATGTATCTTTTCCTTCTGGTAATTCTATCCTTGGTACAGACGTGTACAAATCTTGTACTATATCCTTAAAAGGTGAAACCTTACACGTAGACCTGATTCCCCTCTGTATTAGTTCCTTTGATGTGATCCTAAGAATGGATTGGTTGGTTGCCAACAACGCCTCTATTGACTGCAAAGCCAAAAAAGTCTTCCCCCGGTTACCAAACCAACTCGAGCTTATCTTTGATGGAACTGGAGTTTCCACCCCTCCATGTATTATATCTACCATGACAACTCAACGACTTCTAAGAAAGGGTTGTTGTAGTTATATCTGTTATGCAATTGATATGCAACAAGAGGTCCCCATACTTAATGAAATCCCTATGGTTAGAGAATTTTCAGATGTTTTTCCTAAAGACCTACTTGGTACCCCAGTTGACAGGGAAATTGAATTCACTATTGAAACCCAACCTGGTACACAACCAATATCCAAAGCTCCATATCGCATGTCAATGACAGAATTGAAAGAACTAAAAACCCAACTTCAGGAACTCTTAGACAAAGCCTTCATCCAATCAAGTACCTCACCATGGAGAGTTCCAATACTGTTCGTAAATAAAAAAAAATGGCACAATGAGGTTATGTATAGATTATCAGGAGCTGAACAAAGTCACCATCAAGAATTGATACCATCTATCACGAATCGATGACTTGTTTAATCAACTTCAAGATGCCCAAGTATTCTTGAAAATCGACTTGCATTCCGGCTATCATCACCTAAAAGTCAAAATGGAAAGCATCGAAATGACTACCTTCAGAACACGTTACGGGTACTACGAGTTCTTTGTCATGTCATTTGGCGTTACAAATGCTCCAACAGCCTTTATGGATCTCATGAATCGAGTGTTCAAACCCTACCTTAATGAGTTCGTCATCGTCTTCATTGACGATATTCTCATATACTTCAACTTACCGGTGGACTATGAGCAACACTTACGAACGGTTTTATAAACACTACGTGATTACAAACTTTATGCCAAGTTGAAGAAATGCGAATTTTGGATTATTAGTGTACACTTCCTCTGTTACATCATTAACAAGGATGGCATCTCGGTCGACTCCCAAAAGGTTACAATAATCGTGGATTGACCAAGACCTACTAACGTGTCTGAGATTCGAAGCTTCTTTGGTTTAGCCAGTTATTAGCGACACTTCATGAAAGATTTCTTGAAAATAGCATCACCTTTGACCCAACTAACTCAGAAGAACACACCTTTCGAATGGACTAACAAGCGGGAACATTGCTTCAAAGAGTTGAAAAATAGAATTGTAATAGCTTCTATACTAGCACTCCCTACGGGAATGGAAGGGTTCGTAATTTATAGCGACGTCTCATACAATGATTTAGGTTGTGTTCTTATGCAACATGGGAAGGTCATTGCATATGCCTCACGTCAACTAAAGACCCACGAGAAGAACTACTTGACCCATGATCTGGAATTAGCCGCAGTAATCTTTACCCTCAAAATCTGGCGTCATCATCTCTACGGAGTAACTTGCAAAATTTACACAGATTACAAGAGTCTTAAATATCTATTTACATAGAAGGAATTGCATATAAGACAATGATGGTAACTAGAATTTATGAAGGACTACGATGTAGAAATCCATCACCATCTAAGCAAAGCTAACATGGTAGTAGATGCATTGAGCTGAAAGATGACCAAAAGTTTGGCATGTACCCTTGGTCCTCGCAAGATCAATGGGCTACTCGCCAACATAATCGTGGAACCCACATTGATTAAAGAAATTAAAGCACGCTAATGTGAAAATAAACTTTTAAAGAAAAAGTACGAGGAGCAAGACGCTTGATCCTGAATTCACGATAAGCAATGGGATGCTAAAATTTCGGAATCAAATTTGCGTACTCGACCTTCTAGAATTCAAGAAGAAGATATTGGTAGAAGCTCATAGCTCAAGGTTTGCAGTCCACCCTAGAAATACGAAGATATATCACGATCTAAAGGAACACTATTGGTGGACAGGAATGAAAAGAGACGTAGTAAGCCACGTCTCCAAATGCCTGCATTGTCAACGAGTTAAGGTAGAACATCAGACACTTGCAGGAATGCTGCAACCACTCCCTATTCTTGAATGGAAATTGGAGCACATTACTATGGACTTCGTGGTCGGGCTACCACAGTCAGTCTCGAAGGATGATGCAATATGGGTTATAGTAGATCGATTGACAAAATTGGCATATTTTCTACCAATCAAAATCATGTACTTCCTTAATAAGTTGCCACTTTATACATCAAAGAAATCATTCGATTGCATAGTACCCTAGTTTTGATCGTGTCTGATTGAAACCTATGATTTGTATCTCACTTCTGGAACAAATAGCAAGAAGCTTTAGGAACAATATTGAAGTTTAACACTGCTTACCACCCGTTAATTGACGGACAATCTAAAAGAACAATCTAGACTTTGGAAGATATGTTACATGTGTGTATGCTAGACCTTAAAAGTAATTGGGATGATCACCTACCTTTGGTGGAATTCGTCTATAACAACAGTTACTAAGCAAACATCAGAATGGCACCATACGAAGCACTGTATAGAAGGAGATGTTGATCACCTCTGTGTTGTACGAAAATCGAAGACAGCAAACTGTTAGGCCCTGAGATCGTGCAAATAACGAGTGATAAAATTTAACTCATCCAACAGCGAATTCGCACTGCCTAGAGCTGCCAGAAAATCTATGTAGATACATGGAGACGAAACTTGAAATTTCAAGTAGGAGAGCATGTTTTCTTAAGAGTCTCACCAACAAAGGGAGTCATCCAATTTGGAAGCGAGGAAAGTTAAACCTACGTTACATCGAGCCATTCGAGATATTAGAAATGATTGGCTCTATGGCATATCACCTTGCACTGCCACCTGAACTGTCCATGTCCACAATGTGTTTCGTGTTTCAATGCTTCGATGATATCTTTGAGATCCAGAGCATGTTGTCGATTACGAGAACCTAAAAGTTCAAGAAGATCTCTCTTATGAAGAACAACCAGCACAGATTCTCGATCGTCGTGATCAAGTTCTTCGAAATAAGATTATACCTTTGGTAAAAGTCTTATGGTGGAATCATCATGTCGAAGAAGCTACATGAGAAACGGAGAATTAAATACGGACCAAATACCCACACCTCTTCGAAAACCAAGGTACATCAAGTTTGAGGACAAACTTCTAATTAGGAGGGGAGAAATGTGACACTCCAAATGTTTAATTAATTTAACACCATGTTAATATTAAATTTTATTTCAAAAAAATATTTTAAGTTTCTATTATTATTTGATATTATTTTCTGAGTATTGTGGTATTTTTATTATATTTTTCTCTATATTTTTCTTAGATCAAAATACACTGAAACATAACATTTTCTGTATAACTATGATGCGCGCCCCCCTAGTTGTCTTGCCACCCATGCCTTCTTCACTATATATATAGATATGCCAATCATTTTGAGCCTCATAATCTTTTTCCCAAATTCTCTAATTCTCTTTCTCTCTCTCCTCTCTAGTTTTCTATTTTTTATTTTTTTATATATATAAAACTTTGAGTTTAGTTTGGAATATTTAGTGTGTCGCAGTGAATGAAAGATAAAAAGTTGGAATTAACGTTAAAGTGAGTTATAATATACTTTGGGTCACCATAATATATTTTACATACGTTTTGAGTTACCATAATTTGTTTTATGCAATTTGTATTTTATAAATTATATTAATATTTCAATTATGTTAATTTTGTTTTGAACTCTATTTGCTTAAATTAAACCCATGGATATATTTGTTTAAATTTTAAAAATTATTTGTTAATGATTTTATAAACAATTATTTTCTATGAGTATCACCACATGAGTCTCATGCCCTAGGAAACTTAAATAAACCATTGGCTTCTAATTGGTCACCCTATAACCCTTTGTTTGTCATGGATCCATTGACCTTTGTTTTGATTGACACTCCAGTGGCCTCTGTTTTGTACCATGGTTATGATTATTTGTTTATATAATTTTCGCAATCTGCTTCTATTATTTAAAATTAGTTATGTGTTTCAGTTACCAAATTAATCTCAATTTTTTTTGTTAGCCAAATAATTATCCATGGTAATTTTTGTACCCTTATGCTCATTGTATAATATTTCTCACTCTGTCATGTGCTTATAGCTATTATCCCCTTTCAGGTAATAAGATTTAGCGGGATTGAGATTGGAAATAACTTGCAGTGTTTTTTTTTTTTTAAATTTTATTTTACTAGCTATAATTCTGATCGGACTCTTGTAATAAAATAAAGCCCAAATGACTATTTTCCTTTTAAATCAACTTTTTGGTACCCATTTGTTTTATTTTACTATATCCGCTTGCACTACTAATTCAGAAATTTTAGAATTATTTTATTTTTATTTGACTATTTTTATTTTTATTTTTATTATCTTGTTTTATTTTATTTTTATTATCTTATTTTACTATATCCGGTTTGGGCCGTGACAACTTCCATCCAAAAAGGTAATAGAATTTGTCACATCACTAACACATCAGTTTCATATGTGATGTAAAAAATTCACTAAATATGTAAAAAATAAAAAATAAAAAATAAAAGAAATTGGAATTTTTTTTAATCTTTTCGTTTGGGAAGTGGCTCATTGGGCTCATTTGGCTCAATGAGCCACAAAAGACAAAATAGCAATTTTGAGCCACAAAAGACAAAAAATCACATCCAACCCATAATCATTACACTCTTCTCTCACAAAAAAAGTCAAAAAAGCCAAAAAACCAAAAAGCCCTTCCCAAACCAAGCTTTTGAGCCTAGGCTCATATAGCCAAAAGAGCCAAAAAGCCAAAGAGCCAACTCACTTCCCAAACGGAGGCTAAACTTTTTTTTTTTCAAATTTATTCATGAACATTATTATATTATAGCTGCATTTAGATCAGATGCAGCTAAAAAACTAAAAACAAATTTAACTAAAAGAAAGAAAAAAGTTCACTAAAGACGAAAAAAAATAATAGTAAATTTTTTATTTCAGAATTGATAATATAGGCGTTTGAATCAATATATTTTCATTTTTTTCGTTTTTAGTAAATTTTTTTTTCTTTTTTTTAGTTAAATTTGTTTTTATTTTTGTAGCTACATCTAATCTAGATACATCTATAATGTAATAATGTTTATGAATAAATTTGAAAAAAAAAAGTTCACTAAAGACTAAAAAAAAATTCATTTTTTTTTTGTTTTCTATTTTTTGTTTTTTGCCTCTTTAGTGAATTTTTTACATCACACATGAAGCTGATGTGTTAGTGATGTGGCAAATTTTATGAAGGGTCAAAGTGGGAAGGATGTGTTAGTTTTTTTGATAGAAGTTAGTTTAGGAATAAAGTGAGAATGATTGTAAATATGAAGGGTCAAAGTGGGATAGATTGTAAACATGAACAGTCAAAATGATAAAAATTAAACTTAAAAAATCAAAATAAAAAATGAGTGAAACTTTAGGAAGGTAAAATGTAATTTATCCTAAAATTTAAGCCAATGTCACTAATCTAGCTACTATCTAAAAGACTCCAATAAATCTAACTTAATTTGATGCCAGTATTTTTGTTTCATTAGAAAGTCAGCGATTCAAATATTTTCATCGATTTGTGAGTCTTATATCTTGTCTATTTGTTTGACGTTCAATCTTGATATTTTTTAAGTATTATATGTCATACTTTATTTTTATTATAATTGTAATTTGGTGGTTTTATCTAAATATCGCATATTAGTAATAAATAAAATGACAAATTACATTAATAATTTTTATAATTTGGGACTTGTATTACTGTAATCTCTAACTTTTTAATTGTGATATATTTGACTCTCAATTTTGAATCTTGATCCAAATAAGAACAATTAAAGATACAATTGCTTAATTTCAAAAGTAAAATCGTCAATTTGATAAAATATAAACTAATTTGACAAAATAAATGTCAAAAAAATATTTTTAAATTTTTAAAAATTATTTCTACCTAGTAAAGATAAAATTATGTAAAATTGATAAATCTTTTAGACATTTATTTATTAATTTATTTTACTAAATTAATTTTTATTATGTATTTGAATAATGATCATGTAATGGTTAGTTGTTAGGATTTTAATGTGTAATCGATATATTTAATGTATACAATATTTTTAATTTTGAATTTTTTGATTTAACGGATTTGTTTAATAATGATATCAAAGTTGTCGTCATATTTGACTTTTGAAAAATATAAACTAATTTAATGAAAATAAAAACAACCACCCATTACATGATCATCATCCAAACACATAATAAAAATTAATTTAGTAAAATAAATAAATGTCTAAAAGATTTATCAATTTTACATAATTTTATCTTTAGTGAGTATAAATAATTTTTAAAAATTTAAAAGTATTTTTTTGATATTTATTTTTATCAAATTAGTTTATATTTTATCAAATTAACGATTTTATCCTTGAAATTAAGTAGTGGTATCATCAATTATTCTTATTTGCAACAAGATTTAAAATTTAAGGTCAAATATGTCACAATTAAAAAATTAGAAACTAAAGTAATAATAACTCCAAATTATAAGAACCGTTAGTACAATTCGCCCTAAATAAAACTCTAGTTAATTGGAATGTGCAAAAATATTGTCAATTTAAATCGATCCAAACTAACTCGTATGGCTTTAGAAGGTGGATAGGTTGCACTGGACAAGTTAGATAATAAAAATCAAAATAAAATGGTTTACGATTTAAAATTTGTTAATTCACCTATTACTTGACCCAAACTTATATGTATATGCAAGCTTATACTACTCTACTTGTCACATACAATCTCTCCTCAAATCTAATACTATTGATCAAACAACAATAATGTTAGGAGCACAATTTTTTTATTTTAAAAAATACTTAGAATAAATACTGTGTAGTTGAGATTCATTCAAAGTATGAGTCTCACTATACAATAATTAAATCTCAAGCACATATCATAATTCGGGATAAGTTTCTTGACATTTTTTTGTCCTACATGTTCTCTATTGTTTTTTTTCTTTTTTTTTTTTCTAATTGTATATTTTCAACCAGTTTAATTCTCTCAAATCAGTAGTTTGAAATCGTCAAAATATTCAACCAATCAATTTGATTTTGAAAATAGATAGATTGATTGCTAATTATAAAGTTCTCAATTCTCCAAGAATCATTCCATTGACTAATTTTCTCTAAAATCAACTCAAACTAACCTTTATACACTTTTATTAGTGACTTTCAACCCAAACTAACCTTTATACACTTTTATTAGTGACTTCTATTAGTGAACATCAAGGCTTTTTGGTCAACCACTTTATAAATGGTTTAGTGGAGGTCTGGGTGCAATGAACTCATAAATAAAAAATAACTATTAAAAAACCGGCTTAAATTTAGTATGATTAAAAACAGGATTTGTCAAATTCCACTGTCAGTCGCCACATCAACAAAGAGATATAATATTAGGGTTCTTGTGGTGCTAAGTGTTTTATACCATCCTAAATTGATATGATGACAAATCCATACGTTAGTGTCTTATTCCATGAGTTGGATCTTCAATTATTGCTCTACTAGTAGTAAATTATGTTGTACAAATGGTGTAAGTAAATAATGCAAATAGATTCATGATTAATAATTTTGATTTCGGAATTAATAAACATGCTATAAATTGCAAAGATACACATAAAAAGAATGCAAATCGAAACCTGTATTAAACAGTGTCCTTAAAACAGATTCGCCGCCTCATCAATTAGGTGCTGGAGGTTCTTCGACGTCTATCTCCCAAGATATGACGGTTAGACCAACTACAACCAAGCACCTATGGTGTAGCTCCGGCGAACAAAACTCAAACAACACTCTCTCAGTAGGAAGAATAAAAAAAAAACTTGGGAGGAAAAATTTTAGAACACAAAGAGAGCAAACTTTCTGGTGTATAAGAATGAAGGAGAAGGGTCTCCTTTTATACACATGAAGGGAGAGAGAAAAAGGCTCCTGCAGCGAATGCAGGATTAATTTCTACATAATGGTGAAAAACTGATGGCTTAATCCATCACAATTATAGAGGAGGTACATACTATTATACACATATGTATTGTATGTATATTTCTATAGCCCACAAATCTGGCTTGGCCCAGAAAAAATTAAAATGGGTGGGCCAACCTTAACCCCCGCACTCAATCCAGTCCAGCAAGCCTCAAGATCTAAAATCTACGACCCACAGATCATGGACCCGGCCCCTGTTGGAACAATCTTCTGTATAAGAGATAAAAATGTGAAACACATCAAAAAAATAAAAATAAATCACTTACAGAATTTATTTACCGAAACGAATAAGTACAAAATGATCAAGTCGAGTGTGTGACACTCGGTCCTTAAGATAGATTCGCCTCGCTCCGGTGCTTACGGATAAATGGCGTCTATCTTCTAGGATACAATGATCTACACAGATTGTAGTAGTAGCACTCCAAACAATCTGTACGGCGAATTAGAACTTGTGTTCTATACTATCAGAAATTTCTCTAAAAAACTAGTATGAAGAACAATGCAAATAAAGCAAAACATGAAGAGAATTTATTTTCTAGATATGAAAATTTGCTATAAAAGTTCTAGTATTTATAGGCTAAGTAGTGACCTTTAGGAAAGGCCGAACATGTAGGATTTTGAATTGAACAGGTGCAATTCAACCTGAACAAATACAGATTCAAATTGAACATGTATGGTATTTAAACTGAACAGGTCTGGAAAGAAATTGAACCTGTTCGGTGCAAAGTTTGAATCTGTTTGTTTGAACCTGCTGGAAATTGGACCAAAAAAGGCACTGTTTTGGACAGAAAATTGAATTCAAATTTGGTGCAAAATTTGAATTAATTTCGTTCAAAAAAAAAAATAGTTTTCTTGCAAGAATTTTTGAAAAAATTCAAATAAATGTTGTCAAAAAAATTAATATTAGAACCAACCTGACCCATACCCACACCAAAGACGCCGACTGCATTTAACAGCTCGACACAGACGAAGACGCAGCGGCGTAGATAGTGGTTTGAGACAAAGCTTACTTTGTCCATAACTTCTCCCTTCTACAAACTTGGAGTGCCCCTTGGGGCCCAACCTAAGTTTGTCCACCTAGAGCTTATAAACACATACAAGCTCTCTTAAAGTTTTAATGTGGGACAAGCATTTCAAGGAGACCCATATTTTACTCTTTAATTATCCATTTCATGAATCCGAAAATGATGTCAGCTTCCCATTCTCCAATAAATGGTCTTGACGAACTGTTTACACCATATGATTTGCCATGAGGCAAGGGACATGTTACCTCTTTGGACCCACCCCAAAAGGTGTGTGGGACCCTATCAAATTTGGGCTCAAAGATAGCCCAAAATAAGCCTATAAAAATCATATTTTTCCAACAATTCCCCATATGAATGGAATTTGACGGAGAGAAAATGCAATAATATGATCTAATTACAAAGAGTACAGAAATCGGGAATATTTTGCAAATGATAACTTTTGGCTTTGAACCTTCCCTTGTGAGCCACTTTCGGATTTACTAGCTAACTAGTGATCATAATGTCTTGAACTGTTCAGCCATTTGTGTAAACTAAGACAATAGAACTCATATAGTATATTACTAGACATAGTTTAGTTATCACCATTGTGTTCATTTTGGCCCTGAACAACTTGGTATTTCATGAGTGCTCTAGAGAATTGTAGCCCTTCACAAATCTCATAAAATCGGCCCAGTTCACACTCATATTGGTGATTCTTATGAAAAGTATCCTACCATACTTCACTAGGTATTCCTAGATATAAGAATCATTAAAAGCATTACTTAACCTGAAACACTACAGACATCACTATTTTATCATAGAAATGGGTAGGTGTTTGAATCCCCAGTGATCCTTATAGGTCATACACAACTCGGTTGTCCCTTTGAAACTAGATCTTGGGATCTCCAGTCAACTAGGTTGGGTTTCCGTTGTGGTAACTCTTATTTAATAGGCTTAAGTCTCATTTCCCTCGATGAATTCTCAATTAACTCTTTTGCTAACACTTTAGTTAGTTGATCAGCTATGTTGTCTTCAGACTTCACATATTCTATGGAAATAATTCCATTAGAGAATAATTGTCTCACGGTGTTATGCCGAAGATGAATGTATCGCGACTTATCGTTATGCATATGACTCTATGCTCTACTAATTGCTGATTAATTATCACAATGTATGCATATAGCAAGCGTCGATTTTGGCCACATTAGAATATCTTCAAAGAAGTGACAAAGTCATTCTGCTTGTTCCATAGCTTTATCTAAAGTTATAAATTTTGATTCCATAGTAGACCTAGCAATGCAAGTATGTTTGGAAGATTTCGAAGATACAATCGCACCACCAAGACTAAAGACATACCCACTGGTGTATTTTGAGTCTCTAGTATTTGGTATCCAATTTGCATCACAGTATCCTTCAAGTACTGCTGAATATTTAGTATAATTTAGCTCAATATTATAAGTAAATCGGAAATATCTTAGAACCCTTATAATTGCTTTCCAATGTTCTACTCCTAGATTACTTGTATATTTACTTAATTTACTTACTGCATAGGCTATATCTGGGCGAGTGTAGTTCATCAAGTGCATTAAGTTTCCAATAATTTGGGTATACTCTAATCGATAAATACTTTCTTGTACATTCTTAGAAATAAACAAATTAACATCCACAGGTATTCTAACAAGATGATCATCATCTTTGCTCAATTTGTTAAGTATTTTCTCAATGTAATGTGATTGTGACAAAGTATATCCTTCTGATGTTTTGATAATTTTCATACTAAGAATTACATCAGCAATCCCCATGTCTTTCATGTCAAAATGTTTATTCAACATTTTCTTGGTAGTTTTAATCATGTCATTATTACTACCTATGATGAGCATATCATCCATATACAACAATGATTCATCCCACTAAAAACATCACCACTAATAGCATTAATGCATTAAAAAAATAGAAAAAAAACAAAAAAAATACAACTCTAAAACCAAAACATCACATCATTTCTGGCGGGACCCACTGCCACCTAATTAGTGGGAGCACTAATTAGTGCTCCCAAGCATTTTTCCATCCATATAAAGACATACTATAATACAACTTTGGTTTGTGTTTTTAATATAAACACATTTGTCACATTCATTAATTTTAAATTCATTTGACATCATTGCCTTGTCAATTTTTTCATGACATTGCTTTGGTACTTGTTTAAAACCATATAATAATTTAACTAATTTACACACTTTCTTTCATTTCCCTAGAACAGAAAATCCTTCTGGTTGTTCCATGTAAATTTATTCATTTAATTCACCATTTAAGAAAACTGTTTTCACATCCATTTGATGAATTTCTAGATTGTTCAAAGATGCAATGACAATTAGCATTCTCATGGATGTTATTCTAGTGACTGGTGAGTACGTGTCAAAGTAATCAAGACCTTCTTTTTGTCTATATCTTTTGACCATAAGTCTTGCTTATATTTGTCAATTGATTCATCCGCTTTCATTTTTCTTTTGAAAATCCACTTGTACCCAAGAGGTTTACAACCTGGTGGCAAATCCACCAATTCTCAAGTGTGATTTTGCAAGATGGATTCAACTTCGTTATTTACAACCTCTTTCCATAAAGGAGTCTCAGGAATGGACATAGTTTCTTTAAAAGTTAAAGGCTCATTTTCGAACAAAAATGTTAGAAAATTTGAACCAAAAGATTTAAAGGTTTTAGCACGTTTACTACGCCTATGTTCCTCTTCCTCATTTTGATCTATCTCTTACTTTTGTTGTTGATCTTGTTCTTGATCATGACTAGTAATAGCATCATAAGATCTTTTATTAATACTAGTCTTTTGTCCAGTCTTATTTGGAAATATATGTTCAAAGAATGATGCATTCCGAGATTCAATAATAATATTTACATGCATTTCGAAATGTTTTGACTTATGAATCAAAAATTGATATGCGCTACTATTCTTGGCATAACCATTGAACATGCAATCAATAGTTTTAGGACCTATCTTAGTTTTTTTAGGATTAGGAATAGCCACTTTAGCCAAACACCCCCACATTTTTAAGTATTTGCAGGATGGTACTCTACCATGTCATATTTCATAAGGTGTTTGATTCTCTTTCTTTCGGGGTACTTTATTAAGAATATAATTAGTAGAAAGTATTGCTTCCCCCCACAAGTTTTGAGATAATTCAGAATTTATTAACATAACATTCATTATTTCTTTTAAAGCCTTATTTTTCCTTTCAGCAATTCCATTTTGCTGAGGTGAGTAAGGAGCAGTGGTTTGATGAATTATTCCATATTCTTTACAAAACTCACCAAAAGGTGATTTATATTCACCACCTCTATCACTTCTTAGTTTTTAATCTTCTTATCAAGTTGATTTTCAACTTCATTCTTATATTGAATGGAGGTTTCTAAAGCTTCATCATTGGTTCGAATTAAATAAACATAACTATATCTAGTATAGTCATCTATGAAAGTGATAACATATTTTTTCTCACCTCTAGTTTGAATTGATTTAAAATCACAAATGCCACTATGAATTAATTTAAGTGGTTCCGTACTTCTTTTAATTGTATGAAAATAAGTTTTGGTTAATTTTGTCTTAATACAAATTTCACATTTATGATTTGGATCAATTTCAAATTTAGGCAAACATTCCATATTTATTAATCTACGCAAAGATCCATAATTAACACGTCTTAGTTTACCATGCCACAAATTTGAAGACTTAAGCAAGTAAGAAGAAGATGTATTTTTGTTAATAACAAATGGTACAACAGTCATTACATTTATTTTGAAAAGGCCATCAGATATGTAACATTTCCCTACATACATCCCATTTTTAGTAAGTACAAACTTATCACTTTCAAAAACTAGCCTAAACCCATTTTCATTCAACAGAGATCCGAAAACAAGATTTTTACGAATGTCTGGTACATGCAGTACATTGTTGAGAATGAGTTCATTTCCAAATGTCATCTTCAGAATAATCTTTCTTTATCCTTCAACTTTAGAAGTTGAGGAGTTGTCTATGAAAAGTTATTCGCCGTTGTCTATCACAGAATAAGATGTGAACATCTTTTTGTTAGCGTGGATGTGGTGAGTAGCACTAGTGTCCACCCACCATTCTTTAGGATTTCCAACAATGTTTGCCTCGAAAACAACTGCAGAAAGATTTATGTCATCTACACAATTGAAAATTTTGTCCACTTCAGTCATATTGGCTTGAGTAGGCTTCTTGATTGATCTTCCTTTGCCTTTGCGCTTGCTACGACAATCTTTGGCCTGATGTCCCTCTTTGTCATAGATGTAACATTTGCCATTGAACTTATACTTCTTAGTTTCTCGTTCTTTAGAGCCTTGTGCGGAACTTTTTCTAGAATACTTCTGTTTCTTTGCTTGTAGTGCATATTCCACCACATTTGCCTTAGATTCCATTGGATGCTTACCAGCCCGCTTGTTAGAATTGCGGTTATCCTCCTCAATCCTCAAACGCACAATCAATTCATCTAAAGTCATTTATATGCGCTTGTGTTTGAGGTAGTTCTTGAATTCCTTGTAACCTTGTGGTAATTTTTCAATTAAGGCAGCAACTTGGAAGGATTCACTGAGAGACATGCTTTCTGCATGAATGTCATGCAGAATGAGTTGAAGATCTTAAACTTGGCTGATCACAGTCTTTGAATCAGTCATCAATCATCACAAAATCCAGAAATTTGCCAACCACAAATTTCTTTGAGCCAGTATCTTCTATTTTGTACTTTTTCTCCAAAGACTTCCAAAGTTCTTTTGCCGTCTTGATAAGGATGTAGATGTTGTACAATGTGTTATCAAGTCCGTTCAAGATGTAGTTTTGGCAAAGGAAATCAATATGTTTCCAGGTATCGACCGCAGCAACCAATTGTCAGTCGGTTTTATCCTCGATTCAGAGTAGAAGCATTCTTACGGAGGAAATGCGCTAGGTTTACAGTAGTAAGATAGAACAACATTTGCTACTGTTATTTTTTAAAATCAGTTCCTAAGAACTTCTCTGGCTTTTCACCGTGATTGACCGATTACGTTACAACTAGAGGAGGATTAAAAAATCTGATCACCAAACCAAGATCTTGGTTTGAACATCAGTTTGACTAGTTTCAGTAACCATGAATTTTAAATTATAAAACAAAATTATAATTAGAATTTTATACTATACAAAAATTTAAACCATAAAAATAGAATTTTAATTATGTAAAAATAAAAGAAACAAGAATTGTAACTTTTATTTTCAATTAATTTGAAAATAAAATATTTATTTAAACAAATTAATTCCATAGAGAAAAATATTTCTGTAATACTTCAATAAGTAAAATACTGAAAACAAAATTTTAATTAATGAAAACTCATAAATTATTTCTGAAAACCAAAAATAATTTCTGACCAACTTCACAAATGAATATTCTGAAATTGTTAATGATAACCAATATATTACTACTAGTTGTCAAAGAAAATAAATAGTATATTAGTACTATTTGTCAAACAGTATATTACTACTATTTATATTTTCTAACAAGAATATTATTTTGTATAAGCACAGAAAATAATTTCTATAAAAAGAAGAAAAAAAACAAACGAAAAATTCTGTATAAACAGAATAATTCAAATCTGTCTTAAGATTATTGGAACAATCTTCTGTGTAAGAGATAAAAATGCGAAACAAATCAAAAAAATAAAAATAAATTAATTAAAAATTTATTTACCGAAATGAATAAGTACAAAATGATCAAGTTGAGTGTATGATACTTTATCCTTAAGATAGATTCGTCTCTCTCCGGTGCTTACGGATAAATATCGTCTATCTCCCAGGATACAATTATCTACACAGATTGTAGTAACACTCTAAACAATTTGTATGGCGAACTAGAACCTGTGTTCTATACTCTAAAAAATTTCTCTAAAAAATTAGTATGAAAAACAATGCAAACAGAGAGCAAAACAGGAAGATAATTTATTTTTCTGGATATGAAAACCTGCTGAAAAAGGTTCTAGTATTTATAAGCTAAGTGGTGACCTTTAGGAAAGGCCGAACATGTAGGATTTTGAATTGAAGAGGTACAATTCAACTTGAACAAATATAGATTCAAACCAAACAGGTATGGTATTTAAACTGAACAAGTTTGGAAAGAAATTGAACCTGTTCGGTGCAAAGTTTGAATCTGTCTATTTGAACCTGCTGGAAATTGGATCGGAGGAGGCATTGTTTTGGATAAAAAATTGAATTCAAATTTGGCACAAAATTTGAATTAATTTCGTTCAGAAAAAATAGTTTTCCTGCAAGAATTTTTTGAAAAAATTCAAATAAATTTTATCCAAAATATTAATATTAGGATCGACCTGACCTGACCTATACCCAAAGATGACTTGACCGAGACGGAGGCGGACGCTGCAGTGTGGTGTGAGCCAAAGCCTACTTTGTCTATAACTCCTCCCTTCTATAAACTTGGGGTGTCCCTTGGGGCCCAACCTAAGTTTGTCTACCTAGCGCTTATAAACTGTCACGACCCAAACCCGCCCCTATGGGTTTAGCATCAGAATCGCCAAGAATCCGAGATCAAGGCCTTCTTATGAAGACAGTATTACAGAATACAGGGGCATGGCGGAAGCCAAAACAGTAAATAAACAATGTCCAATGAGCTGTGACAGTCTGTATGCAAAAAGATTTTTCATACATATATACACTCAGTACAGAACAGTATGCACAATATTTATAATCATTCAGAACAGGGACCAAATCCCTATTAACAGTATAGTACAGTGCTATCAGTCTATATAGTTATACAAAATAGACACAGAGACAGACAGGGGAAATTAAAACACCCCTAAGCCATAGCTTGGCAGGCTCGGAACCTCGCAGTGAAGCACAGTAGTTGGCTTGACAAAAAGGGGAGTCTAACCCACGCTCCTAGCTCCGGTCTGGTGCCTGAACACCTATATATATATATAAACAGTGAGCTAAAACCTAGTGAATAACATAATGTGTAAAAGGGTTTAGAATGAATGTCCTTACAGTAATAAAAACAGTTCATTGATTCAGTATATCAATCATTCAGTCATTTAGTCATATGTGGTACATCCATTAGCATAGCAAAGATAAGAAATGAGGGTCTTGAAAGACCGAATAAGACAAAGAGGGTCCGGAAAGACCGAGCACCAATGATGGCTATCAATCAGTAAACAGTAGTGATTCCAATAAGGGAACCAACAGAGATCTCTGTAATAAAGAATACTTGAATAAAGAATAAAGAACAAGAGTTGCTAAGGATGCCACAATACAGTTCATAATATAGGACATACATTCATTCGATTATGACGATTAGAAAACAATTGATTAAACGATGAAATATTCACAGTTGAACATGTCTTTACACAATTGTTACTCACAGAGTTCTGGGCTACAGTAAAGCTATAGCGCGTCCCCGGAAGCCAACCCTATACAGTGACGGAACGAACACACACTAAGTTCACATTCGGGAATCAAAGACTTAGTCCCTACTTAGATTCGGTGTGGTTCTACATCTATATCCTCATTAAAATGTCTTAAACTAGGCCTAAGAATGTCTAGAATGAAATGAGGATGCAAAGATGCACTTTTAAAAGCATTTTCAGAATTTTCAAAAAACAGGGGTCCCGCTCGAGCGTAGGTTACTCCGCTCGAGTGGACATGTAGACAACGGTTCCCGGCGTCGCCACTTTATGCTCGGCGGATCGCCGCTGATCAAAAATCTTGGATGCTCAAAAATCACGCTCGATGGGCGCTCGACACCCGTTCGAGCGTAAGACACAAGGTCCCGCTCGAGCGTTAATTATTCCGCTCGAGCGGACTTCAAAACAATGCAGAGTACTGGGAGCACGAATTTCCCACTCGAGCGCCACTTACCCCGCTCGAGCGGAAGTCCAAAATCTGGAATTTCCAGATTTGAACTTCCAAGCTCAAATCAAGTTCCAATGAATCAAAATCAATTCCTTTGGGCCCATTTTTGAGAAAACACTTGTAAATACATAGAATAACATGATTCAAAGCTCAATTTGTAAAATCAAGGCCCAAAAGTAGTTTAATTAAATCCAAATTCAAACCAATTTTCATGAACATGCTACAAACATGACATGCATGAGTTTAACTCCATTCAAAGCTTCAAATACAAGCTCAAATGAGCCAATTCTTACAAAATCAAGATGAAATCATGGTCTAAAATATAAACATGAACATGCATGCAAGATTTCCATGAAGTCAAACCTTACAATGCAAGGATAAACACATGCGTGCATGAATTCTAACTCAAATCAATATGTGGAGCTATTTCATGACTCAATCCACTAAATTTGACATGAATCATGTAAGAACAAGCTCAATTCATAAACAAGAGGGTGTTTACACTACCTTAGGTCTAGAATTAGAGGTATGGAGGCTCAATGTTGCAAGTCTTCTACAATTTCCTCAAGTCTCCAAGCAAAGCTATCAAGAACAACTTAATATCTCACACTCTCCCTCTCTTGGTCGGCTATAACAAAGAATGAGGCTGAGGAAATGTTTTGTAATGCAAGACTAAGTCTTAGACAAAGCTTGGTGTAGTGGCCCACTTTAATGGCAAAGTTTTAATTAAAGCCAACTTATATAATTCATCAATATTGATCCAATTTAATCATACCAAAACACATTTTTAATAAATACACCACAAAATCACATAAAATCTAATCAACACAGAACATCAATCGATTTCAGATTCGGCCGCCGATAAGGCCTTCAATTAGCAGTTTAAACATAAAAACATGAACAAATAATCAAATAGGCAACAGATAGAAATGCAATTAAACAGATATACTCAATTAATTCAGTTCCAGATTTCAGTCAAGATTTCAATTACCAATCATAATCGATCTCGGTTTAGCAAGAATCGAGTTTATCAGAACAAATGGTGAGGGTTATTACAGTCTCCCCTCTTTATAAAGAGTTTAGTCCTCTAAACTCAAGTTACCTTCATTCTGGAAGAAAACAGGATTTAGTGGGAACAGTTCAGGAAATCTCTTGGCTATGTCATCTTCCCTTTCCCAAGTGGCATACACGCCACCATGGTTTTGCCAGTCAACTTTCACTAACGGGATCTCTTTGTTTCTCAATTTCTTGATCTGTCTGTTCATAATCTGTATAGGCCATTCTTCATAAATGTAGTCATCACTTAGCACTACACGGGTCGGCTCTATCACATGAAAAGGATCCCGGAGGTAGTCCCTCAATATAGAAATGTGGAACACATTATGCATATGTTTCATTTCAAGAGGAAGTGCAACTTGATACGCCACCGGATTGATTTTCTCAATAATCTCATACGGTCCGACATATCTCGGCGCTAGCTTGCCTTTGACTCCAAAATGAGTCTGGCCTTTCATCGATGTCACTTCCATAAAAATGTGATCACCCACTTCGTACTCTCTGTCTCGTCTTCTGACATCCGCATAACTTTTCTGTCGGCTCTGTGCGGTTTTCAATCTCTGTTGTATCAATTTCACTTTCTCAGTCGTTTCATATACAATCTCGGGCCCAAGCAAAGGCCCATCTCCAACTTCTGCCCAGCAAATCGGAGATCTACATTTTCTTCCATACAATGCCTCGAAAGGCGCCATACCAATACTTGAATGATAACTGTTGTTGTAGGCGAATTCAGCTAAGGGCAAACGGCTTTCCCAGTTTCCCTGAAAATCAAGGACACACATTCTTAGTAAATCCTCTAGAGTCTGAATGGTCCTTTCTGACCGCCATCATCTGTCGAGGATGATATCAGACGCCCCCGAACGCCTGGAAGGATGAGTCCCCCTGCTCGCTTCATTTTAGGCTCATTATAGTTCAGGACTCAAATTGTCACGGTTCTTAATCTGAACCAAAGAGTCCAAATCCGGCAAATCATTTTGAGAAAACAGATTTTTGAAAGAAGTAGCAAATATGGACTGCTTTGCCAGATACAAAGTCGCCACCTAAATATTTTATTTTGGAAAATTTAAGAAACCTTGATACAAAGTCGCCACCTAAATATTTTATTTTGGAAAATTTAAGAAACCTTGACTCATTGCCTAAGGCCACGTGTCTGTCATCACCAAAGTTGCCTCGGCTCGGGAACTCGGGTACGATTGAGGAAGGTCACTTCGTGAGCACCCCTGCTCGCTCGATCAAAGATCGGCCTCTACTAACCATGATATCTAGTTTTGAGAATATTATGCATTCTTATTTCGGTTATTAGCCTAGATTTACTATGTGATGCGCACAGCATAAAAGTATAGACCGGGTCGCCTGAATTGGAACAAAACATTTCATGTTTGTTTTTGAAAGATGGTTTGCTACTCGCAAGTAGGCTTAAAATGCAGATTTTGCCACCCTCAGGTGGGCTTAGAAAAGATGGTTTTGCCACTATCTAGTGGGCTTAAAACTCACAATTGATGATTTGTTCCAATCCAAATAACCCAACCTTCACCCACAGGCATTCAGGCAGTTATATCACACAAGCAAATAACCTCATGGTAAGCATGCTATCATGGTAGTCACTCACACACATGCAAGGATGCTAAAGCGTAAAACTTACCGAGTACTCCAAGCCAAAATAGAAGCTAATTAGAAATCTATGCATGATCCTAACTATACAGAAATGCCTAATACAACATATGCAAAAATGCAACTAGTATAGGCTCGGCTATTCTAAACATGGCATATGGAATGCTATAGCTAACAAGTATTCAACTTGGAATTGAAATACAATGCAGTGAGTTTATGATGCGCCGAGCCCGGTGCATGCAAGACAGATGAATGAATGCAAACATGCTATCATACTGTATGCTAATTGAAACATGCCCTAATCTAACCATCATAAGCTGGTAAATAAAAGGGAAAAAGACGTGGGGTTGGAAGACATACATCACACGCACGCACGCTTATTACAACATTGCCCTCGCTCGGAGGGTCCGAATAAATAATATACAGTCCCAAATGAATAGTTACAGTCCGAATAAGTACAAAATCCTAATTAATTAAGAAATTAAACTAGGAAAGCAGTAAATTAGCATGCAAGCTAGGGACTGCCTCAACTTTGCTCCGGATGATGAATGATGCATATTCGGGTTGCCTTGCGCGGAAATCCACTGCGATGTCCCAATTAACCTCTGTTTACAATTAAGCCCGAAATATTGTGCAAAGCTCTGAAAGGCTGCCGGTTTCTGATTTGCTGCAACAAAGAGCAAGAAAGGGGCATGGCAATGTATTTTCACATATGTATGCTTGCCTCGATCCTCGTGCCACCAATCACGCATCTCGATGCATGATGGCCGAGGAGTCGAATTGCACGACTCAATATGAAATGAATGCACGTATAAACACAACAAGACCAAGACTCCATCATGGTTAATCCGGAGTGTCGGCGACCGGGAATTGAGACACATTCCGTCACTCGGAGTACGAAACGTCCCTCGTTTCCCGTGCTCGGGCTAACTCCTATCCCAAACACAATGCAATATGCATGACGTGCATGAATGCAACTAATATACAACCTAACATACACAATGCTATGAAATGGCATACACAATGCTCGATGTAACACGACATACACAATGCTCTAACATGCAACCTAGCATACGCAATGCTATGAAATGAAATGGCATACACAATGCACAATGGACTTATACCAACATGAGTGGACCTCAGCCACGCTCACATCAGTAGCCATAAGATGAAAATGAGACACTCGAGATGCGTGCACACATGCACGCAAATCGAAGACCGATCCTAAGGCACAAATGCCACTCTAACAAGGTATGGCAATGCATGAAATATGACATACAAACATGCAAGTTTCAGCACTAAAATGTGATGCAAAATGATCCCGAAACATGGAAACATGGCACCCGATGCATGGAATGGTTCCGAAACACAAAACTAGGCACATGCATTGACCTATAGCTATACAAAGGATGCATTATTTGATCATAAAGCATGAAGACAGAACCGAGGCAGTCCCAAAATATGAACATTTCTAGTTCAAAGCATGGCCAAAAGATGCTAGCAAGATGGCCTAACATAGCATGCAATTTTGACTAGCAAACATGAGTTACATGGCATGTACATGAAGCAAGTGAGGACTCATCAAACCAGAAAAAATCAGTGAGTAAAACATGCCAAAACATGCCTAAATAACCTCTGAAATGCAACCAACATATGCACAAATGATGGGTTCTTTTAGAGGGCATACAAAGGGGTTATTAAGCACATGCATCAAGGACACTTAACATGGCACAAACAACTCTGAAAATCAAATATGATAGTCCCAAAACTCATCAAATTGGCCCTAAAATCAGTCAATAAAGCATTCAAGATAGGGCCTCTTTGGAAGGCCAAAATGACCATCAAACAAAACAAGGTGAGAGGGGGTCACCCCCCTCTGATTTTGAGGCTCAAAAATGCATCAAAGCCACTAAAAATCCACTGGATTTCAGTGGCTAAGAGGCCAAACCATGGCCAATGTAAGTGCTCTAATGCATAGCCCTAATTATGGAAGAATGAAGCATGCATAGGGGAAGATGACCCCAAAAAGAGAATAGACCTTAATCAAACATGAATATGATGTCAAAAAAAGACTATTTTCAGTTTAGGTCGAGGTCCAAAAAGGCTCACAAATAGGGCTAATATATCATGCAAAAATGGCCCTAAAAGAGAGAATGAACAAACAGGGAAGCAAATGACCTCAAACAGAGAAGATCCCTTCAACAAAGTTGAAGAGGGGGCTCAAAAAAGACACTTTAAAGTTTATGGAAAGTCTCAAATATGCTCACAAGTAAGGCTACAATACGATGCAAAAATGGCCCTAAAAGAGAGATAGAAAGCAAGAGGTAGTAGCTGGCTGCAGACAGTGAAGAGCCCTTCAACAAAGTTGAAGAAGGGCTCAAAATAAAGCACTTTACAATTTGTATTGAAGCCCAAAAATGCATACAAATAGGGCTAACATATCATGCAAGAAAAGGGCCAAAAGAGAGATAAAAGGGAAAGGGATAGTAGATGGCCTCAAATAGAGAAAAACCCTTGATCAAACATGAAGATAAGCTCAAAATAAGACCATTTATAGTTTAGGTCGGAGCCCAAAAATGTAAGAAAGTATGGCTTATAGATGAAGCAAGAAAAGACTAGAAAAGGAAAAAAAAAGGACTCACTCTTGTAGAACCAAACTTCAACAGCTTTTGGACTAGGTTTGTGAGCTCTCAACCTTTGGAAATCAACCTCAAAGTGTTGGAATGGAGGATGGAGGTGTGGTGCTATAGGTTGTAGTGCAAATGGTGCAAGGATCTTAGGGTTTTAGAGCTTGGATGAGAGAAAGAGGGAGGATTGTATGCAAGGCTCCAAACAATTTTTTGTAACCTCCCAAAATGGAGTCTTTGGTTATATAGGAGAGGAGTGAGGAAAGGGGAAAACCAAATTCAAATTTCCTCCAAAAGCGATCCCCAGGTGTCAGGTGGTCAAACAGAGGTTGTAAGAACGAGGAGAGAAAGATGGCCGAGTTGAGAGGTTCAGTGTGGCCGGCCACCCTCCTGGCTCGGCCAGGGTCAAAAGGGTCAAGCTCAGTTGGTGGCCAGCCACCCCAAAAAGGTGGCCTCTCATGTGTGTGTAACACAGCTATGTGGAGAAAAACTAGGAAATGTAACCTAGAAAGGAAAAAAACTAACTTTTTAGAGGGGGTCAAAAGGGTCAGGAAGAGTTAATGGCTGGCCTATCCATATTGGTGGCCTCCCAGGTGTGTACAACACAATGGTGTGGAGGAAAGTCAGAAAAAGTGGCCCGGGAATGGAAAAAGTCAGCTTTCTAGTGAAGAAAACGGGCGATAAAGAGCGATGAAGGAATAAAGCTGGTCTTCAAGACAATTGCTGGCCTCCCACCCTTCTACAACCTTCTTAACAATGAAAATAAGGTCTCTGCCAAAAATGAACCCAAGCCGATGCAAAATGAAGGTTCGGGGGCCAAAACACGCAGTCTGGGCCCCCGAAAACTGACTGTGAAGCACCAGAGGTGGCGTTTGACCACAAAGTTGGTCTCTCGAGCCACAATGTCCCTCAAAAGGGAGAAAATAAGATGTATGCCAAAAACCGGAGCAAACGGAGGTGGTTAAGCGGTCCCGAACCGAGGCACACGGCCGACGGCTCCGAAAAATCGGAAACCGGGCTCTAAACGGGAAAAATGGCCTACGACCACGAAACGTAGCCTACGGCCACTGAGAGATGATCTACGAGACCTCTCCCTCCCTTCGGGAAGAGAAAACGGAGAAAACGGAGAAAACGGGGCCTGGTTCGCAAACCGAGGCAATGCATAAAAGAGTCCGAAAGTCCGAAGGCAAGGCTCGCAGCCGTGATTCCGCAACCTCAGAACGAGCACAATATGCAACATCACCAAGCGCTCAATCGATGACGTCTGAGTCTTAAGGTCGGTCAAAAATGGGGTGTCTACAGTTGTCCTTCTTTGACAAAACTCGAAAGTCATAAATGACGGGAATGAATGTCAAAGCCCAGAGACGACCCATTTTTGACGAGGCCGAAGACTTAGACAAACATACTAGATAACAGAGAAATGTGCCCGCAGGCATGCCCGCAGGCAGAGGGCAAAATGCAAAGCGGCATGCACAAAGCCGGATGTAACTCATGATTATGCAAAACAGTAAGTATATACAAATCTAACTACATTTCATGCAGTAAGGATCATGTAAATTAAGTTGTAACGAAGCAAATATTCACAATAAATGCAACAGTTTTAAGCGGAAAGGCAAATCAAACTACATTTCATGCAGTTATGATGTAAGAAAATTATGCAATCTTAGCGAGCATGTGTGATAGATACACAAAACTGAAGAGAGTGTGATGGATACACTATATAAATAAAGTGTGATTGATACACTAAGTGAAGCAAAGTGTAATAGATACACAAAGCGAAACGAGTGTGATAGATACACTAAGCAAACACGTGATAGATACACTAAGCGAACGTGTGTGATGGATACACAAAGTGAACGCGTGATAGATACACAAAATGAGCATAATGTGATAGATACACAAAGTGAAGCGAGTGTGATGGATACACTATATGAAGCAAAGTGTGATAGACACTAAAAGTGAACATAAAGTGTGATAGATGCACTATGTGATGCAAAGTACGATGGATATACAAAAAGTGAACGCAAAATGTGATAGATGCACTAAGTGAACAGAGTGTGATTGATACACTGAAGGTGAACACAAAGTGTGATAGATGCACTATGTGAACAGAGTGTGATTGATACACTAAAAGTGAACACAAAGTGTGATAGATGCATTATGTGAACAGAGTGTTATTGATACACTAAAAGTGAACACAAAGTGTGATAGATGCACTAAGTGAACAGAGTATGATAGATGAAGTGTGATGGATACACTAAAGGTAATGAAATGTGATGGATACACTAAAGTAAACGAAGTGCATATGTGCATGATAGATACACAAAATGAGGATGTGTGTAATAGATACAGAAAATGGGAATGTGTGTGATAGATACACTAAGTGAAGAGAGTGTGATTGATATACTAAATAAATGAAGTGTGATTAATACACTAAGTGAGAACGTGTGATTGATACACTAAATAAATGAAGTGTGATTGATACACTAAGTGAGAATGTGTGATTGATACACTAAGTGAATGAAGTGTGATTGATACACTAAATAAATGAAGTGTGATTGATACACTAACTGAATGAAGTGTGATTGATACACTAACTAAATGAAGTGTGATTGATATACTAAATAAATGATCTCAAATGGAACTTCTTTGAATGGACCGTACATACAATATCGTGTATGAATGAGAAAGAAACTTGAGAGGTACAATGCAATACAATGCATGATGCAATAAACAAGCATAGCGGCGCTTTAGAAAGCACCTCATGGGGTGAGTGGCGATGAACCGCTCTACTCTGACGGGGATCTCCCCTCGTGCTCTTCGAACACTTACCTTCAACTCGCAGTGCAAAGGCTCTGAAATACTGACAAGGGTTCTTCACGTAGAACACTTTGGACGCTGCCTTTCTTCCTGATCATATTCACAACTTTCTCTATTCTCCAATGGGGTGACAGACTAGGTTGGTTCAGTATCCAGAATTGAGGTGCATACACGCTATCTCAACCTATGGGGCTTCCATACAGATTTCAAGCCGAGGACACGCCCCTAGGTATTTAAACCAGACTTTAGTCCCGGAAATCCCGAACCTTTACGTTCTAGGCATCAGCCATTCGAACTCTAGTTTCCATCGTCGCAGTTGGTCTCCTAGGAACTCATTGCAAACACAGCCAAGATGTCCCTGGCATGAAACGGTACTCGAGGAGAGCACTTCTGATTGCCATTTTGGCTTGAAGCAGACTTGATCTTGAGCTTGAAGTAGAGGCACACTCATACTTCGGAGCATTGGCAAGACTTGAAGAGGTACACACGGAATGCAGTCTCGGAACTTACCGAAGTTGAAACAAACTCAGATACCTGACATTTTCCTTATTTTCTTTTGCTTTGTAGTATGGAACCCATATAGCTTCAAATAGGTCCTAGTTTTACTGTTCTCACATGACCTGGGTTGAACCCTGCAGTTTATGAAAGAACCAAATCCTGTTTTGCACAAATGCGAAGAATGGCACGGCACTCTGAGCATAAAACAAATCATTTTGAAATTGAGAAATAAGTATAAGTTCGCAACTGGGTATTGAGCCTACGACTGACCGCAGCTAAAACGACTCAACAATGGAAAACAAAGGTAGAACGACCTAAACACAACTCAACAAAGGAAAAATAAGGTAAAATGACCTAAACACATTTGTTGACACTCAAACGACTTAAAACAAGAAACGAGACAAACAAAACGCACAAATACAACACTCAGCTGTGTTATAAAGGCGAGGAGCCAGTTTTTCCGGGTATTGTTTCCAACGCTTTCTCATTTGTGATTCTCACATCACTCGGCCCTCAAGCTCTATTTTTCTGAAAAAGCCATTTCCTCACTTTTTCTCTCAGCGCACACCTCTCTATTCTTCAATCTCTCATTTTAAATCCCTCCCTTGGGTGGTTGATGGATAAATAGAAAGTTGTGGGCTCTTGACCCTAGCATTCCGCTAGATTCTTCTTCTTCTACACGCAGCTAGTGCGTTTCTCCCACAGAGGGGCTGTGCTACGACTGGGTGTGTAGCAAATCTGCAGCTGACATCGGTTGACAATGCTCTGCTGGGGAGTTTGGACGTGATCAGATCTGTCCAAATGAGGGAGTGGAATATCTTGATCCATTCCAATTCGTGCTTCGCACTTGGCTTGATACCTCGTTGCTCAGAGGGTGAGAGAGCTTTTAGCCCTTTTGCTGTTAATTTCAGTTGTCCCCTTTTCTGGCAGATAGAGTGCCCTTCTTGGCAAGTATTGTGGTAATGGGGAAAAGACAGAACACCTGACTCAACTGTGCCCCTAGTTCATCATTTCGACCATTTTTTGTTTTTGGCTTTCTACTAAGACAATTTTGACCAAAATGAGAGTTAGATTAACATGCTTGTTCAATTTTCTGATTTAAAATCATGCAAGTTAGGCTGTGAGCACTGAAAATTTTCCCTTTTTGGGGTCTAAGAAATGGTCCAGTTTTGGAAAAATAGAATAATTTTTGAGAGAAAATTAGTCAACCTCATTAAAAATTCTCAAAAACTATTTTTGCAAACGGCCACTGCTCAACGAGCACGGAACCCACTCTTGAGATGCACAACTTCAGATCCGAAGGAAAATTGTCCCCTGCTTGAAGAGAGCTTCCTGGCAATGGAAAGTTGCCCCTTGTTTGAATGGCACCGCAGCGTATTGCATGGCAACGGAAAGTTGCTCCTTGTTTGGATAGCATCGCGGCGCATTGTAGTCAGTCCTCAGAGTGACGAACACAACCAAATTCTCGGACTCAGAGAAAGCAAAGATGATCAAAACCATTACATGGACACATTCGAATTTTGAAGTGTTTTACGGCTGGACTTCAGAATGAAGTTGCCTACGTATCCCAAAGATGGGAATCAAGCCTCACGTAGTTCGAGGTTAAGGTGCACTCAGGTATTTAACCTCTCATTTTTATGCTCTAACTTTTTCTAAGGCCGCCCTTTGCGGGTTTTTGACCTTGCGAGCTATATTCTTCAATTTTTCATTTCTTTTCTTCTTTTCCTTTTTTCTTTTCATTTTTTTGTTTTTAGTATTTTTCTCTTTTATTCTTTTATTCTCTTTTTTCTCGCTCTAACTTTTTCTTGGGTCGCCCTTTCGGGTTTTCGGCCCAGCGAGCCTCTCAAAGGTAAAAGTTTGGCTTGGTCCATGTCAAATGGTTCTGAGATCTCGAATCCGTCTAAATCCAGGAGAGTAACTGTTGTTCGGTGACGATGCAGGAGTCCATCCCATGGGGGCTAAATTTGCCCCTAGTGTTGTGGATAGGAACTCAGTTGTTCTTCAGCAATACTTTCTTCTTACCGATCTTCATTGACTTGTGGAATGATCCACCTTTGGCTTTTCGAGCTGTCTGACATTTTTTTTGCCCCTAGTTCGAAGGGTGCTTCTGACCTAGCTTCGCAAGCTGCTTTTGGTGACATCTGGTCTTCTTGATTTGATTTTCTTGCCGCTAATTCATGGGCTACGTCTAATCTGGCCACTCAGATCTCACATTGTAGTTGACTGTTGAACATTTTGAATTCGAGTTCGAGGTCTGAAAGCCAGGGGTTGAGTCTCGAGGCTGAGAGCGATCCTAGGCTGCACAATCTCAAGAGTGATTCCACACAGGTCTTCGCAGAACCGCGCAAAAATATTTTTTTTTGAAATCTTTTAAGAAAGCGACTAATCGCTCGCGTTGAAGACAATGCGGAACCAATCTGAATCAAGCCAGGATTCTTCCCAGTACTCACACTAACAAGCATGATCTCATTCGTTAAGGGCCTAACGTGCCTCTCTTTCTTTCACTTGATCAAATTTTTGCAAATCCCGAGGAATTCTTTCCTCTTTGTTTTCACCGCAGTGTTCAAAAAGGTTTTGAAAAACTTAGGTCAATGCAATGAGTTCGAGGCACAGAAAAGTAGGCGAAAAGCACTGCCGTTTTATTCAGACTTTTAGCACAATCGGCATAAAGCAGAAGCAAACACAAGAATGCAAAAATCACTGCTGTTCATTCAAATCTGTTGGCATTACTGGCTTCAAGGCAAAAACAGACTCAAAAGAAAACGAAAAGACAAACACAAAACAAGCAAGTGATGTCCGAGGTAACACCCCCGAAATCACCCGACTCCAACAAAATAGGACTGACTCGGTACAACAAGACATACCCAACTGACTCAGTAAGAAAAGACTGACTCTATACAAAACAACAAGACTGACTCAATACCCAAGTCAGAAAGCACAAATTAATTAATATTCGCGAATGTGCTCAAAACAGTGCATGCTATCACCATATCTGGAGTTAATTGAGCGCCGCCCGTAGGTGGTTCATCCCCCGATCACATCACATTATCCCCCACAAGTTCACTGATCAAGTGTCGATAGACTTTGTAGGACCTAGTGTAGCAATGACCCCGTTGTCAAACAGATCTTGTACATCATGGCGCAGACGAAAGCAACTGTCGGTGTCATGACCGGTTTGTTGATGGTAGGCACAGTATTTAGTCTGGTCATGCTTTGTAGGGATAGGATCGGGTAGGGGCCGTTGTTCCAACGGTTTCAGATGTCCTTTCCGGAGTAAGAACTCTAGAGCTTTTGACAAAGGCATATGAAGTGGAGTGAAAACCCTCTTGACTCGATGTGGGTATTTGGTTTGTAAGCTATTTCCGGACGCACCGGTGAATGGGTTAGCTATTTTTGATGCGGTGGTTGTGACCATCCCCACTTCAAAAGATCTCGCAGCTGCATCATCACTGGTGGTCGCATTCGAACCGTGGGAAAACGCCCTCCTGGGCTGCTCCTTCTCCTGGTCAATGAGGCCTTGCTTCATAGCGTCCTCGATCTGTACTCCCATCTCATGTAGGTCTGAAAAGGTGGGGAAGGGGAGAACAATCATTTTCTGCATAAGCTTGGGCTGGAGATTACGCACAATCATCCGAATCTGATCTTTGTCAGTGGGCCTAGTGGTCATCATTGAGGCCTTGGCTCTCCACCGGGTTACGAAGTCAGAAAAACTCTCCTTAGGCTCCTGTCTCATTATCTCGTGATCACGGGTTGTGACCTCGATCTGTGTATTATAGGAGTATTGAGCGACAAAAGCCCCGGCCATTTCATCCCAATTCCTCTTAACATCGTCTTCCAGTTTCGCGTACCAGATGGCCGCTACACTCGACAGGGTCCGACCAAACAATGAAAGCTTCTGTAGTCTGGTGAGGCCCATTGGCCTTAGTATGTCCGAAAACAAACGGAGATGCACCATGGGATCCCCGGACCCATCAAAACGGTCGATTTGTGGCATCTTGAACCGATCTGGTAGCGTCACAGCTGCGTCGGTATACCCGTCCTCAATGTCTGGGATGGACTTCACACTATGAGATTTCTTGAATAGCTTCTCAAGCTTACTCAACTTCAACGCTGTAGGGTCCACCTCGAACTCAAAAGGAGAGTCCGGTTAATTGATAGGAGTGGGTGCCTTGGATAGTTGAGGTAGAATCGGGGGCGGAGCCGGCCCTGTCGGGATGTCTGTATCCTCTTGGATATTTTGAACATTTGGTGTCTCCCTGGGTATTGGATCTCTTGGTGGGGGAGGAGCTTGATGTGAGGTCGAGCATTCTTTGTCAGCCGTAATTAGCTCTCTTTGGGTCATGACCGCACTTCTTTGTTTAACAAATTTCGCTTGGCGGGCAACATCTTGCTGCATGAGTTTCATACTTTCCTGCATCTGACGCATCATTGCCTCAATCTCTGACGTGTTCTGGCGATCCATCGGTACCGACCGTATATCTATCCTGCAGAGAAATTGAGACCTCGGCGGATCGTTTGTTCACTGGGGTGGATAAGGCCACCGATCCGTAATCGCTGAACTGGTGATTTGTGCCTGACTGGCCTTTTTACCCTGCCTCTGGCGAAGGAACACTGATTGCTCTTGAACTGAATCTTTGACCTGACAAAGTCTATCAGCACAAATCCGATGAACCTCGGGGGATATCGAAGCCTTCTGAAGCTATGGTTCCAGGACTACCCCCTAGCAAAAGAGAAAACAAACAACACTTCAGCCTGATTTCACCAAAACAGATACGAGCATAGCAGGATGACTGTGCCCTCTACTGAATTCTGCCCCCTAAATTCTGCCTCAAATCTGATACCCTCGGGTAAAACTGATTCTTCACATTCTGATGCCCGCAGGCCTGATACCCGGAAGACTGAATTGGTGCCCGCAGGCCTGATGCCCAAACTTGTAAACTGATACATGCATTCGTATAGAGACGCACTCTAAAAGCACATAACAAACAAGTGAGAGCCGAAACACCCCTATGTTGGGGTACGGTTTCCCTGTCCTATTTTGTCAGGAGCTAGGGTTTCACTACGTACGCAGCGGTTTCAAACAACCTAACATCGGGTAAGAAACTTGTCCTAGTTTGGAATGGTCACTACGGATTCCGAATATGCACTAGGTCGAATGGTCAAAAGGGTGCCCCGGTAAAACTGGGGTTTGTGTTCCCATACTGGCAGAGCCCGTAACCGGTAAGCCTTATGGCACGCAGCCTCTGGCAAACCTCTTAGGAATAGCAGATGGCAAACACGGTGTTCTAGGCGCACCAATGCATATGCAATGCAAAGAAACACACAAGTGTAGTCAAAACCAGATATCATGAGTTCGAGTCAAGTTCTCTAAATCCCCAGCAGAGTCACCAGAAACTGTAGATGTCCCCGAACGCCCCGGGAAGGATGAGTCCCCCGTTCTGTTCATTTTGGGCTCACTACAGTTCAGGACTCAAATTGTCACGGTTCTTAATCTGAACCAAAGAGTCCAAATTCGGCAAATCGTTTTGAGAAAATAGATTTTTGAAAGAAGTGCCAAACATGGACTGCTTTGCCAGATACAGAGTCGCCATCTAAATATTTTATTTTGGGAAATTTAGGAAACCCTGACTCGTTGCCTAAGGCTACGTGTCTGTCATCACCAAAGTTGCCTCGGCTCAGGAACTTGGGTACGATTGGGGAAGGTCACTTCGTGAGCACCCCTGCTTGCCCGATCAAAGATCGGCCTCTACTAACCATGATATCTAGTTTTGAGAACATTATGCATTTTTATTCCGGTTATTAGCCTAGATTTACTATGTGATGCGCACATCATACAAGTATAGACCGGGTCGCCTGAATTGGAACAAAACATTTCATGTTTATTTTTGAAAGATGGTTTGCTACTCGCAAGTAGGCTTAAAATGCAGATTTTGCCACCCTTAGGTGGGCTTAGAAAAGATGGTTTTGCCACTATCTAGTGGGCTTAAAACTCACAATTGATGATTTGTTCTAATCCAAATAACCCAACCTTCACCCACAGGCATTCAGGCAGTTATATCACATAAGCAAATAGCCTCATGGTAAGCATGCTATTATGGCAGTCACTCACACACATGCAAGGATGCTAAAGCGTAAAACTTACCGAGTACTCCAAGCCAAAACAGAAGCTAATTAGAAATCCATGCATGATCCTAACTATACAGAAATGCCTAATGCAACACATGTAAAAATGCAACTAGCATAGGCTCGGCTATTCTAAACATGGCATATGGAATGCTACAGCTAACAAGTATTCAACTTGGAATTGAAATACAATGCAGTGAGTTTATGATGCGCCGAGCCCGATGCATGCAAGACAGATGAATGAATGCAAACAGGCTATCATACTGTATGCTAATTGAAACATGCCCTAATTTAACCATCATAAGCTAATAAATAAAAGGGAGAAAGATGTGAGGTTGGAAGACATACATCACACGCACGCACGCTTATTACAACATTGCCCTTGCTCGGAGGGTCCGAATAAATAATATACAGTCCTAAATGAATAGTTAAAGTCCGAATAAGTACAAAATCCTAATTAATTAAGAAATTAAACTAGGAAAGTAGTAAATTAGCATGCAAGCTAGGGACTGCCTCAACTCTGCTCCGGATGATGAATGATGCATGTTCGGGTTGCCTTGCGCGGAAATCCACTGCGATGCCCCAATTAGCCTCTGTTTACAATTAAGCCCGGAATATTGTGCAAAGCTTTGAAAGGCTGCCAGTTTCTGATTTGCCGGAACAGAGAGCAAGAAAGGGGCATGGCAATGTATTTTCACATATGTATGCTTGCCTCGATCCTTGTGCCACCAATCACGCATCTCGATGCATGATGGCCGAAGAGTCGAATTGCATGACTCAATATGAAATGAATGCACGTATAAACACAACAAGACCAAGACTCCATCATGGTTAATCCGGAGTGTCGGCGACCGGGAATTGAGACACGTTAGTCACTTTGAGTCTGAAAGCGTCCCTCGTTTCCCGTGCTCGGGCTAACTCCTATCCCAAACACAATGCAATATGCATGACATGCATGAATGCAACTAATATACAACCTAACATACACAATGCTATGAAATGGCATACACAATGCTCGATGTAACACGACATACACAATGCTCTAACATGCAACCTAGCATATGCAATGCTTTGAAATGAAATGGCATACACAATGCACAATGGACTTATACCAACATGAGTGGACCTCAGTCACGCTCACATCAGTAGCCATAAGATGAAAATGAGACACTCGAGATGCGTGCACACATACACGCAAACCGAGGACCGATCCTAAGGCCTAAATATCACTCTAACAAGGCATGGCAAGGCATGAAATATGACATACAAACATGCAAGTTCCAGCACTAAAATGTGATACAAAATGCGAAACATGGAAACATGGCACCCGATGCATGGAATGGTCCCGAAACACAAAACTAGGCACATGCATTGACCTATAACTATACAAAGGATGCATTATTTGATCATGAAGCATGAAGACAGAACCAAGGCAGTCTTAAAATATGAACATTTCTAGTTCAAAGCATGGCCAAAAGATGCTATCAAGATGGCCTAACATAGCATGCAATTTTGACTAGCAAACATGAGTTACATGGTATGTACATGAAGCAAGTGAGAACTCATTAAACCAGCAAAAATCAATGAATAAAACATGCGAAAACATGCCTAAATAACCTCTGAAATGCAACCAACACATGCACAAATGATGGGTTCTTTTAGAGGGCATACAAAGGGGTTATTAAGCACATGCATCAAGGACACTTAGCATGGCACAAACAACTCTGAAAATCAAATATGATAGTCCCAAAACTCATCAAATTGGCCCTGAAATCAGTCAATAAAGCATGCAAGATAGGGCCTCTTTGGAAGGCCAAAATGACCATCAAACAAAACAAGGTGAGAGGGGGTCACCCCCCTATGATTTTGAGGCTCAAAAATGCATCAAAGCCACTAAAAATCTACTGGATTTCAGTGGCTAAGAGGCCAAACCATGGTCAATGCAAGTGCTCTAATGCATAGCCCTAATTATGGAAGAATGAAGCATGCATAGGGGAAGATGACCCCAAACAGAGAATAGACCTTAATTAAACATGAAGATAATGTCAAAAAAAGACTATTTTAAGTTTAGGTTGAGGTCCAAAAAGGCTCACAAATAGGGCTAATATATCATGCAAAAATGGCCCTAAAAGAGAGAATGAACAAATAGGGAAGCAAATGACCTCAAATAGAGAAGAGCCCTTCAAAAAAGTTGAAGAAGGGGCTAAAAAAAATACACTTTATAATTTATGGTAAGTCTCAAATATGCTCACAAGTAAGGCTACAATACGATGCAAAAATGGCCCTAAAAGAGAGATTGAAAGCAAGAGGCAGTAGCTGGCTGCAAACAGTGAAGAGCCCTTCAACAAAGTTGAATAGGGGCTCAAAATAAAGCACTTTACAATTTGTATTGAAGCCCAGAAATGCTTACAAATAGGGCTAACATATCATGCAAGAAAATGGCCAAAAGAGAGATAAAAGGGAAAGGGATAGTAGATGGCCTCAAATACAGAAAAACCCTTGATCAAACATGAAGATAAGTTCAAAATAAGACTATTTACAGTTTAGGTCGGAGCCCAAAAATGTAAGCAAGTATGGCTTATAGATGAAGCAAGAAAAGACTAGAAAAGGAAAAAAAAAAAGACTCACTCTTGTAGAACCAAACTTCAACAGCTTTTGGACTAGGTTTGTGAGCTCTCAACCTCTAGAAATCAACCTCAAAGTGTTGGAATGGAGGCTGGAGGTGTGGTGCTATAGGTTGTAGTGCAAATGGTGCAAGGATCTTAGGGTTTTGGAGCTTGGATGAGAGAAAGAGGAAGGATTGTATGCAAGGCTCCAAACAATTTTTTGTAACCTCCTAAAATGGAGCTGGGGGTGCTGGTTATATAGGGAGAGGAGTGAAGGAAAGGGGGGGAAAACCAAATTCAAATTTCCCCCCCAAAAAGGCAGATCCCCGGGCAGGGGTCTGGGTCAAAACAGAGGGTACATCTGTAAGGAACCAGGGGAGAGAAAGATGGCCGGCCAGGTTTAGAAGGTTCAGGTGGCCGGCCGGCCACCTCCCCTGGTCGGCCGGCCTGGGTCAAAAGGGTCAAGCTCAATTAGTGGCCGGCCACCCCAAAAAGGTGGCCTCCCATGTGTGTACAACACAGCTATGTGGAGAAAAACTAGGAAATGTAACCTAGGAGAGAAAAAAACTAACTTTTTAGAGGGGTTCAAAAGGGTCAGGAAGAGTTAATGGCTGGCCTATCCATATTGGTGGCCTCCCAGGTGTGTACAACACAATGGTGTGGAGGAAAGTCAGAAAAAGTGGCCCGGGAATGGAAAAAGTCAGCTTTCTAGTGAAGAAAACGGGCGATAAAGAGCGATGAAGGAATAAAGCTGGTCTTCAAGATAGTTGCTAGCCTCCCACCCTTCTACAACCTTCTTAACAATGAAAATAAGGTCTCCGCCAAAAATGAACCCAAGCCGATGCAAAATGAAGGTTCGGGGGCCAAAACACGCAGCCTGGGGCCCCGAAAACTGACTGTGAAGCACCAGAGGTGGCGTTTGACCACAAAGTTGGTTTCTCGAGCCACAGTGTCCCTCAAAAGGGAGGAAATAAGATGTATGCCAAAAACCGGAGCAAACAGAGGTGGTTAAGCGGTCCCGAACCGAGGCACACGGCCGACGGCTTCGAAAAATCGAAAATCGGGCTCTAAACGGGAAAAATGGCCTACGACCACTGAGAGATGATCTACGAGACCTCTCCCTCCCTTCGGGAAGAGAAAACGGAGAAAACGGGACCTGGTTCGCAAACCGAGGCAAGGCACAAAAGAGTCCGGAGGCAAGGCTCGCAGCCGTGATTCCGCAACCTTAGAACGAGCACAATATGCAACATCACCAAGCGCTCAATCGGTGACGTCTGAGTCTTAAGGTCGGTCAAAAATGGGGTGTCTATAGATACAATTTTGAGTTACCTAGCATTGCTTATGGAAAAAAGGATTGAAAAATTATGCAAGGTATACAATCTTAATATGACAAACAACATTAAACATAATGTTGGAAAAAATAGTTTTATGGTGACTTTAATGTGAAATTAAAGTTGGTCCCAACCATTGGTTGAGGTGAGATTAAATAGGTTTAAATTCTTTGTAACAAGATCTTTACACCAAAAAAAAAAAAAAAAAATCACCAAAACCATTAAGAATTAAATGAAAAATTGTCTCATAAAGTTGGCCTTATGAATGAGGTATTGAGAATTGTGTACAACTACCAATCCTACATTGATGGTAGACGAAAGCTTTGATGGTGTGTGTGTCAATTTCTGACCACACTGCCAATCAGGCACTCAGCTAGAGAACACTAGCGGAATAGATTAAGCCCGAACGACCTGTCACAAAAAGAAAAGATTCCGGCGACGGTTCGTCCACCCGGGGGCACTTTGACAATCAAGTCAGTAAAATATCTCTCAAAGCTAATCAATAGTGCTTAACTCACTAGACAGAGCATAAAAGACATTCCTTAGACCCATGGGGGTGCCTCCTTTTTATAGCCAACACAATCCTAGTCCCAATAGAAGCCTAGCTCTAATGGACTTAGGATTACTGCTCATCTTGGACTCTTAGTAGGATTAGGATAAACTCTCTAAGAGTCTTATCTTTACCCAAACTGAAGTCTTTTCCCATTCTACGACTCTTGTCCCTTATTCACTTATCCCGGATTCTGGTATCTTCGTAGATAACCTCAGCCTAGCCGAGATCATCTCGGCGTCATGACCAAGACATGTAGCACCTTGGCTGGCACCTCGGCGACACCTCGGCCACGTGTTGTCATTCAAATTTTATCTCTACACAACTGCTCCCTAGTTTCTATTACCTCGGCATACGAGGTGATGGAACCTATATCATTTCTTTCATTTAGCACATCGGCTAACCTCACTCCATTATTCATTACCGAGGTCATCACTCGTCGGCTTAATATGACCAAGACCTATAGTCTGCTTTCATCAATACTTTGGAACCAACAACCAAGTTTGTTCAAGTTTCTCAATTGAAACCGTTCTCCTAGCCGAGGTATTTGCTTCATTGAATCAAGAACTCCAAGAGTTTTATTCTACGTGAAAGTTGTCACGCACAGCAACCCAATCGTTTCAGCCACGCGTCTTCCCCTCATTGGATCGTACTTGATACGCACCTATAAGTCGTCTTGTGTCTGGGTGCGCTGTCTGACAAGCATGTCGCCCTAGACGCATTGATGGTATTTTGCCGCCATTCTCCGTGTTTGATCAAAATCAATTCTCTCTCCGTCTTTTCACTTCTACATCTTCGTTCTTGTTCAAAATTTCTCTCTCAAATCCTCCATTGTTGCTTTTCGTTGCACTTCTTTGCTTACTACCACCGTCTGACACTGGCGTACTTCATACAGGCCTTTTTGTAATCTAAACAATCATTCTTCAATGTTAGGCCGAAGTTTCTTCTTTCCTTTTCTGAATGCATTCTTTGATTTCTTCTTTTAACGTGGTTGTATGTGTCTTCTTTTTACTCTTGTATGATTCTATACTTAGAATAATTTGCATTCAAAATACACCTTAACCTTGCAATCTCCTCGGGGTGTAACACCTCGATTGTACCCACTAATCGATTTACCTCGGCTTTAACCTAACACTTGAAAATATTTATCATAATATTTCCACAAGTGTTACTCACAATTTGCCACTTTACTCAGGTCCTCTGTCTTCTATTATTGCAGCATAATCTTGGTTTAACTTTAACTTGTAAATTTTTCTCAAAATTTCAACATGTGTTAAACCATTGCGGTTGAACTTCAACTTGTGAATTTTTCACAAATTTCGACAAGTGTTAAAACATGATCTCGGTTTAACTTCAACAAATTTCAACAAGTGTTAAACATGATCTCGGTTTAACTTCAACTTGTAAATTTTTCACAAATTTCAACAAGTATTAAACATGATCTCGGTCTAATTTCAACTTGTAAATTTTTCATAAATTTCAACTTGTAAATTTTTCATAAATTTCAACAAGTGTTAAACATGATCTCGGTCTAACTTCAACTTGTAAATTTTTCATAAATTTCAATAAGTGTTAAACATGACCTCGGTTTAACTTCAACTTGTAAATTTTTCATAAATTTCAACAAGTGTTAAACTAATCTTAACTTGTAAATTCTAATTCCCAAGCATCATTCTCCAGCCCTTTGCCCCCGTGTGTCTTCCTTGGCTCTAGCATTGTGGGAGCCGAATAATTAGAAGAACGAAATATGGAGCACCCGAAGAGCCGGGAACTTAACGGCTCCATTCCGCTCGGTTGGGACGCCGAATACGTTCTTAGGGCCGAATGGATTTGAGGAGGCATATCAGGACAAACAAAATAATAATAATAAATAAACTCTGGCCCCGAGGCACAGAGAATGTGTATAAATACAAGAGCTTCAGATACGAGAGGGGGATGACTTTTAGAACTCAATCAACAAGCTTTCTGGAACAGAGGAACTGACTTGTTCGCCAGAGAGCTAATTCTGGCATCCTCGACCGGAGTCTTTGTATCTTCTCAGGTGACTAGTTGAGGATCATTGGCGTCTTCCAGGATCTGAAGAGTATTTCCAATCCACTCCCCCACAATTGGCGCCGTCTGTGGGAATACTCAAATATATCCATGAAAGGCGTGACTGCAGATCCTCCGGTAGCCATCGACGAGATCGCACCAAGAGACGACTCCACTCCGGAATGCGCCCGAAGGAAACCGTCGCAAGACCGACGCCTCGAACTCTAACTCACCAACGACTTCAACAAAGGCGATGATGCAAGCAACCATAGAACGAGCCAGACAGACCCAACAGAATTTGGATAACATCATCGCCGAGAACGAAACGCTTTGCCGCGATCCGCCTTAGAAAAGCTAAGTCCGGACGGCAGGCTCAAGGTCCTGGCGACTCCCAAGGAGAGGTCTCAGACGACCTCGGCCAATAAAGATAACGCCAACGGTCGCCGCCTTGACCGATTGCCTTGAGGAGGTGATGAGGACGTCGCCCAAGAAGCGTCCCGCGCGACACCGTACATATGATATACAGCCTACCGCTAGCCCCGACTGTACATGCAATTCAATCACGTCCGAGCCCCCAGCGTCAGCTCACACCAACTAAGCGACCCCGACTTCGCGAAGTGCCAAGCATTACCTTCGACGACTCCGATTTGCGCGGCGTAGCACTCCCACACGTAAATCCTCTGGTTGTTGCGCTACGTGTGAACAGGTTTACCGTCGAACGCGTCCTTATCGACCAGGGAAGCACTTCAGAAGTTATGTACTATAAAACCCTCATCAAACTCGGGTTCAACGATTCGGATCTGACTCCAGCTCCTTATCCATTATTCGGTTTCAACGCCAACCCGGAGTACCCATTGGGAAAGATCAGTCTACCCGTTCGAGCTGGCTCCATAACGGTGGATGTGGAGTTTTTGGTCGTCAGGTTACCGTTGCCGTACAATCTCATCATGGGGCGATCATGGTTGCACACCCTGCAGGCCGTCCCAATCACTTACCACCAACTGTTACGTTTCCCAACGGCACACGGCGTTGAGCAGATCCGTGGCTCTCAACAGTCAGCACAAGCATGTTACCTTCTCGCCGATAAGCCGCCGAAAGAACTACAAGTCAACTCCATCGAAACGCCCAATCGAGAAATCCCGGACGACGTCGGACGTCAACCAGATGAAAAGGCCACGGAAGGTTTGGACCGGGTTGACATTGATGGAAGCCCAGAAAAGTTTTTTATGATCGGTGCCTCGCTGCGCCAGGTCGACCGACAGCAGCTGATCACTTTTTTACTCGGCAATCTCGACGTCTTCGCGTGGACTCCATACGAGATGCCGGGAATAGACCCGTCAGTCTCCCAGCACCATCTGAATGTCGATCCCCGGCGCAAGCCGATCATCCAAAAAGGCCGGCGATCCTCCGCAGAACACACTGCCGCCGTTGTAGAAGAAGTTGACAAATTGCTTGACGCCGGGGCAATTAGGGAGGTCACCTACCCCACGTGGCTCTCCAACACAGTGGTGGTGAAAAAGAAAAATGGAACTTGGTGAGTGTGTGTCGATTTCACAGATCTGAACAAAGCTTGCCCCAAAGATTGCTTCCCCTTACCGAGAATTGACCAACTCGTTGATGCGACAGCGCGCCACCGACGTATGAGTTTCCTCGACGCCTACAGAGGCTACCATCAGATCGCCATGAATTCGGATGATCAGGACAAAACTGCATTCCTTACTCCAAGAGGGACCTACTGCTACAGGGTTATGCCTTTTGGACTAAAGAATGCAGGGGCAACTTACCAAAGACTGGTCACCACGATGTTCAAAGAACAGCTCGGACACACTATGGAAGTATACATTGACGACATGGTAGTCAAATCCAAAGAGGAACAAAATCATATAGCCGATCTGGAAACGACATTCGACACCCTATGCAAATACAGAATGAAGTTAAACGCTTCTAAATACGCATTCGGGATCGGCTCCGGCAAATTCCTGGGTTATATCGTCAACCACCGTGGAATCGAAGCCAACCCGAGGCAAATTCTGACAATTTTGGAACCGAGTTCCCTGCTCGTCAAAGAAGTCCAAAAGTTGATGGGAATGGCTGCTGCACTCAACAGGTTCATTAGTCAATCTACAGACCGCTGCAGACAATTCTTTCAGACATTACGCCAGGGCAGAGCTTTCGAATGGTCCGCCAAATGCGAAGCAGCTTTTAATCTGCTCAAGACATATCTCGACAAGATACCTCTTCTAACAACACCGCCACGGTGACCCTCATTCTATATCTGGCGGTCTCAACAGGGTGGCCAACAGACATTACTAAAGAGGAGGAAGGGCAGCAACAGCCAGTGTATTATGTGAGCATGGCAATGGTGGACGCCGAAACACGTTATCTACCGCTTGAAAAACTCGTCCTAGCCTTGGTCATGGCAGCAAGAAAACTGATGCATTACTTCCAAGGGCACAGCATTAGGGTCCTAACAGACTATCCCCTTCGATCAGTACTAAGGAACGCAGAAGAATCAGGGCGTGTTTCGAAGTGGGCTCTTGAACTCGGCCAATACGACATTCAGTTTTTACCAAAAACTGCAATCAAGGGGCAGGTGCTTGCCGACTTTGTCGCCGAATTCACAGGAGGGCTTACCGACCTCAAGCCTGATGACATCCTGCCAAAGGCAGCCGAAGTTCGATCAAACCCAGATTGGAGAATTTATGTTGGCGACATTTGGCAGTTATATTGTGATGGAGCGTCTAACCAACGAGGCAGCGGCACCGGCGTCGTACTCATGTCTCCAGACGGCGCAGTAATTGAGCAGGCCGTCAAGCTCGGCTTCGAAGCATCAAATAACGAAGCCGAATATGAAGCCCTGTTAGCCGGATCATGAACGCACATCTGCTTTCGGCGTGGCGTTGGTATTCTGCGACTCAAAATTGGTAATCAACCGGTGGGGAGTCTGCGGCAAGAGACGAGCGTATGGCGGCCTATATGAAAACGGCTAACACCTTGCTAACGAAATTCGACCATCATGAACTAAACCAAATAACACGCGACCAAAACACACACGCGGATGCCCTGGCATGCTTAGCCTCCGCCATCAACTCCGAGCTCAAGCGTACCATAGAAGTAGGTTTCGTCCCAGAACCAAGTATCGGCCCACCGGAGGAACCCACATCAACATTATAGAATCCGCTCCAAGTTGGAAGGATCCCATTGCTGCATTTCTTTCTTCCGAGCAACTCCCAGAGGACAAGAAAGAAGCACATAAACTGCGAAACAAGGCCCTGTGGTACTACTTGGATCCACAAGGAAGGCTTTACAAAAAGTTCCTCTCTGGTCCATACTTGGAATGCGTGCACCCGGTCAGGGTAGAGGAGCTACTCACTGAGATACATGAGGGCAGTTGTGGTGCCCATTCGGGGGGACGCTCCCTGGCCCACCGGGCGATAACGCAAGGATATTATTGGCCGACGATGAGAACCGACGTAGAAAATTATGTCAAGAAATGCGAACAATGCCAAAAGTTCTCCCCACTAACCCATCAGCCTGCAGAAGCTTTGAATTCAATTACAAGCCCCGCCGCTTGCTCGATGGGGACTTGATATCAGGACCATTGCCGAGGGCCCCAGGAATAAGCGATTTCTAATCGTGGCAACAGACTACTTCACAAAGTGGGTCAAGCGGAGGCTCTAACCCATATACGGATTCGACATCAAGCGCTTTGTGGAGGAACATCATTACACGATTCGGCATTCCAAGAGCACCGATCTCGGATAATGGTACCCGATTCGATTGTGGCGTATCCAGGAATTGTGCGGCAAATGCGGTATTGAACCCTACTTTCACGCCACCTATCCCCAAAGTAACGGTCAGCGGAAGCTTCAAACAAATCCATCTTAGGCGGCATCAAAAGAGTTTGGAAAATGCCAAAAGCGAGATGGGTTGAAGAGTTGCCGAGTGTCTTTGTGGGCCCACCGCACAACGCCGAGACGATCTCTGGGAGAAACGCTGTTTGCATTATGCTTGAGGACCTAGGCAATCTTACCCCGAGATTGGCTTACCAACTTTGAGATCGCAAGCCTTTAACACGGGCGAAATGACATGATGCTCGCATCGGACTGGTTCTTATCGAAACGAAGACCGTGCCTTAGCATCCATGGCACGTTATCGGCAAGACTCGCAAAGTCATACAATCGGCGAGTTGATTCTTGCGCTACAATCCAGCGATTGGTCCTAAAGAAGTATTACCCGGCCGGGAGCGTCCGATGGAAAAATTTGGTTCGGGACGGTCCCTATCGAATAGATTCGTTGCGGCGTAGGTGCATATCGGCTCTCGGACATGTCGAGAGAAGCTTTGCCTCGGTCGTGGAATTCGACACATCTACGTAAATTTTATCAATGACCCGACCTGTGGGCTTGATAGTTGTAAACATTTCGTTGTAATGAAAGATCTCGTGTTTTTACATGTTTGAGCTCAACGTCTTTGGCCAAAACAAGTCTCCGAATTTGGAGCCCCCTTCGGTGCACGACACCCTAGGGCCAAACAAGTCTCCGGATTCAGAGCGCCCTTCGTGGATGTCACGATTGGCCAAAACAAGTCTCCGAATTCGAGCCCCTTGATGCCACGACACCCTAGGGCCGAACAAGTGTCCGGATTCGGAGCGCCCTTCGTGGATGTCACGATTGGCCAAAATAAGTCTCCGAATTCGGAGCCCCCTTCGGTGCACGACACCCTAGGGCCGAACAAGTCTCCGGATTCGGAGCGCCCTTCGTGGATGTCACGATTGGCCAAAACAAGTATCCGAATTGAGCCCCTTGATTGCACGACACCCTAGGGCGAACAAGTCTCCGGTCGGAGCCCCTTCGATGCACGACACCTAGGGCGAACAAGTCTTGATTCGGGCGCCCGTGGATGTCACGATTGGCCAAAACAAGTCTCCGAATTGGAGCCCCTTGATGCCACGACACCCTAGGGCGAACAAGTCTCCAATTGAGCCCCGCCGTGGATGTCATGATTGGCCAAAACAAGTCTCCGAATCGAGCCCTTTGTTCTTCACGCTCGCGCCGCCAAAGCAAGGCGGTTATTAATCTTGGCGGCCCATTTTACTCGCCACATTATTCGAATGCCTCGGCGGCCCAGTATGAACCATTCGGCTCTTCACGCTTTCGCCAAAGCAATGGCAGATGATTAATCTTGGCGCCCATTTTACTCGGCCACATTATTCGAATGCCTCGGCATTACAGTATGAACCATTGCTCATTCGGCGCTTCACGGCCAAAGCAAGGGCGGTTATTAATCTTGGCGGCCCATTTTACCGCCACATTATCTGAATGCCTCGGCCAGCCCACGAGTATGAACCATTCGGCTCTTCACGCTCGCGCCCTTACTAAGGCAAAGACATTATATATCCATCAAGAAACATCCCCATAAAATTATGGAAACATCAGCACATTGCGCAGAATTCATAACATTTTATAACTTTCTGTATCATAACTTTTATAATATCAACCTGCATTAAAAATGTCGGATAAACATATACAAAACAACAAAAACAAGCGAAACAGAAAATAAAATACTTTCTCGAGCTCATAACAATTGTGTATGGTAAAGATCAACCCTCCGAATCAGTCTCCAACGGATCGATGTCAACTTGTTCATACGGTATTGGCATATTCAGCGAAACTCCAGCTGCAGCAAGGGCCTTGTGCTAACCATGTTTAAAGCCCCGATTCTCAAACCGAGAGACCTGGTCCACATATTCGGCGAGACCAGCCTTCTTCCCGGCTTCGAATCCTTTTGAATCGGCAATCTCCTTCGCCGCCTTTATTTCGGCCAACTTAGCCTCTAGGTCGGCAACCGCCTTTTGGGACAAGCCAAGTGCAGCTTGCATATCGTCGGCCTTCTTGTCGGCCTCCGCTCTTAACTTATCCGCGTGACGAGCTTTCTCTACCTCGTCCTCTGCCCGAGAAGCTTCCCGGTTTGCTCTTAAAAATTCGTCCTCGGCTCTTTTCCTCTGGCCCTCAGCTTGCTTTCGTAAATGACTAATCTGCTTGACGGCGTCGAGATGACGGCAGCCTACGTCGGCTATCCTACCAACGGTCTGCAAAAGAGGAATTCAAAATCATACGAAAAGTGCTTGACGGCGTTTGGATGAAGCGAAGGAAAAGTCAAAATCGCGCAAAAGGGCCATTGCTAACATTGTCGCATTCAAATCCGATTCCAACCGGAAAGCCTCCATATCACTGCGGCAGCAGAGAGCGTTGCCACCACGCGACCTCTGGGTCCTTAAGCGCGAGACATCCGAAGGAAGGCATATTTCTTGCGATCAATTTGAATCACGAAAATTTGAGCCTCACTCGATCGCCCCACTCGGGGACGTTTGCGGCCGTGATCATCTGAATCGACCTCACGATCCCTGGCGCGTTTCTCCGCCTTTGCCTCAACATCCTGAACAGCCTTCCCAACCGCGATTCGGCATTCTTATTTGTTGCCGCCAACAACTCCGACTATTTTGATTCGGAACCGGCGAATGAGATTCACTCGTGGTCGGATTCGAGAAAGGCCTTCCGCTCTCCGTCGTCGACTAACCTCTCGCGTTCGCCTTCTTGGCGAGCTTTGTCAAGCTCAACTTCGGCCATGTCGATTGGATCTAGAGATGGGAGGATCGTCTATGCGTGAGGCGTCGTGAATCTAACACTTCCTCAGTTGACCTCGGACCGATCCGGTCGGCGATTCGGATACTTCAGTATTCTCTGAATGAGACCTTTCGAAACCTATCTGTCTCAAGTTTTTGAAATCGGAAAAAATACGAGCTACGAGGAAATTTTCCCCCTTCGGAATCGGTATGTTTTCCGCGGCCGAAAAGGTCGTGTATGTAGGCTCGTAGCAAAACAGAACGTGAGCCGCCCTTCCCTGCTTATGGAGACTGCGACGGCCAAAGTAATTCAAAGCAATCCTGATGTCCGAAAGAACGGCGTCGACAGTTGAAGCTTGGATTTTCTTTAGATCGTTCCCTGCACAAGACAAGCCGTAAGATTCAGGAAAACAGGAAAACGGGGTGTGGTAAATTTGAGCACACAATACAAACAAGAGAGCACTCGGCGACCTGGCTCGCCCCTACGTCTAGGGATAGGATCGACATGACCTTCCTTCGCGAACTCGATTACGCGGACGACCATGACATCATCAACTCGTTTCCCAGTGGAAAGCATAGTGATTAAGCGATGGTGCGTGTCCTTAGCTCGACGAGGAATGCGCCCATGCGGCCAAAGTTTGGCGAGCATAACGATCTTAGAATGGCAGGAATGCCAAGATTAATCCCGAGGCAACGGTTCAGCGCTATGATGCCCATTATAATTCTATAGAAATTCACATTGGATTGGGAAGGGATCAAATCCCAGTGGCGAAGAACAGCCCTCAGAAACAGGTGAAGGGGAAAGCGGACTCCACCCTCTACAATCGACAAAAGGGGAAAGACAATTGTGGTTCTGTCCTCCCTCTCCATGTCAAGAGTGCCGTCCGCCACGAACGATAGATGGACATCGTCGGGAATAGAGAAGTGGCGTCTAAAGCCAATAATTCGATCCGATGAAAGGAGGTCTCTCAAGTGTTTCGCCATATCCTATTGTCTATAAGAGCATGCGCCGGAACAAACAAGCTAGGAAAAGCTTCGGAGCAGGAGGGAGGAAAACTTACAAAAAATGAAGATTATCGCAGACGAAAGAGTTGCAAGAGCAATTCGAGGAAGCGATCGATAACAGCGTCATAGAATACGGATTCGAAAAGACATCAGATTTTAAATCATAGTAAATGGGCGTGCTCGAAGGGTAGGGAAATTGAAGCATCGATTAAAAGGGCGGGTAATTAAACCCCCACGTGAAAAATTTCGACCCCTAACTTCGGTTCAGAGTATTTGAAAAACGGAACCAAGCATTTCACCCAACTGTCATTGGCAAAACGCTTGGGGGGCAATTGTGGGAGCCGAATAATTAGAAGAATGAAATATGGAGCACCCGAAGAGGCGGGAACTTAACGGCTCCATTCCGCTCGGTTGGGACGCCGAATACGTTCTTAGGGCCGAATGGATTTGAGGAGGCATATCAGGACAAACAAAATAATAATAATAAATAAACTCTGGCCCCGAGGCACAGGGAATGTGTATAAATACAAGAGCTTCAGATACGAGAGGGGGATGACTTTTAGAACTCAATCAACAAGCTTTCTGGAACAGAGGAACTGCCTTGTTCGCCAGAGAGCTAATTCCGGCATCCTCGACCGGAGTCTTTGTATCTTCTCAGGTGACTAGTTGAGGATCATTGGCGTCTTCCAAGATCTGAAGAGTATTTCCAATCCACTCCCCCACAAGCATATTTCTCAATTCTGGCCATGAGTTCCTCTATACTTTTTGGCAATGTCTTTGCCAATGACTTTCGAAGCAGACAGTCATCTTTCAGGCCGTTCTTAAAGGACACGACCGCCACCTCTTGATTGCACGCGGGTATTCGGTTAAACACCTCGTAATACCTTTTGGCATAGGCCCTAAGGCTTTCATCCTCACTGATTCTCAGAGCCATCAGGGAATCCACCCTCAACGGCTGTAGTTTGTTCGTCACAAACCTGGCCACAAATATCTCGGCTAGGCCCTCCCAGGTTTTCACAGCTCCTTTCGGCAACTTATGAAACCAGTCTGATGCAATTTTCCTAAAGGATGAGGGGAACACCTTGCAGAGCAACGGTTCGTTCCCGGTGTATAATGCCACCGAGTTTAGGTACAAGCCGACGTGAAAGTTTGGGTCTGACTTATCGTCATATATCTGGAATCTCGGTATGTGGAACCTTTTTGGGGCCTCAAATTTGTTCAACTCTACCGAGAATGGTGTCCTCGGCTTGACTGGAGAGGACACCTCGGCATCTTGTCGCTTTTTCTAGAGGTAATCCCTCAGATCCTCCTTGGTTCGTCTAGGAGCTCGGCTATCTCCGGATTTCAGCCTCTTTGGTGTACTACTTCTAGTGTCATTGTGAGTCCTTTTGGACCTCCCTCCATTGGTCGTGTCGAAACAAAGTTCCTCTCCCTGAACATCCTGATGTTCTTTGGTGCATGTTTCCTTGGTTCGACGTGTCTTCTGGGATTCTCTTCTCGTTGATTCTCTATGCCCGACCTCCAGTGAGGGCAGGTGAGAATGCCCCTTTGCCTTGTCATGCTAAAGGACTGCAGGAACTGTTTTCTGCCCCCCTTTTTGGGCATTTTTCTTAGCCGCTGTAATCGGCGTATCTTGTAAAGGGAACGGTGACTGCATGACGTTGTTTTGTATCATGAAATTGACAATTGTTTTGCAGGTCTCTCAATTTGTCCGCCATTCCCTTCATCTCGTCGTCCCTCCGCAGGCATCTATCTTTCTATACCTGGAGGTCGTCCTCGTTATAATTCCTACTCCAATCTGATTTCTTCGGTACGCTGCCCTCCTAGCCGACGTCTTTTTCTCCATGATTCTTATCACGAGTCCCTTCGTTACAGTTGTCTTCTTCGATGTCAAGGTCAATGTGTTTCCCACTCCTAGTAGGGGTGTCGTCCCCAATCTTTTTTTTCTGTCTGTCGTTAGCCATCTATTCTCCTTTCGTTCCCATAGATGGCGCCAAATTGTGTGTGTCGATTTCTGACTACACTGCCAATCAAGCATTCAGTTGGAGAATACTAGCAGAATAGATTAAGCCCAAACGACCTGTCATAAAAAGAAGAGATTCCGGTGGTGGTTCGTCCATCTGGGGGCACTCCGGCGATCAAGTCAGTAAAATATCTCTCAAAGATAACCAATAGTGCTTAACTCACTAGACAGAGCATAAAAGACATACCTTAGACCCATGGGGGTGCCTCCCTTTTATAGCTAACACAATCCTAGTCCCAATAGAAGCTTAGCTCTAATGGGCTTAGGATTACTGCTCATCTTGGACTCCCAGTAGGATTAGGATAAACTCTCTAAGAGTCTTATCTTTACCCAAACTGAAGTCTTCTCCCATTTTAGAACTCTTGTCCCTTATTCGCTTATCCCGGATTCCGGTATCTTCGTAGATAACCTCGGCATCATGACCAAGACACGTGGCACCTCAGCGACACCTCAGCCACGTGTTGTCATTCAAATTTTATGTCCCTACGGATGGGTATTTAAACCTCAAGATTTGGATAAAGGCATGAGTCTTTTGGGACATCCAAATTTTCTTAATGAAAGGAGTTATGGATACTTCAAGAATGGCTTGGGCCAAAACTATGGTCCAAGTTGGTTATGGAAAAATTGCTACACATGATCCGTGGGTCGTGGATCTTGAGGCTTGCTAGAATGGGTTAGGTTTAGGTTAGGTCGAAGTGGTGGTTCACCAACCTAATCTTTTTGAGTCAAATCTGTTAAGTGGCTACAAATATGTATATACACATATGTGTATATTGTGTATAACTCACACATTGAATGGCCATCAGTTTTGTGTATTACTCCAGCAGTTTTGCAGGAGTAATGGGCTGCATTGGTTGCTAGCCTTCATGGCTAGAGGCTTCTCTTCTCTCTCTTATAGTCTATAAATAGAGACCAACTTAAGCTCATCTTATCTCATTCATCAGGCCAATTTTATAAGATAATTTCTCATTCAATTCTTAATATTTTTTGTCATTCTTTTTATGATGTAAACATTTTGTTACAAAGAATCTAAGCTCATTTAATTTCACTTTAACCAATAGTTAGGACCTACTTTAATTTCACATTAAAATTATTATAAAATCATTTTTTCTAACCAATATTCTTAGTTTCTTACAATATTGATCATGTCATCTGCGACGATGAGTACAAGATGAGCAATGAATAATTTCTTATTTTTAAATATTTTTTGTTATGCACTTTCAATTATTAGGACATGTAAAAATTAAAACACATAAATCTCAGAACATAGTCCAAGAATTTTGAGTAGATTTGAACATTCAAACATAAAATATTAAACACAAATAATTAGGTGCCAAGATGAGCTCATTCTCATGTAGTTTGATACCAAATAAATGTACATATAAAACCAAATAAATGTACATATAAAACAAACATTATTTATCAATCAATTTATTTTATTTAAAAAATATATAAAAATATTTAACAATTACTACAAAAAATTAAGGTTTTAGGAACCAAAATTTAGAGACAAAATTATTTTCTAGGGATCAAATATTTTTGTTACAAAAATTGTCATTATTATATTTTTAGCAACGAAAATTAGACATTAGTGATGAATTATTATCCTTTTGGGACTAAATTTTTTGTCTCAAAAAATAAATCATTTTAAGACCAAATTATTTTGTCCTTAAAAGTTTATTTATTAGTAACATTTTTAAAATTTTGTCTCTAAAAGCCTTGTTTTTAACTTTTTGAAATGATTTTTTAGCGACTATCCTCATGACGATAGGAATTGGTTCTTAAATATTTTTTGCAACAAAATTTTTATTTTTAAAGACCAAAATATATGATTTTTAAAACTCTTATATATTGTAGTGAATGTTCTAATCGTACTAGTAGAATACATGAAACTTAGAAATTATTTAAAATGATTTAAATAAATATATTTTTTAATTTTTTTATAAAAAGATATATATATATATATAAAATGACAAGATTCAAATCAATACGCTTATCTAAGTAAAAACACGTACATAATTTATGTGAAATAGTGCCTCACTCAAGTTTTAGAGGGGTCAATTGTGGCAAGCCATAGTCCATGGGATTAGGCAAGCCAGGATTTTTCGGTGAGGCATGTGGGTCAAGAAGAATCAAGGTGAAATAGACAGACTTGTCTAGGAAATCAAGTGTGAGTGACTGAATGACCTCCTTTCCTTTCCAATGGCCCTGACTTGTACAAATCTCTCTCTCTCTCTCTCCTCTCCCTTTCTCCCTCTAGAAAAGACAGCCATCACCATGTTAGTAACTCCTTTAATATTGGGGCCATGGTGATGAGGAGAAAGGTTGACCTTGAAATGTTAATTTTTTATAAGAATAGTATTAACAACTTTATCACCTTTCTCTTGTCACACCACCACTTTCTTCATTGCTTTTTGTGCATCATATTAGACTAATAAAAAAATTTTAAAAAAAGGAGAGAAAAACAAATTAAATAAATGAAGAAGAAGAGAGTAGCATAGCATATATGCCAAGCACCTCAACTAAGAGTGAGAACACATTCCAATCATTAGAAAACAATCATCCTTTTTCAATTGAATTTTCAAAATCCTTTTTTTTTTGGTTTTTATAAATTTATAAAACTAAATTTCAATTATTCACACCAGAATAAATATAATTTTTCAAAAAACTTGCTAACGGAGGAAGAGAGAGCCAATCTTTTTTGAGAAAATTATTTTATTAATATTTAAAAACTCAACTAAATAAAAGCCATTAAAGCGAACAAGAGAGTGGAGAGGCTGGGTTTTTTTGTTTTTTTTTTTTTTTTTGGGGGGGGGGGGGGGGGGGGGGTTGATTTGTTTTTGGTGTTTCACATGCTTTTGGAAACATTTTCAAAAGATTCTTGACTCATGTAGCACTATGCCTGTGCCTCATCTTCGTATGCTTTGATTAAGAAGAGGCTGACTAATTCACCTCACTAGTATAGTGGTATTTGTATGTTATGTTTGATTCTATCATAGTATGTTTGCTAAGGTCTTATTTGGTATATTTTATTTATTTATTTTTTCTAATAGATAGGAGAATAATTATATGAGAAATATTTACATCATCAAACAAACTATTAACTCATAGTTAGAAAACCAATAAAGTTTAAAAGCTTACCCAAGCCCATTAAGTCATGCTCAACAACCGCAATGAATCACATACAACCCCCATAATAGAGGGAGAAATGAACCAACTACCACAAAAGATATCAAACTCCTCTTTATAGGAGTTGAACTTGGGACCTCACGTGACAAACGGTGCTACACAACCATTAGATCAAATGCTGTAATTGGTATAGTTTATTAAGTTACTCATATCTTATTCTTATTTTATTTTAAAAATATGTGTCAAAATATTTAGTATAATTTCTACTTATAATTTAGGAAGCAAAAACAAATAAAACTAAGAGATGGGTGTTTTTGGCTCTACATTTTGATTAATAACTTTCGACTTAAGGAAAAATTATACTAAACAAACCCTAATATTTATATTAGTTGTCTTTTGAAATTTGAATATTCAAAACTCTTAGCATTCACCGTATTGGTTAACTCATAACAATTTTAGGCCTCGTTTGGAAAGTAATAGTTTTAACCTAAAAGTCAAAAAGTTATTAAAAAAATTAAAAAACTTATAATCTATATCAAAAAGTCAAAGATTCTATTTTTTTTCTCTACTTTTTTGCACATATTTTCGTAAAAAATCAAAAAATATGCTAAACATACAATTTTTTTTTACCTCATATTTTAACTAAAAAGTCAAAAAATTACTAAAATAACTTGTTTTCAAACGAGGCCTTAGTATGGGTAATAAACGAGTCGAACAAACCAAATGGTTAATTGTACAAACTTGATTCTTTAAACTTTTGAACAGATTTCAAATGAGTTTTTATCGAGCCAAACTTGAGTACTTGTTGAATCAAGTTGAACCAACAATTGACTGTTCAAATTTATTTTGAAAATTTTAACAAAATTCAAAATATGTTCAAGATTAACTTGATTATGGGTTGTTTTGGAAAATTGGTTAAAAATTGAGTTCTTTTGGATTTTTTTGAAAAAAACATGTAAAAAAAGAAAAGAATAGAGAAGTGATTTGATAAAAAAATATGTTAAAAGTTAACTTTTTGACTTTTTTTAACTTTTTTTTTTAAAACATGTAAAAAAAATTAAAAAATAATATGATCCAAAATAAATTAATTTTCAACAAATTTCCAAATTGACCTCTGTAACAAACTAAACTCATACTAAGAGCTAGTTTGACATGTTTAGAAAAAATTAAAAAGTCAAAAAAAATCACTATCCTATTTCATATTATCTTATTTAAGTCACATCATTTCTCTAACACATCACTTCAAACTTAATCTATATTTCAAAAAAAATCAAAAAATACACTTATTTAGATCATTCCAAATAACCCCTAACTTTTAACCAACTGAATACAAATTGATTCATTTATCCCCCCTAAACTTTAGTGAATTACAATCACCAAAGTAGTATGGAATAGACATCTATCCAATGTGACGTGCCTTTACTTAGGACCATCATATTAGGACCATCACAAGGACCATGACATAGGACGTCACTGGTTATCTCATAAATTTTTAGTCACTGTAGTCGATTACTACGCTTTATTTTTTTACCATTAAATTTTTTATTTTTATGTTTTAATATAAATGATGTGTAGAAAAAAAAAAATGTATATACACTATATTTAAGTATAAAAGAATAAATAATATTATTTTTTATTCATACCATTAATAAATTATTGATATTAAGGAATGGTTTGGGATGATCTAAATAAGTATACTTTTTAATTTTTTGTAAAATATATGTTCGGTATGAGTTGGGTTTGAAGTGATGTGGTACAGAGGTGATGTAACTTAAATAAGATAGTAACTTTGTGACTTTTTGAATTTTTTAGAATATTCTAAACAAGGCCGAATCTGTTCGAGATATTAAGCCAAAAAGTCAAAAAATCAAAATGTATTTGGCATGCATCAAAAAAAATAAAAATAAAATTAAAAAGTCTTTGTACCAACATGAAAACACTAATTACCCTCATAAATGCGTATGTGTTTACACATTTGGGAGAGCAAAACAAAAATTCTAGTAAAAATTAAAAGCATGACATTAGTCATTTATGTTTTTCTATACAATTAAAAAAAATCATTCTCAAACACATTAATTATCTTTTATCTCTTAAAAAAAGTTAAGAAATAAAAAAAATTTTTATTAAAACAAGTAATCCCAAACACTCACTTAAAAGAGGGAGAGCAAAGTGGCTTGTATGGGATTTAAGTTAATTTTTAGAAAAATGTTTGGGATTCCCACTTGATATATTGATCATTGATATATTTAAATTTTTTTGGGAGATTATATCTGACAGTGGCATAAATGATTCAAATCATTTTAGAAATTATGTTTTGTGAAAATCTCTATGATTATTGTCATTCGACAATGCTACGTAGCTCAAATTTTGTGACTCAAAAGTGGCTCAAATGGCCAAAACGACGTCGTTTTGAGTACAGAACAACATAAAAATGGCCAAAACGACGTCGTTTTGGCCATTTGAACCACTTTTGAGCCACAAAATTTGAGATATGAGACATTTTCCATTGTAATTTTTGTAAATGTCTCAAAATTGATACAAAACAGAAGGGATTGGCACACTCATGACATGATAGGAATGTCTGGTGATATTTTGGTAGTAGGATATATTAGTTGCCAGGCTGGTGTTTGCCAACAACAATAACTACTGTTGCTGATGCTTGGAAAAATAGTAGAAAAAAACCAGTCCCATCATCAAGAGTACTACTTAAAACATGAGCAGTAATTCGTTTTTGCTCATGACATTTATTTGGCAATCTCACAAAGTAATTTGAGCTGTTAATGAAGAATGTCACTGATGACACCATCATCCTACAGAAGGAATTGTGATTCACCTAGGCTATACTTGAGGAGGGTTACACTTACCTAATCCCCTTGACACTTGATGGTAAAGGTGGTCAATGGTCCCTGCTGAGCAGAGCTTTAGGTTTGGTAATTCTTTTTCAAAATAAAAATGCTTGGTAGTTTGAAAAGGAAGGCTCAAAGGGCTTGAATAGCCTGAATGGGTGTTGGTCGGACGTCTGTCCGGACAACTGGATGAAAATTTGTCTAAAATGGTTATCACCTTTGTTGATTACGGTTGTCAGGCTTCTAGCCGAACAACCGCCCGAATGACCGGTCGGATGTCTGTCCGAACGATCGACAAGATGAATTTTAAGTCATTCGAGCCAACCTCCTTTTCGGGCTACCAAGTACTGCTCTTTTCAAAAATGCTAAAAACAATTTTACTTTAGAAATATATATAAAAATATGTTTAAGTAGTTTTATATTGAGATTATAAATAGTTTTATTAGTGGAAAAGTTGGCCTTCTTAGCTTTTTCAGTTTGAGACATAAATTTTTACTTTTTTATTTATTTAGGCCTTGTATGGCAACAAATGATTTTAGTTAAAAAGTCGCTACAAATTGTTATATTACTCTCTTTATTTTTTTGCATATTTTTTTCATAAAAGATCAAAAGGCCACTAATATAGCCATTTTTTAAACCAGCCCTTTGAAAAGAAAGAAAGAAAAATATATATATATATATATACTTTAACCACCCATGCCAAAAGGGGCTTATGTCTACTTCAACAAAAAAATATTCAGTGCTGCAAGCACACAAATGGTCTCTTCTATCCATTTGTATGGACCTCACATGAGAAGTACATAACATTTATATGATCACGCCAACACCGAATAATTTCTCCGCATTTTTATTTTTTTTTCACTTCATTGTGCGAGATTGAGGAACTTTTACAATGTTATATCATCAGGGTAATAATTCATCAATTTGCTAGTTCTTTTTATGATCCAATCACTATAACACCAAAATCTATTTCATTTAAAACTAGTTGAGAACTATCAAGGGAGAAGAGATGATACTAGGAAACAAAGTTTTAAAATGCAGCATTTCCAAAACTTTTCATCCATGCAGAAATTTCTTTGTAAGAATTGGTACTGCAACTTAAAAAGGACAACAAAAACCAAGAGGGAGGGAGGGAGGGAGGGGGAGACAACGAGGTGTTGACTCTATCAGATTGATATATTATTACAACCTGTTGAACCAAAACATATATCTTTATGCAATTAAACACCCAAATAGGGCAATTACATTTTCAAGGGGAGTATATATAAACCCTAACTTCATTCGCACCTTCACATCTTTGACATCATGTAGTCCATAACATCTACAAGGAAATCTGCAACCAAAGGAAGAGCCACAAAACACCATAACAATAATGTCAAGAAACTCGAACACGGTAAAGAGATGGGGTCAAGGGTGATTGGTTCAATGTGAGGTCATTTATCGAACCATAATGTCATAATTAAGTCATTAGTAAGCCAGTTTAATTACTCAGTGAACTGCGACCAATTTGAATGGGTTACTGCAATTACCAGTTTGAATGATTTCATGAAAATAAGCCGCTTTTAAGTCTACAACAATTTTTGTGGATTGTTTGGACCATAACCAAGTAGCCAGCTCAACCGATTGAACTAGCCAATCCGGTATAGTTTTCAAAACCATGCATGACCCGAGACACAGTTAATGAAGTAGAAAGGTGTCAAAATAGATTGAAATGTTAGGAACGACATGTTATCACCATAATCAGGCATGAGAGTATAAGAACCAACCTGCGTCATTTTTAGTGAAGCAGAGTGGAGGTGTGATTCTGAAAACATTTCCATAAAACCCACCTTTGCCAACCAACACTCCCATATCTGTAATAAAATGGAGGTCTGTTTTTAGCTAGGTATCCTTAAATCAGAGCCACACATGAAAATGATAGAGAAATAGATACCTTTCATCTGTTCCATCACATGCATAGTTTCAACTTTTGCAGGAGTTTTCAACTGGTGATCAGTGACAAGTTCAACTCCAAGCATCAACCCTCTACCCCTAACATCTCCAATAACTACAAATACCAAATATACTAGCATCAGCAATCAAGTAACAAAAGCTCAAAAGGAAATCCATCAAGTACAAAGAATTGAACTTCTTAAAGAAGATCCAAACAATACATATTTCAGTTCATCAAAAGGGCTGCAAATTAAACAAAACACAACTCCTACGGTTCGAAATGCTGATTGTACTTGCACAAACAAATATCTAAATTGTTGGGATAGTGTGGATCCTAATAAGTATTGGACACTAACCACTCGACAACAAATCCAACTTTGCAGTAAGTTGGCAGTGGGTTGCAGGGGGCAGCACCCTCTAACCTGAAGGAGGGGGTTAAGAGGGCTTGCCTGCTGACCCAAATTTTGGAGTAAGGGTATTTTTGGATTTTTGCACTTGTAACTTGTGGCCTTAATTTTCTATGTATTTATAGTTTAGGGGAGGCAGCTATCTCTGTAATCTCTTGTAATCTTTATGATCATAATGAAAATCACAGCCGCCGTGGATGTAGCCCTAGTTTGGGGTGAACCATGTAAACCTTGTATTCTTTGTGTGTGTGTGATTTATCTTATTCATGTGTTTGTTCTTTTATGTGATTCTTAACATAAATAACAGCCATGAGAGGGGAAGGAAAAAAAACTTACTTTCATGCTTATCCTTGAGAGCAGTTAGGCGCTCTTTCAGATAGGACCCAACAACATGTGCATTCTCTTGAAGCTTCTCTCTCTCAATTACTTTGAGAACAGCCAGTCCTGCAGCAGTACATACAGGGTTTCCTCCAAAGGTGTTGAAGTAACTACGACGAGTTAAGACCTCTGCAATCTCAGGAGTAGTAACCACAGCACCAAGAGGAATTCCATTTCCAATGCCCTACAGATATCAGTTACAAAACAAGTCAAGACCAAAAAATAAAATAAAATAACCCAAAAATTGAAGTGTAGAGAACCTAAATTTTGCAAAATCAAAATCATTTTTAAAAATTCAAGGTCGATCTATAAATATCCTAGTTATCTTGCTCTCAAAAGTCAAAAGCCCTTCCAAAGTTTGACATGCTTTGGTATAGAAAGTTGTCCAGGAGTGAAAGCAAGATTATGAACCCACAGCAACCGGGGAAAATGGCCAGCAGCAACTAAGTTTAGCATCTTTCTAATCCCATTATTCTGCACTTGTCCATCCTTGACAAGGAGGTACAGATTATTAGCCAAAACCTTAGCAGGTGATAAGCATGTATGTGGGTTTTTTTTTTTTTTTTTTCCCCACTCAATCCAAACAAGTCCATGAGTTGTAGCCCTAAAAAAGATGACAAGACGAAAGAAAGAACTTGTCCCAAGGTATCTTTAACTGAAAAAGTTAAGATTCACAAGTGAACAAAATAACTGCTGATACAGCCTTCTTGTCCTTCAGTTTTATTAGTACGTTTTTGAGCCATGGACCTATCTCAACATGTCTTAATTCTATGAAAAAGCAAAAGGGTGGAGGAGAAGATGAGCTTCTGAGAGTAGATTGTGAAATATCAATTACAGGGTACATTACTCTCTCGAGTCTTGAGAGTTTGTGTTTGTGAACTAGGCTTTTATTAGATCTCTGAAAATATTATTAAAAAGAAAAAGAAAGGAAAGTTTACCTTTGCCATTGTCACCATGTCAGGCACAACGCCTTGGGTCTCAAATCCCCAAAAATGGCTCCCAGTGCGAGCAAACCCAGATTGAACCTCATCGGCAATACAAAGCCCTCCTGCTTTCTTAATACTGCTATATACGGCAGGTAAGTAACCCGGGGCCAATTCAATAATTCCACCCACCCCCTGCCATTTTAGAGAGTAGTTCAAATTAGACAGTAAAAAGTAGTATTAATAGGAAAATGATATTCTCCCACAATTTTTGTAAAGAATTTAAGACAAAAATGACATGCAATGACACTCTTGCAATTATGAACCATAGTGACGGGCATTTGACTATCAATGCAGGGATATAAATGCGACACATCATTTTGTATAAATTTTTTGTATTAAATCTTGTGTGTATATCATTACCCTAATCAATATAGCCACAAAAAGAAACAATAAAAACAAATTTACATTAACGATGGTTACCTGTATGGCTTCAGAAATAAAACCAGCTACATGCCCTGAAGTTCCAAAGGCAATGAGATCTTCAACATCTCTTGCATACTTCTTCCCGTCTGAACCAAAGACTCCTCTGTATGGATCTGGGTTAAGGGCATGGTGAACTCCACTCTGTTGACCAATCCAAAACGAATGCTAGGATTAGGGAACTGGATTATCTTTAATAATAATTTGGTTGCATTTCATTTGTGAATGCTAATTTATGATTACTTGGTTCTATAAAAACAAACAACAGATTTCTTGGATTATTTAAGGATAAATGCAGTATAAGGTAAGATTGGAAGCTTCACAAAATAATTATTCTTCAATATGTTTAGTATCTTCAGCAATATCTACTGTAAAGTGTAAATGTTAACATAAAGCTACCAATGGTAAAATAAGGAAGTAAACAACACAACAATCATGCAAATGACAAACTAAATTACAATATCCTCTGAGTTAACCTATATTTGGCTATTCCTACAGCCTACAGGCTACATTTCATGTCACCGGATAAAACTATTCATTATGACCTTCAAGGACTTCCAAGGATCTCATTACATTCACGCAGCATGTTCCCCCAAAGGAAACACCTTAACTTTTGGCAATTAAAAACAAATTTATTTCATCTTCAGCTCTTTTCTTGCTTTCTTTTCTGTTTGTCCTCACCCTCTAAACACCAGAATTATCTTCTAGAATATTTACATACCAAATGGATGAATCCCCTCCCCATTAAATATGATTCAATGGCTACAATATTTCAAATATTTTTCCTGCACCAATACTTGACTGATGTTTAGTGTGGCCCATTTGTATTGAGACTGCATCCAATCCAGAATCTGTGTTTCAAGTCCTACTAGGCTCTCATTTTAATGATGTTACACTATCTTTCTTAGTGATGTAATTCGCTTAGCCTAACCTTATGAACTAAGCCTAGAGCCCTAGACTAGGAGTATAAAAGAAAAAGCGAAGCACAAATTTAGTCTCACTGACAAAAATCAGATTTGTCCTGGATTAGATGAAAGCAATAATCAGATTTGTCCTTCCCTGATTCCCCTCACATGCACATAAGTTATGTAAATATTTTTAACATTTAAAACATATGGGGGTGCAACCATATCATGAAAAATCAGTATGCTGACATTCTTTTTATCTTATTATTATCGGTTGGTTTAGGAAATAAGTTTATTAACATAAACTAGTTATTTTGTATTATTTCCTCAACACCAATCATGATTTACTTATGCTTCATTGCTTCAAAGCTGACTTTAGACTTTACTAACCACTGGACATACTTCAGAAAGAATTACCTTCTTCCCCTTCTCCCCCAGCCTTCTTTTTCTGATTTCTCTAATGTTTCTTAAAAAAACAAAAAACAAAAAAACAAAGTCTGCCAAACTTTTTGTCCACCTGATTTCCTTATGTGGGTTACTTGGACAGCTCCCATCTACCCACAACTTACCTAACATGTTTAATTCAGGCAATTGTTAGATGGTCCATATATCTTTGGCCAAACAATGGAATTAAAAAACAAAAACACAAAAGAAAGTTTCAAAAAATGAAATATATATTAAAAAAAAAACCTTCAAAAGTGATCCAAAAAAATAAAAATAAAGTACGTGGGCTAGATTCATTCAAGTATGCATCCCACTACATTTGAATTTATAATGTTAGGAATCATGAAAAAAATATCATGAAATCTTTCATGAAGATTTCTCCTCCTTTGATTAGTGTGTGGTGTTTTTTTGTATGTGTAATCTAACGGTGAAAAATCTTTAATGATCATTTTCATGATATTTTTTTCATGATACATAACATTACTTTTTTTCAAAGAGTAATGTTAGGAATCATGCAAAAAAATATCATGAAATCTTTCATAAAAATTTCTCCTCCTTTGATTAGTGTGTGGTATTTCTTTGTATGTGTAATCTAACGGTGGAAAATCTTTCATGATCACTTTCATGATACATAGCATTACTCTTTCATGATCATTTTTGTGGGGACATATTTTCAGAGTACCAACACGTGGCAAGGTGACGCCGACGTGTCAGCCGAGGTGCCACGTGTCCTGGTCGTGATGCCGAGGTGATCTCGGTTAGGCCGAGGTTATCTCCGAAGATATCGGAATCCGAGATAAGCGGATAGGGGACAAGAGTCCTAGAATGAAGAGGGAACTCAACCTGGATATGGACAAGAGTCCTAGATTGGGAGAAGACTTGGTTTGGGTAAAGATAAGACTCTTAGAGAGTTTATCCCGATCCCACCGAGTCCCAGATTAGCAAGAATCCTAAGTCCATTAGGCCGCTCCCTATTGGGACTAGGATTGTATTGGCTATAAAAGAGAGGCACCCCCATGGGTCTAAGGTATGCTTTTGATACTCAAGCTTGTGAGTTTAGCACTTGATTTATCTTTGAGAGATATACTGACTTGATCGTCGGAGTGCCCCCGGGTGGTCGAAACCACCGCGGGATTCTTATATTTCTGTTGTAGGTCAGTCAGGTGCCATCTATTCTGCCAGTGCTCTCCAGCTGGTTACTAAGCGGGCAGTGTGGTCGGAAAATCACCCACACAATTTGGCGCCGTCTGTGGGAAAGAAAGAAGAATAGATGGCCAGTGACGGACAAAAGGATCGGATTGAAGACAAACACACCTGCTGGGAGTAGGAGACCTATCGACCTCGACACTGAAGGGGACGACCGCAACACAGAAACTCGTGACCAGAGTCACGGAGTGAAAGACGCCGGCCAGGAAGGTGACGCATCAAAGACAACAGATCGAAGCGGATACTACAACAAAGATGACCTCCAGGTATGGAAGGATAAATACCTGCGGATGAACGAAGACCCTTCCAGAAGGGATGCAAAGACAGGGGGCATGAGCACTCCCAAAGAGATGACATTCAAGTATAGAAGAGCTCAGCCTAAGTGAGCAGATCCTGGATTCCAGATCCCGGATCCGAGAAGACATCATCTCGGCCTAGATGAGTAGGCCCGAGAAGACGAGAGCTCAGCCTAAGTGAGCAGATCCCAGACTCCAGATCCCGGATCCTAGAAGACATGATCTCGGCCTAGATGAGTAGGTCCGAGAAAAGAAGAGCTCAAACTGAAGTGAGATCTAAGAAGATAAGATCTCGGAGCTTAAGTCCGAGAAGAGAAGAGCACAATGAGCAAATCTAAGATCCCAGAGGATAAAAAGGAAACACACAAGATCAGACTAAAGTTGGCGGGGTTGAAAACCCCGACCTAAATCCAAAGATAATGCTTAACTGAAGTTAAGCCGAGATGATGTTTAACCGTAGTTAAACTAAGAAGATGCTTAAGCGTAGTTAAGCGAGAAGATGCTTAACCGTAGTTAAGCCGAGAAGATTCTAACCAGAGTTAAGCCAAAGATAATGCTTAACCGTTAAGTTGAGATGATGTTTAACCGTAGTTAAACCAAGAAGATGCTTAAGCGTAGTTAAGGAGAAGATGCTTAACCGTAGTTAAGCCGAGAAGATTCTTAAACCGTTAAGTTAAAAAGATGCTTAATCGTAGTTAAGCGAGATGATGTTTAACCGTAGTTAAACCGAGAAGAAGATGCTTAACAAGAAGTTAGGGAGAAGATGCTTAACCGTAGAAGTTAAGCCGGTAAGATTCTTAACCGGTTAAGTTAAGAAGATGCTTAACAAGAGTTAAGAGAAGATTCTTAACCGAAGTTAAGACCAAAGATTCCTTAACACTTGTTGAAATTTGTAGCAATTTACAAGTTGTTGAGCTGAAACCATTCCTTAACGCTTGTTGAAATTTGTAGCAATTTACAAGTTGAAGATAGAACGAGATCATTGTCTATCGCTTGTTGAAATTTGTAGCAATTTACAAGTTGAAGATAGACCGAGATCATTGTCTATCGCTTGTTGAAATTTGTAGCAATTTACAAGTTGAAGATAGACCGAGATCATTGTCTATCGCTTGTTGAAATTTGTAGCAATTTACAAGTTGAAGTTAGACCGAGATCATTGTTTATCACTTGGTGAAATTTGTAGCAATTTACAAGTTGGTTAAAAACGAGATGACGCTTAACCGTTAAGCCGAGGTGATGTTTTTACATGTTGAAATTTGTAGCAAAGGTGAAGTTAAGCTAGATATATGATATTTTAATCGCCCGTTAAAATTTGTAGCAATTCTGAGTTAAAGAGAAATTTGTTTAAACACTTGTTGAAATTTGAGAAAAGTTTATAAGTATATATACTTGTTGAAATTCATGAAAAGTTTGTGTCGATTCTTGCGAAGTAAAGTTTGTAGTTATTATACAGAGGTATGTAACCCGAGAAGATTGCACAAAGAAGGCAAAGAATGAAAGGCACGCAGAATATTCTAAGTATAGAATCAGACGAAGGCAATCAAGAAAAGACAAAAGCACAAGCATTTAGAGAAGGAAAGTTGAATTAGACATTCAAGAACAAAGGGGCACATCGGCCATATGCAGAGCTTACATTGTCTAAAGGTACAAGAGTACAAACGACAAGGAAGGAATGATGCTTAACCGGTTAAGCGAGATGATGCTTAACCGAAGTTATTAAGATGATGTTTAACCGAAGTTAAACTGAGATGATGCTTAACCGAAGTTAAGCCGAGATGATGTTAAAACCCGAGAAAAGTTTACAAGCAGAGTTAAAATCGAGAATGAAGAAATGGCTTAAACACTTGTTGAAATTCTAAGAGAATTTACAAGTTAAAGAGTGCACAAAGTTAAATGTCGGCAAAAGATTCATCGGAGTCAAACGTCGTTTTGGTTAGAACAGAACCACTAAGTGCACGCCAGAAGTGGTGACCAGAATTGTGAAAGGAATAAATGCTTCAAGAAACAGCGATGATAGTTTGCAAAGGCCAAGAGAAAGAGGGTCTAAAGGGGGCGAATTAAATACCAGAAGTTTTAATACATCGGCGAAAGAAGAACACATCAGGTCTGTGACTACGGCACGAAGCCAACTTCCCTAATGTGATCCTAAGTGCAACTTATGTTCACATTAGGGGGCAGGGAGAAGATGCAGGAGCAAGGAATGATAACACTTGTTGAAAATTTTTGAGCAAATTACAAGATGAGTTAACCGAAGATTATGAAGTCTACCACTTTGTAGCAATTTACAAGTTTGGTATAGCCGAGATAACACTGAAAGACGTTTCCGAGATATGATCATCCGAGATGACCAACTAGCTTGTTAAGAGCTGAGAAGGTTGGCAGATACAAAAATGAAGACCTTAGAGAACTGAGATGATGAAAGCAAGAACGTCGGACTGATCTGCTTCGACGAACGACGATGGTTTAGCCTCGGCAGTCAATTTGAGAAGCTTCTTTACCGTTATCTCGGCATCAATTTCAAGAAAGAAGCAAAACTACTTGGCATCAGCAAAAGACAGTTGGAAAGAACTTCAAGAAACCTCTCGGCCTCGAGCTCAGCATCGATCTCCCGAAGAGTTTGATCAAAGCTCTTCTCGGCAATTGGCACCTCAGAGTTTGAAGGCACGGATAGAAAGCAAGAATTTGGAAAAAGACACAAAATGTAAAAATGTAATGTAATTCAGAATCAAAAATGGTGATGAAGCTATCAGAAATCAAGACAAAAGATTGCAGGTGTGTCAAACCAAAACAAAGGCGTAAATCGCAGATATATGAACAGTGTGTATTCAAGAAAGATGATTTGGAAACAACGGGTAAAACAGCAATGGTGGTTAACAATGAAGCAGAGCTTCTTGGAAAGCAACAAGAAATAAAACCAGGAGGAACAGTGGCTTACTAGAAAGAGGGAAGCCGGAATGAGAATTGCCGAAGTCTGACGACGGATGCGAAAATGACAGAATGACATAAGCTTCACCGGCGGAAAGGAACGAAGACAGTTGCAGAGCTTGAAAGCTTGGAACAATGACGGATTCAAGCAAAAGAGCTAGAAAGAGAAAAAGCCAGATGATTGAATAAAGAGAAAAATAAGAGTCAAGAGGATGACAAAGTTCAAAGATAAAGCCAAGTGTACAGGCACTAAGTAAGTAAATGAAGAAACAAGAAAGTAATGGCCCAGGCACGATGCTAGCAACAGAAAGTGGATATGGCAAGAACAGTGCCAGGCATTCAAACAATTCAAAACTTGAAAAGCATTTAAAATAGAAGGCAACAGAGGGCAAGTAAACGGATTCAGAAGGGTTATGAAAGATTGAGCTTAATAAAAGAGTTTATGAACCTACCAAGATAAGTGAACGCCGATATGAAGATCGCCAGAGTCAAATAGATGACTGGAAATCGGGAACTCACCAGAGAGTGTGAGTGGAGCAGTTGCAAAGCTCTTGGAGTTTACGAATTAATGGAACCAGAACCTCGGCTAGGAGGTATGATCTCGAATAGCTTGGAAAGCATGAAGCTTGATACTTGACAGAAGTAGACAGTAGAGTCCAGGAAACTTTGAGGTCGGCGAGTTTGATCTCGGACAGAGGGGCACAGATGAACGAACAGTGTAGGTTCCATCACCTCAGAATACCGAGGTAATAGAACCTAGGGGCGATTGGGGACATATTTTCAGAGTACCAACACGTGGCAGCAGGACGCGACGTGTCAGCCGAGGTGCCACGTGTCCTGGTCGTGATGCCGAGGTGATCTCGGTTAGGCCGAGGTTATCTCCGAAGATATCGGAATCCGAGATAAGCGGATAGGGGACAAGAGTCCTAGAATGAAGAGGGAACTCAACCTGGATATGGACAAGAGTCCTAGATTGGGAGAAGACTTCAGTTTGGGTAAAGATAAGACTCTTAGAGAGTTTATCCTGATCCCACCGAGTCCCAGATAGCAAGAATCCTAAGTCCATTAGGGCCAGGCTCCTATTGGGACTAGGATTGTATTGGCTATAAAAGAGAGGCACCCCCATGGGTCTAAGGTATGCTTTTGATACTCAAGCTTGTGAGTTTAGCACTTGATTTATCTTTGAGAGATATACTGACTTGATCGTCGGAGTGCCCCCGGGTGGTCGAAACCACCGCGGGATTCTTATATTTCTGTTGTAGGTCAGTCAGGTGCCATCTATTCTGCCAGTGCTCTCCAGCTGGTTACTAAGCGGGCAGTGTGGTCGGAAAATCACCCACACAATTTTCATGATATTTTTTTCATGGCATTACTCTTTTTCAAGAAGTAATGTTAGGAATCATGAAAAAAATATCATGAAATCTTTCATGAAGATTTCTCCTCCTTTGATTAGTGTGTGGTGTTTTTTTGTATGTGTAATCTAACGGTGAAAAATCTTTAATGATCATTTTCATGATATTTTTTTCATGATACATAACATTACTTTTTTTCAAAGAGTAATGTTAGGAATCATGAAAAAAAATATTATGAAATCTTTCATAAAGATTTCTCCTCCTTTGATTAGTGTGTGGTATTTCTTTGTATGTGTAATTTAACGGTGGGAAATTTTTCATGATCACTTTCATGATACATAGCTTTACTCTTTCATGATCATTTTCATGATATTTTTTTCATGATACATAGCATTACTCTTTTTCAAGAAGTAATGTTAGGAATCATGAAAAAAATATCATGAAATCTTTCATGAAGATTTCTCCTCCTTTGATTAGTGTGTGGTGTTTTTTTGTATGTGTAATCTAACGGTGGAAAATCTTTTATGATCATTTTTATGATATTTTTTTCATGATACATAGCATTACTCTTTAGCTTGGGGCTAAAAAGCTTAGTTTGAAAAGGGCTTTTGACTGTTTTGACTTTTTTGTGAGAGAAAGAATTTTGTTATTGGGCTAAGAAGCCTATTTTGTTTTTTATGATTATTTTAGCCCAAAAACCCCCCCAAACTAACTTGCCAAACGGAGGCTTAGTTCTATAGTTTCGTGAAATTGCAAGTTGGAATATCAATTGTGCTACGTAGCTCGAAAGAGAGATTTCCCGAATCTCCCGAATTCAAAACGATATCGTTTTGTCGTTTTGATTTTTTTTTTCAATAACCGGCAGAAGAAAAATCAGAAAAGAATAAGAAGAAGAGGAGGAGAAGAAGAAAGAGTAGCAGAGAGAGACATAGAGATCATCAACCACCCATCATCAACCACCCAACACATCATCATCATCATCACATCATCATAGATCGGAGGCGGAGATCAGAGATCGGAGGTCAGGCTACGACGATCGGAGGCAGAGGCAGAGGCGGAGGCGACGATCGGAGGTGGAGACAGCAACGATCGACTCTCTCTCTCTCTCTCTATTCCCTCTTCGCCTCTCTTCTCTTTCTCTCTTTCTTTTTCTCTTCCTCTTCCTCACTCTTCTATCTGTTTCAGACATAAGAAGAAGAAGAACAAGAACAAGAACAAGAAAAAAAAAAAAAAAACTGCCCAAGACAACGTCGTTTTGGACAGTCGGGGGTGAGAGATTCGAGCTACGAAGGATTATTCTTGGACTATATGGTATATTCATGTAAGCAATACCTGTACAACATTAAATTTCCAATTGCACTGCCCAGTGGCCCCCATAGTCCCGGCTGCGTTCCCATGGTACGCATTCCTCAGTGATACGATGTCGTGGCATCCTGTATACAACCGAGCGATCATCATCGCCAGCTCATTAGCCTCGGTCCCACTATTGGTGAAAAACACCACCTATCAAAAACCATCCAAAAAAGCTCCATATCCAATCAAAACTGTCAACTCATTCAATCAGAACCGTCCAATTGTTAGAAAATCACAAAGCCATACCTTCAGATCACCAGGCAACTTGGAAGCAAGTGCCTCGGCGAAATCAACGATGGTGGGATTGAGGTAGAGAATGGTGGAGTGCTGTAAGCGGTTGGTTTGGTCGACAATTGCATTGACCACATCGGGGTGGCAGTGTCCGCAACACACCGTAGCAATCCCCCCGAATGCGTCAAGATATCTACGGCCGTTATCATCGTACAGGTATTGCATCTTCCCATCCACAATGTTGAGCTGTAATGACACGGCCAAGAATTAGCTGCTCCCACCATTTTTTTTTGTGAAAAAATTTATTATTTGAAAAATCTGATCACCCTAAAATAAATGAGAATTTGTTTTGGTTCGTTTTTTAAAAATCATTTTATTTTCTTTTAAATGTTTTAATTAAATATTTTTGGATGCTCTTAATGTACACCTAAGGTGAGCTTGGGATCAATCTAAAAATATATAATAAAAAAAAATCAGACTTTTCTTTTTGTTTTCTGAGTCTCTGTAAAAAAAAACCTCTGTTTAGCTCCGGGGAAAAAATAAAAAGTACAAAAAATTTTGAAAAATCTTTTAAAAAATTATTAAAAGAACCAAAAAAAAAAAAATCAATTCTATTTATTTATTTTTGTCTTTAGTATACCTTTTATTATGTTTAAATTTTTTCTTTTTCTTGTCTGTAAATTTTCTCAGAAAGAGTAGGGCTAAGAATACAAAAGATTAATATAATTACAATTACGTGCAACATCTGTACATTCTTTGTTTAGAACATTCTATAAATAATAGTAAGGCGCTGTTTGGCAAGGGAAAAAGTAGCCAAATTTAGGCTATTTTCACAAAAAAGCCCAAAAGCCTCACTATTCACATTTTTCAAAAAAAAAAAAAAAAAAAAAAAAAAAAAATAGGCTGCTGCCGGGGACAGTGTAGGCTGTCACAGCCGGCCATATATCACATCAAGGTGAAATTACCATTTTGTCCCTTTATATCAAATTAAAAAATAAAAAGTTAGGGATAAATTTGTCATTTTAATTTCAAACATCATTTCAACACATTTTTCAATACAACAACTCAAATAAAATCCATCTCATCTTCCCAAACACAAAAACTAAAATATCTACTAAAATAACCAAAAAGCCAAATAGCCTACTAAAATAGCCACTTCCCAAACGAGGCCTAAATTTTTAAAAGGCTGGGGCTTCGGGCTTGCCTCTAGTCCAGACGGTGGATTGAGGGTCCAGTCCGATGTATTGGGCTTATTTTTTGGTCTTTTTTTGATAATTTACAATTTATTAATTACATTATTTTTATAAAAAATTGCGTTGATCGGATAACGGATATCATGTATTCAAATCACTTTTTTATGAACCGTTAATTTTTTGACTGTCTATTTTTTTTAAACAAAGTGATCTGAATACATAATATCTGTGATTTGAATACATAATATCTGTTATCCGATCAATGTGATTTTTTACAGATATAATGTGTTCAACAAATCTTAAAATGTAAACGGTTTTGATTATCAAAAACTGATTCAAAAATAAATCTAATGAGCTGAACTGGACCGGACTGTCTCAGATCCAAACTGAAGATCGTCCGGACCTTTTTTTGAAAAGTACTAAAAAGGCACCCACCCTAAAAATAAAATACATATAAAAAAAAACTAACAAAATATTAAAACACGTGAAAATATGTATCTTTAGTGAAAAATTGACTAATATGAAAAGAAAAAAAAATCATAAAACAAAATTTTTTTGAGGTCTGAAAACAGTTTTGGAAAGAATCAAACCAATTAAATCTAAACCAAATTAGGAATCTTCTGACAGATAATATTCTAAAGGACAATTACCATATATCCTTATGTCGACGTAAGATATTCAGAAAATTACGTAAATTTTTATAAATATAAATAAATTAATTCATAAAAATTTAGAAAATCACAAATTATATATATTTATAAAAGAAATTTTGTTTGTAAAGTAATTTATATATATATTTTTAAAAACTTACGCAAATATGCAGTTATTAAGGACCAGTTTGTTAAACAACTCCCGTAAAAACGAGTGGTTAGGAGAAAATTAAAAATTAAATAAATCACGATTAATATATATATATATTTTAAAAACAAAAAATGTGATGGCGTTGTTGAACATTAATAAGAAATCAAAAGGAAAAGCAAGGAACAGGATATGATTCGGTGGAGGCGGACTTACAGGTTTGTTGTAGAAGTAGAACATGGAAGGGCTGAGAAACTGTTTGCGCTTCTGCAATATCTCGGTGGCGGAGGGGCCGGTGTAGGGCGGCGGAGAGTATTCGAATGGGGGCATTTTGGGAATTAAAGCTTCATTCGAGGTCTCTTTCTCAGCTACCTGAGAGAGGCTTCGACGCCCAACGAGTAAATCTCTCGCCGGAATTGCTCTTCTGATCGGAAATCTCTGCATCTTCAATTCCTCTCCTCTCCTCTCCTCTCTCTCTCTCTCTACATATATATATATATGGTTCGTCTTCCGTTGCCTCTGCTATCTCAAAAAAAAATGCAGGATCCTGGTGAGCAGAGGAGGGAGAGAAGGGGGAGAATGGGATGAGAGAGAGAGAGAGAGAGAGAATGGGGAATTAAAACGAGAACTAATATTTATAGGGGAAAGACATTGGTCTCGTTTGACAAATTGTGTATTTTAATAAATTATTTTAATTTTTGATTATTCTAATAGGTTAGAATTTTTATATTCGGAAAGATGATTAGTTGGTTATTTTAATAAATTATTTTAGTTTTTGATTATTTTAATAAATTAAAATTTTTATATTTCGAAAGATGATTAAATTTTTTTATAATTGGATGTAATTTTTGTAAAAGAAAGATAAAATAATTATGAGTTTAATGTGATATTTTCTCTTATTAATTATTTTAATTTATTTTATCTTTTTTGTAAATTTTAGTTTAAAAAAAAGCTAAAAATTCACTTCCTACTTAGGATTATGTTACAAAAATGTGTGTACTATATGTATTTTATGATTAAAAAAAATTTATACCTTTTATAATATAATTAAAAATTTTATGAGTCAAAATTATAAAAAAAAATTAATAATAAAAAGAATGATGAAAGTTAAGATAGGAAGAATTTTTGTATTGATAGGGAGGATATTGAATAAAGGGCGAGAGAAAGGACAAAGGCGAGGGAGAAGGGGAAGGAGATCCGGTGACGTATCCAATTGTATATGCACGCGGGATATCATGGGACGGAGGGAGAGAACACTCACTTGATACTTCGTAACCGTTCTTTTCTATTTTGGGTATTTCTAGATCCTCTTTGGAAGGTAGTGTATTGTTTGGATCCGTGAAATTTAGGATTGGTTTGGCATAAATTAAATAATATAAAAGGTTAAAAAATTATTATCTTATTTAAATCACATCATCTTATTTAAATCACATTATCTCTCTAATACATCACATTAAATCCAACCTAAACCCAACCCATATAAGCCAATAAGTTAAAAAGTGCATTTTTTTAAAACATCCCAAACCAACCCTTATTATGGGTCTATTTTGATTATCTTAGACTTCGTTTGAGAAGATGGTTGGGGTGGGTTTGGGGTTAAAATAGTCACAAAAAATAAAATAGATTTTTTAGCTTAATAAGACAAAACATCACATCCAACTTATAATCATTACATTCTTTCTCTCACAAAAAAATCATAAAAACCAAAAAAGGTCAACCCACTTCCCAAACCAAGCTTTTTAGCCCTAGGTTAAAATAGTCAAAAAAACCAAAAAGTCAAAAAACCAACCCACTTCCCAAACAAAGCCTTACTCATTTATTTTCTAAGATATTTTATGTATTTTATTCATATAATAAATTAAATTAATTCGATAATTGTAATTAATTTAATATGTTTTTTACCAAAAAATAAATGATAATTGTGTTATTAAAAATAAATTATATATATTTTATAATAAACATAATAAATTGAATAAGTTATAATTATTTGATCGACTTAATTATTTTTGTTGATAAAATACACAAAATATTTGACAAATTAAACGGTTAAAAAACAACGCTTTGTACTTTAGATTTTGGACTAGATAGAACTCTTGTTTCAATTATTTGAATCGTTTACTTTCTAAAATCATTAATATATATTATTTATGAAAAAAAATTAAGTTGATTTGATAATTGTAATTTTTTTATTGGGAAAATTATTCTAAAGTCCCACTTCCATTTTTAATAATGGAAAAGATCCATAATATTATTTTATGATGTCTAAGGTCCCTCAGCCTTATACCTATATATTATAGAGAAATTTGACTCTCTCAAATCAAACCTTTTTTTTTTCTCTCTCTGCCTTCCCTATTTCGTCTCTCTCTCTCTCTCTAAATCCAAACCTCACTTCACTTCCTTCAATAGCGGTTGAGATTCCTTCGAGCCTCGCCTCCATCTCCTTTCTCTACTGCCTCGACGATGGCGATGCTGACAGGTCCTCTTCTTCAATCATGTGTGAAGCTTGTTGAAGAAGAAGCAAGAGTCTTAGTGGGGGCTAGGGCAGAGATCGAGGAGCCGGAAGAGAGAAAAGAAGGTCTTGGAATCAAAGGAGAAGATCTCGATGAACGAGGGTTGATCACGGTGCCTGGCCTTTCCCATCACCACGAGATGGGCGTTTTTCTGGTGGCCTGATCCACCAAGCACATGTCACGGTGCCCTGTCTTGACGAACTGCCCTCTATCTTTTTAGAGAAAGAAATGTATGTGATAGAGAGAGAGAGAGAGAGAGAGAGAGAGAGAGAGTTCCTGGAGTTGAAAATGGTGGTACTGAAAATATTATATCAATGTTCGGTATTATCTCTTGCCTTCTGGTATTGTCTGGTGTCTTTTACCAAACTTCTATCAATGCTTCGACGATCAGCAAAGTTGAATCCACTGCTTTTGGAAACTCTACTTGTGCGAGCCATCTAACTACTCTAGATGCGGCGTCTTGGAATTGCATAACTTGCTTGAGAACTGAATCAGAATGTGGATTCTATTCAAATGGTGCTAACCCAGTAAGTTTTTTTTTTTTTTTCCCCAGTAAATTTGTAAACCAGAGAAATTTGTGCAATTTAGAGAAATTTGCAAACTAGATGACACAGTGTTTGATTCTAACCCAAGTGTTGAGATTTGTGTAGCTAATCAAATTGTTGTTCCAAGAACAAGTGCCAGCAAATTCAATGCTTGAAAATGCAGTTGATGTGTTTCTGCAGGCTAAGAAAATTTGGTTAAACCCTAGTATTTTTTCATGCAATTTCTTGCTTAAATGTTTGGCAGAAGCAAATAGAGTGGAATAAAGAAGTCTGGACCATTGCCTAATGTACGGACCTATACCATTATGATGAACTTTTACTGCAAAGGACATCATGCAGCAGATATTAGACAAGCTACTAGAATTCTGGAAGAAATTGAGAAGAGTGGGGAAAGCCCAACCGTTGTAATATACAATACGTACATTCATGGGCTTTGTAGAGTTGGATGTATTTGCTTTGAACCTTATTTGAAAATTGAGGGGAAAAAAATCAATCTGCCAAAAGTTACTATTATAATGCGGTTATTGATGGATTTTGCAAAAGTGGCAAAGATAATGAAGCTTTGAGGGTTATGGGAGAAATGAAGAGTTGTGGAATTTCACTAGATGTGTATAGTTATAGCATTTTAATTTTTGGGTTATGCAAAGATGGAAATGTTGAGAAAGGTCTTAGTTTGATAGAAGAAATGGAATCTAGTAACTTAAAACCGTCGCTTGTTAGCTATACCTCGCTCTTAAAAGGTTTCTGTAAGAGTGGACTGATGGAAACATCACAGGACATGTTCTATAAACTTAGAGAGAAAGATCAGTGGCTTTCCATGAGGACACAACTTTGTAGATATACAAAATTCTCTGCAAAAACACATAAAGCTTTTTGGTTGCACACACAAAGGCAGGTAACAAGTAGATCGTGACTTGTAGGTACAGTTAGTGTGACATGCCATTGAAAATCACAGAAAATGAAATTTCTTTGGTTTTAGAGAGAATTTCTTTGTGTTAGAGAAGGGAAATTTCTTTGGTTTAAGTGAATTTATCTAGGTTGGAGAGGAAAATTTCTTTGGTTGGGGTGAATTTCTCTAGGTTGGAGAGGGAAATTTCTCTGGTTTGAGTGAATTTATCTGGGTTAGAGAGGGGAATTTCTCTGATTTTGAGATAATTTCTCTAGATTGAAGTGAATTTCTCTGGAAAGTCCAGAGAAATCCTGGTGTAGAGAAATTCGAATTTCTGTGGTGAGATTTTCTCTGTGAAGTCCAGAGGAATTCTCTGGATCGAATTTTCTTTGGATCAATTTGAGGGACCTTAGATATTATTAAAGTATTGAATGTCCTTTATGTTATAAAATCTTAATACAAGGGACCTTAAAAAAAATTTCCTTTTTAATGTTATCGTGTTTGTCTCTAAGAGAATGGATGATCTATTTTCAAAAATACATTTGCTGTTTATTTTTTCTGAGACAAATGCGATAAAATAAAAAAGTTACGATTATCAAATCGAACTAATTTTTTCCATAGATAATATTCATTAAAGACCCTATAAAATAAACTATTTAAATTATCAGAACAACACTCATGATGAATCTCACAGACCTTTCAAATTTTCTTATGTTGAATATGAATATGGGAGACAATTTCTTCTAAGTCAACTATGTAACCAATGGTTATCCATTTTTCTTATTTTATTTTATAAATTAGCATTTTTTGAGGGGATTCATTAGTATCATTTTTTAAGTATTTGTATTCTAATTAGTTTATAACATTTTGTATTTTAATAAGTCTTATTATTTGGACATTTGATTCACCAAATTCTAATTCTCACATTTAAGATATTTTATGAACAATTTTAACTATACAAATATTTTTTGAACGCTTAGTAATTTGGTTTACAGTAGAATGTTCACATCACAGAATATTCACACTGTTAATGTGAATGTTATTATTAAGGGTATTTTGGTAATTATATCACCCATATGACTTGTTGAAATATAAGAAAACAATTTAGACTAAGTGGAACATAAGCAGGTGAAGAAAGATTTATGAATAAATATCCTTTGTTTTTCACCTTCAACTTTTATCTTATTTTATCTTATTTTATTTTTTGGGACAAATTTTATCAAAATATGGTTAAGTAATTTTATTTCTATATTCCACCATTTGCTAAATATTATCTAATATGTTAATTCATGAAATAATATGATTGGGATATGCAATGATTTTAAAAAAAATGGAAAAAGAAAGATAACATAGAGGGTATGTTTGATTGATAGGATTAAAGTATGAGATTGTGATTATTAATCCGTAGGCCTAATAATCCTATGTTTGTTTTGACATTTTGTTTTAAGATTATTAATCCAATGGATAATTAATCCAATAAATTTGTAGAATTATTAGTAATGGAGTAGGGGTGAGATTATATATCCTAAGCTGGGGAATAAAATAAAAAGATTCTTTTACCCTTGACTAAAAATTAAAACACTTATTACTTTTATATAATTTTATATTTTAGAATTTTTGATATTTATTTTATCAAATTAATTTACATTTAAAAAAAATTATAAAAAACAAACCAAAAATGGCTTTTGTATTTTGTATTTTGTATTTTGCTTTTATTTATTTATTTATAATTTTTTTCAAAACCACATTTATGAAGAAATTTGATAAAGTAAAGATTGTGAATAAACATTGATGGAGGGTAAGATTGGAAAAGAAGATAAATATAGTTGTAATTCTACAGTCATATGTTTTCTTATCTAATACAAATCAAACAATGGACAAGGGAATAATTTATCCTACTAATCCCATTGGATAGTGAATACCACATTAATTTAATGGGATTATTAATACCTTCACTATTAGTCTTGTAATTAAACATGGACAGAGAGAAATAAATAAAAATGTATTTGATCTCACTGGGAAAAAAAATATTTATTATAATGAAGTATGTTTATTATTTTATATTTTTTATAATAGTGAAATTAATTAATATTATTTAATTTATTTTTAAGAAAAGAAATTTATGAGTAAAGGTACCTTGTTTATTTTTTCTTATTGTTATTTTTTCTTACTTTGTTTATTATATATGTACAGGCTCTTATTCTATGGATTGAATATAAGAGTTGAAGAGAATATGTAATATTTAAAAATATAAAATGAAATCGGTCTTGCTACGTAGCTCGAAAGCTACGTAGCTCGAATGCCCCGAATGTCGTTTTTGTTTTTGTTTTTGTTTTTGTTTTTGCTTTTTTTTTTAGACGCAGAAATGGAGGGGGAGGAGGAAGGAGGGGAGAGGAGAGGAGAGGAGGGGACTGGAGGGGGAGGGGAGGAGGGGGCGGAGGCGACGGAGGCGACGCGATCGGGGCAGAGCTGACGAGGGGCGGAGGCGACGCGATCGGCAGAGTGAGGAGTCATGACGGTCTGGACGGCCGGAGGCGAGGACCTCCTCTTCCTCTTCTTTCTCTCCTCTCCTCTCTCCCTCTTCTCCTCTTCTCCTCTTCCTCAGAACGAAAATGGCGGAAAAAAAAAATCAAAACCCAAAACGACGTCGTTTTGGGTTTTGAGCCACATTCGAGCCTCTAGTTTCGAGCACTAAAACATTTTCCAAATGAAATATACTTCAATCAAACAGTCTCATAGAGTTGGCGGCAGTGGTGGCTCAACTCTCACTTTACACATTATTCAAGACTCATTAAGGAATTTTCAAAAATTACTTATTATTGAGTGCCTGTTTGGTAATTTGATAAATTTAGTTATTTTTTAATTTTTTAATGAGATAAAATAAGTTAGTATATTTGAAATAATTTTTTTAGTTAAATATATAGTTGTTTGGAAAAAAAATAGGGAGACTTATTTATAAGTCATTTTTCAGAACCTTATGCTAGGCTAAGTCCTGTGTAATTTCTTATAGAGTCTCAAGTCCTATTTTCATAAGAATGTATTCCACAAGATCCTAACGTGACATGACATTTACATAAACGTAACGTAACGTGACACCAATATAAACGTAACGTAACGTGACACCAATATGAACGTAACGTGACACCTATATAAACGTAACGTAACGTGACATATATATAAACGTAATGTGACACCTATTTTAAATTTTTTAAAAATTATTTTTGACTTTTTAAAAAATAAAATTTTTAATTTTTTTTAATTTTTATTTATTTCTTCCCCAAACATGGTCATAACTTTACTCACTCACTTCTCTCTCCTTTGTTTCTAGACAGGTGGATAAGGATTACAGAGAATATATGATACATAGAAGATTGAGAGAGAGAGAGAGAGAGAGAGAGAGAGAGAGAGAGAGAAGAAGGTTTTGGGAGGGTCGACCACCATGACGCTAAGGGATTTTCATGGCGGTTCCATACCTTTCGATCTTCCTCTCCCTTCTGCTCCCGGCATGGAAGTTCCTCTCTTTGCCTTCACAATTCAATTTATCCAATACCCAACTTCAAATTTTGTTTTATTTTTATTTTTCCCAAAACAAGTTCAATTCTTGCTCCCAATTCCAATTCCAATCCCAGTCCCAGTTTCTGGCTTTATTTGCATATACCTTGGATCTGAGATGAGCACATATCTATGTAAATGTTGTATCTATGTTTGTTTATTATGTCTGTGAATATATGATTTATTATTTTGGGTTCATATAGTTCAAATTAGTAGATTTAGAAGTAGAAACCCGAGTCAAAATTTTAATCTTTTGGCAGAATTGTGAGGCCTTTGGACCATCCTGGTTTCGACTGCCAGGGTTTGTGAGGAAACCCTATGGGAAGGTCTGATCATCGGTTGTTGCGGCCTTCTTCAGCTGGGGCAGGGAGAAACTATGATGATAAGACTCCATTTCTCAGTCCCATTGCATGCATTGGCCGGAATTTCAATGAGGATGAGCGAAAGCCTTTAGATGGCGTGTTGGGTCCACAAAGGACGATCAGTGATGAGAGCCATCATGCATTGCCAATTCGTACAGAGCTCAAACCTGATTATTCATCTACTGGGACATTGCCTGGTCGACAATTTTCGCCTTCTGCTTCCCAATTGTCTAGTAGTAGTGCCAGTTCATATGCAGGTCGGGTTACGTTTATGTAAGTGTCACGTTACATTACGTTTATGTAGATATGTCACGTTACGTTTATATATGTGTCACATTACGTTTATGTAGGTGTCACGTTACGTTTATGTAGGTGTCACGTTACGTTACGTTTATGTAGATATGTCACGTTACGTTTATATATGTGTCACATTACGTTTATGTAAGTGTCACGTTACATTACGTTTATGTAGATATGTCACGTTACATTTATTTAGATGTCACGTTACGTTTATGTAGGTGTCACGTTACGTTACGTTTATATCAATTTCCCTATATATGGTTTTATTATTATTTATGATATTAACAACTAATATTGAGGGTAAATATGTCAACAAATTTTCCACAGAACTTGTGAGAACATAAGTTTTTTAGTAGGACCATATGTAGCATAAGTCTCCCTAATAGGACTTCTAAATAATTTTTCCAAAAAAATAATTGATTAATATATATGATGTGATATTTTGATTTTTTTAATCGAAAAGTTAGTGCCAAATAGTGCCCGAGAGGAAGTTTGACCAAAAAAAAAAAAAAATGACTATCAAAAAATTAAATGATTTCTTTATTTTTTTTATACGTCTTTTATAAAGAAATTAAAAAGTTAATGAACACTAATATTTTAATTTTCTAAAGAACAAATAAAATAAGACTTTGATGTTTAGTTTGAGGTTTTTTAAAAAATAAAAAAATTTAAGCTTTTACTAGGTCTCGTTTGGGAACAGACTAATTTAGTAACTTTTTAGCTATTTGGCTAAAATGTGATGTAAAAAAAGCTAGTATGTTTGGGATGACTTTTTGATTTTTTACGAAAAGATGTGCAAAAAGTAGAGAGAAAAGGGAATCTTTGATTTTTTGATATAAGTTGTTGACTTTTTGACTTTTTTAGTAATATTTTGACTTTTTGGTTAAAATAGCCTCTTGCCAAACGAGGCCAAGTGGAGCAATATGCAGCCGTGCTACAAACCCCCACTGAGGGTCGACCCCAATCACGTGGCACTGCGTGATTCGCCAAAATCCAAAAAAAAAAAAAAAAATAATTTTTTTTTTTTGCCCAAGCACCCCCTGACACGCATGACCTCTAGTGACCTCCACTGGGGTATTAGGCATTTCTGGAGCAATATGCAAAACAAATAGCTCACTTTGGATGTGAAGTAGGACATAGAAACTGGGTCACAAAAGGTATTATCTATAACATCTATAAAAGAATGAAATGCGCTGAATCCCATACAAAATGCCAAAATAATGAATCCAACCCAAAACGTTAAAATACGGGAAAATTATTTATAAGTCCTATTAGGGAGACTTATGTTACATATGGTCCTACTAAAAAACTTATATTCCCATAGGTCCTGTGGGAAGTTTGTTGACACATTTACCCTCAATATTAATTGTTAATATCATAAATAATAGTAAAATCACATATAAGAAATTGATATAAACGTAACGTAACGTGACACCTACATAAACGTAACGTGACACCTATATAAACGTAACGTGACATATTTACATAAACGTAACGTAACGTGACACCTATATAAACGTAACATGACACCTATGATCTATGGCAATATTCAATTTTTTATATAGGAAATTGATTTTTTTTATTTTTTAGATTTTTTTATTTTTTTTTCAGACATTTTTTCCATACTGAATGAAATCTGGCTTATTCTATTTATTGCTTGCTGAAAGTTTGAAGGTACAACAACTTCAGGCAAATTGCACTCCTGACATTTTAGGTACAATCTTAAGCAATGTTAATCCGGCAAATATAAAATAAATACCTGATAAGTATGCAATCCTGTTCTGTTGATATGATTGTAATAAGCATTGCTAGATTTTGGTCCTCCATCTTCACCGGCAAATATTTTGCTTCCGGTAATATCCTTTAATTTATACCATGAACAAGGCTTCCTGAATAACAAATATTTCATTTTGACAAGGTTCACTATGAATGTCTATGGAGAAGAAATGATTGAAAATGAGATTGTTTATATACTAACAACACGATTCAACAAAGTGTGTTACAAAATAACATCATCTTGACCACTTGGTTACAAATACTAACACCAACATAAATCAATTTTAAAAAGTCAATTTTTTTATTTTTTGATTTTTTTTTAGTCATATTACCATAGATTATATTTATATAAAACGTAATATGACACCAACATAAATCAGTAACATTTTCACATTCAATTTAAAAAAATAAAAACTTATTAATTTTGCGAAACGTAACGTGACACGTTACGTTACGCTTATGTAAGTGTCACGTTACATTACGTTTATATAGGTGTCACGTTACGTGTATATAGGTGTCACGTTACGTTACGTTTATGTAGGTGTCACGTTACGTTCATATTGGTGTCACGTTATGTTACGTATATATAGGTGTCACGTTACGTTACATTTATGTAAGTGTCACATCACGTTACGTTTATGTAGGATTGTCACGACCCAAACCCGGCCCTATGGGTTTAGCACCGTAACTGGCCAGTAATCCGAGATTACCAAAGGCCTGCCAATCAGTAATACAGTAAATGCAGAGTTCAGGGCCTGGCGGAAGCCAAAACAGTAAATAACTAGTGTCCATAGAGCTGTGTTAATCTGTATGCCAAAAACATTTTTCATACATTTATGCATTCAAACCAGTACAGTATATACAATCATTACAGACATTCAAGACGGAACTCGATCCTCGATAAGCAAAGGTGCTAAAACAGTCTATACAGTAACATACAACAGTATAAACAGTAAGGAGACCTATGGGGACACAAAAACACCCCAAGCCATGGCATGGCGTCTCGGAACCTCACAGTGAGGCACAAAGGCTGGCTGACAAAACTGGGGACCAATACCACGCTCCTAGCTCCGGTCTGGTGGCTGAGCACCTACATATATATATAACAGTGAGCTAAAGCCCAGTGAATAACATACAGTGTAAAGAGGTTATGAATGATGTCCTTACAGTAATGAAATCAATTCATTATATAGTATTGCAATCTTTCAGTATTTCAGTCAATCAGTATTTCAATCAATCAGTCATATGTAGTACATCCATTAGCCTATAAACAGTAGGTCCAAAAGGACCGGGCCTTTGCAGACCCAACAATAATGATGGCCATCAATCAGTATGGTTCCACAAGGAAACCGACAGAGCTCAGAATACCAATAACAAGGTGCTAAGGATGCCACAATACAGTTCGAAATACAGGACATACATTCATTCAATAAACAATATCAGTTCAATAAACAGTTCAGTTCAGTAATCAAAATATAACCATTTTGAACATATCTTTACACAATCTGTTACTCACAGAGATTAGGCTTATAGCAGCTAGAGCGCGTCCCCGGTAGCCAACCCTAAACAGTCAATCAAATAGAACACACACTAAGTTTACAGTTTGGAAAGGATGATAATTAAATCCCTAAATTCCTCGGTGTGGTTCTATGTCTACATCCTCATTAAGATGCTCTAAACTAGGCCTAAGAATGCCTAGGATGCGATGAGGATGCAAAAATGCACTTAGAAAACAATTTCAGAATTTTCAGTGAACAGGGCCTCCGCTCGAGCGCAGGTTTCGCCGAGCGACAAGCACTAAAGGTCCCCGCCGAAGGCCAACTTCCCGCCGAAGTGATCGATGCATAAGATGCTTGGATGCGCGATTTTCCGCCGAAGCGTTAAAATCCGCCGAGCGGATCAGAAACAATGCGAGAAAATCTGGAGCATGCATTCCCGCCGAAGCGGCACTTTCGCCGAAGTTACGTCCAAAATCTGGAAAATCCAGATTCGACTTCTGAGTTTCAAACCAAGTTTTGATGCTCCAAATTCGATCCTCTTGGGCCCATTTTCTGGACTCTTTCAAACACATAGAATAACAAGTTCTAAAACTCAATTTAAGAAATCAAGGCCCAAGGGTGTTTCAATTAAACTCAATTTCAAACCATTTTTAAGAACACTTTCAAACAATGACATGCATGATCTTTAAACCAATTTTAAGCTTCCAATCATGCTCAAATGAGCTCAATTCTTTGAAAGGCAAGTTGAAAACATGGACTATAACAATACCATGAACATGCATGTGACAATTCTCCAAGAATTCAACTCAAACTCATCAATATGTACATGCATGTAACATTTGAGCTTCAATTCCACATATATGAACAATTCCATGACTTAGCTCTACAATGATGCATAAAACATGCAATATCAAGCTCAAGAACAACAAGAAGATGATGATTTCCTTACCTAGAGTGCCAATTCAAGGTGTGGAAGCTAGATTAGGCCAAGTCTCTATCAATTTCTACAAGTTCTTCAAGAGCATGTTGATTTCACTCCAAGCCTCTCACTCTCTACTCTCTTGGTCGGTTAGATACAAGAATGAGGCTGATGAAGAATTGTTTTGATCAAGTGTATAGGCTCAAGTGTGTGTGTGTGAATGGCCACTAAGTGGCATTTTAGTAATTACGTCCCAATTCTCAATTAATTCAATTCAATCTAATTTAATGTAATCATTCCTAATCAATTTTCAGATAAAAATATCATTAAATCACAAATATTATGCTGAGTCTAAAACATCAAACGGTTTCTAAATCGGCCGCCGATAAGGCCTTCAATTAGCAGTTTAAACATAAAATGCAAACAGATAATCATGCACTCAAACAGATGCAACACGCAATTCAATAGACAAACCCATTCAGTTTCAGTTTCAGTTTCATTCAGTTTGTTCAGTAGTTCATCCAGTTCACTTATCAGTCATTATCAGTTCAGTTTAGCAATGATCAGTAGGTAATTCAGTGGTTTAACGGTAATCAGTACGAGGGTTGTTACAAGGATCTTGTAGAATATATTCTTATGAAAATAGAACTTGAGACTCTATAAGAAATTACACAGGACTTAGCCTAGCATAAGTGTCTGAAAAAGGACTTATAAATAAGTCTCCCTTAAAATAATGTCTAATTACCCAAAATTGCCTTCCCTTTTTCTAGTTTAATTGTCTACCGTTTAAAAAATTTTTAATCCAATTAAATCATTAAAATTATTGAATCAACCTGACCCAAATTATTTAAACATAATTCGACTCGATTTGGACTTATGTTTTCACATCATTTGTTTCTAAAAAAAATCATATAACATTATCAAAAAAATTTAACTTATCATCAATTTGAAAAATAATAATAATATGCCCATCATATAAACTACTCTTATAATATTCATCAATTAAGCAAAAACTTAACATTAAGCAAACATTGTTTAACATTAAAAAAAACTTAATATTTAGCAAATAAACATACTATGATTTAAATTAATAGTAATACTACGAATCCAGAAATTATCTAGAATTGTTATCTTGTTATTCATATTTATTTTACAGATGAATTTTACACTACACAAATTTAATCTCCATTACACAACCACCCATCCAGAAAAATCTAGGTTCCGAGACTTATTGTCAAATCCAATATTTGTTGGAATTGATCCTTTAGGTTCAGATAGATCATTATCTTGTAAATTTTTTCTTTTTTTGTTAATCGACTCTTCTTTTTTATCCTTTTCCTTTGTGCTCAATAATGACCAAATAATTGAATCTCTTATAGCGGTAACTATCCAATTTCAGTTTTCTGTCTGGTTTGGCCATTCTTTTTTGATCATTAATTTTATAAAAGTTAATTTTCCTAACGTTTGCTTTTATGAGCACTTCACCGTATATAAAATGATTTCTAATTATAATAATCCCTCAATTTTGCTCATGCAATTTCGCTCTTAATGATGTGGAATTAGAGATGCTAAATATAAGAGAGAGAAGGGTGTGGAATCGCTTCACATGAAGGGTGGGCCATGTCATTGATGGTGAAATTAGGAGGGTAAAATTAGGGAGATGTAACACCATTCATCCAATTATTTTATATTTTAGTCAATACCATCAATTTTATTGAGTATTTTATTAATATAAGAGGTACGTGTCATTTTTTTTTTAATTTGAAAAATTACATATTATGTATATTTTTTGAAAAATTCAAAAATATTTAGTAGATTAATTGATTATTCCCGTAAAATAATTTTTTCACCATCTTTATGAAAGAAATTATATTCAATTTCCATTGCACCGTTTCTTGCACACTATTTGAAGAAAAGTTTAGATAAATACATACAGGTGCTAGAAAAAGAGGTTGTAGCTCACAATCCATGATATGGTGAAAGTTGTTTTTTTATTGTGATTGTCAAAAAACTTGTAGAATTCATCAATAAAATCATTAAAAAAATTCAATTAATTGGATATTGATAATTATATAATTGAGTATTAATTATGTGAAAAAATGTCTATTATCAAATTTATACTGATTAGTTAATTTTAAAAAAAATAAATATCATCTGATCATGTGACTATGAATGCTCAATTAATTTAATTTTTTTATTAATGATATACTCAACAAGTCTTATAAGATTAACTATTTACATCACAATTAAACTTCCCAAACAGAGTTCTTATTGACCTTTTACTGTAACAATTACGTGACTGTTTATCACTTGCTCTATTTGGGAGTGCCTAATGTGTTTTCCCATAGTCCCTCCAAGTGGTTGACATGAGACACTACTGTTTGTTCAACCGACCAAAAGCCAACATGTGTTTGTACTAGATGTTACCATTATTCGGACCACCGGTTCATAGAAGAATAATGGAGGCAACATTTTTTAGAAGCTACAAATCCACTTCTCACTCAATAAAAAGAATTTTGGGTAAGCTTTTACCTTGCTAAATTTTTTAAATTGCTTTCTATTTGATTTTATGTATTCTGATTTGAATGGGAAGCTAATGTATTTTGTTTTCTTTCGTTTTTACAGTGTTTAACTCTATTGCTTTTGATAAATCATGGATATAGTGTGCCAGCTATGTAATAAAGTTATCCAAAGAACATGTTTAATATTTCCGAACAAGGCAAAGTAAGTTATTGTAGAAAACCTTTAATGCTATGTGTGCTTTAATAAATATTTATTCCTTAGCTTTGGTACAAAATAACAGTCATTTGTGTGTGCTTTAATAAATATTCATTCCTTAGTTTTTCTACGAAATAACACTCATTTATAATAATAAATAATAATTTTATTTATAATATATGTAGATTTATTTAGGGAGTAGTAATAGTAAATTAAACTTGAGAATAGAATGATCATTTTACTTCAATTGTATTTTATTGAACCAAAAACCACTTAGGAGTTAGATTCCACTAAATTTTTATTCTTAAGATATTTTTACCAAAAAACCACTTAGGAGTTAGATCCCACTAAATTTTTATTCTTAAGATATTTTTTTCACTTTTCCCTTATGATAATATTTTCTTTTTAGTTTTGTTCACTTTATGTTTTCAAACATGCGTTCATCTAATATTTGATTGCATATTTCATGTTTGATGAAAGTTATATGATTTTTCTTCATTTTCATACTTGCTTTTTAATTGAAAATAAAAATGATCCACATACTATGATCTTCCAAAATACAAATGATTATTATTATTACTGTTGAACATATTAGGATATTCTCTAATTGAATTTTGAAGAGTTAAATTATTAGATGATATTTTTAAAAAAAATTGTTTTGATATGACATTTTTAGTCCTATGACATCATTTACCTATATTTTTAGAAACTTAATTTTTAAAAGAAGATATATAAATAGATGAAATAAGAATACTAATAGTTGCTATATATATAAACTTGATTAATTGACAGATTCAATACTTCGAGCACCTTAATATGTAGAATAATATCAACAATTGTATAATTATAAATGTAACTATGTGTTTTTACATATAAAACTAACTTAAAAAAATAAATAGCAACGTGTGGGCGTCCAACTAGTGAATTGTAAAACGTACGGTGAAAATTAATTTGCACGTAAGGGTCCAACTAGTGAATTGCAAACGTACGGTGGAAATTAATTTTGAATATGGTGTTTGCCTATATGTTATTTTTAATAAATTTGAAACATATAATGTATTAATTATTGAACGTTCAGGGCTCAATTTTTATGTATGTCGGTATCGTGTGTATGTTCCTTCGTTCCAAATTCTTTTGGGATCCTTTGTCTGTTTTTCTATCCCAAATTCTCAATACGTTCTTAACCATTAGATCAAATTTTAAAAGTTACAATCACCGTTTAAAAATAAGTTATTTTAGTTATTTTTTTTATTTTTTTTCAAAAGATATATGTAAAAAAAAAAAAAAACTTTAAATTTTTTGTATAATTTTTTGATTTTTTTAACTTTTTATCGACTTTTTGACTATTATAAGAGTTGTCAAGCCAAGCCTAGCCTAATGATAAAAAATACATTGAAATAGACAAATATGAATTTAAGGATTGAAGATAGGAAATTTAGTCAAAACCCCTCTATTGGACTCTTATTTGATAAAAATGACAGTCTAATTTATTTTACTTCATAAATTTTTTAAGGAGAAAACACATAATTGAGTAAGGACAAAGTAAAATGACAATATTGCCAAAATAACATATTACTATGAGACAGAATAACATGTTACTGTCAAACCGAGTAACTATCAAGCAAAGTAACATGTTACTGTGATACAGAGTAATATGTTACTGTCAAATAGAGTAACATATTACTATTACTGTTTACATCAATTTCGACGGTAATAATTTTTTTTTATAAAGAATTTCATAGTTAAATGGATCTTATTTGATAGACTTTGATGAGAGAATTTTTAAAATACTAATTTTATTAAAAATTGATAGCTACATCAAAAGTTATATTATTTTAAAATTTAATATTTTGATAATAATGATATGTGTTGAACTTTTCAAGATATATATATATATATATATATTTTTGCATTAAAATTTTATTAGGAGAGAATTTTGACCAAATCACCCGTTAAAAGTCCCAAATGGATTCCATAAAAATCACTTCACTCCATCCTTGACTACTTCAATTTAATTCATTTCTCAACTATGAATTCCCTACCTAGATAACAATGTTGGGTTAATCTTTTTTGTTGGGTTAAATTAATACAATGCCAAATATAGAGTTTAGAAATTGCTTTAAATTAACCTTGTTTTTGGTGGTTTCATGTCACCTCTTGTGTTTACCTTAAAATTAAAAGTTTTACGTGAAAAGCAAAGTCATTTTAAAGTCGTGCCCATGGTTTGTAGTCACATATAGCTATCATGCAATAAACTAATACAACTTTAATAATAACCATCTTGTTTCAATATGATAATGATGTTCCTAGAGACCAAGTTACAAAATAAAAGTTTGTTCATGGGATAATATGGAATAAATATTGTGTACAATTATTATACTATTTTACTTGCAAATATTAGCTAAAAAAATACTGTAAGTGAGATTAAGTATAGTAAGTGTTTCTCATCTTCCATTGTTGAATCATGCAATCCCTAATACTACAGTATAAAATTTCTCATTAATTGATAATATCGTCTCTTAATATCACCATTATAACCAAAACATTTTTTTGGTTGGGGGTGGGGGTTTAAAAAACACTAAAAGGAAATAAATCGGTTTGAAATGACTTCTCCTTTAATTTTTTTTTTTTTTTTTGAAAATTGAGTAAGTTTGGTTTCAGTTTTCTAAAAATTAAATTTTTTGTTTTTTGTATTTTTTGTTTTTAGTGAATATTTTTTAAATTTTAAGTAATTTTTTTACTTTTTTTAGATGCATCTAAATAATAAAATATTTTTTAAAAAATATTTTTAAAAATTAATAAATACACAAAAATATGAAAAATGTACTGAATTTATATATTTTTTGATATTTAGTGTATTTTTTAAAGTTTTTTTCACAAATATTATATTTTTGAAGTGTATTTATGTTAGGTGTGTCTAAAAATTAAAAAAATTGCTTAAGATATTAAAAAAATTCATTAAAAATATTAAAATAAGGAAAATAAAAAAGTAAAATTTTCTAAAAATTATTTTATGAAAATCAGAACCAAAGCAAATTTGTAAAAATATGATTTTACTCTCTATATTTTTAGATATTCCCTCATCTTTATAAGGGGTAATATGATAATATTACAATAATACTAGGTATCATAAAAGAAGTATCATAAAAAGTCTTAATGAAGATTATCTACTCTTGGATTAGTTTATAGTATTTGTAGTGTTTTATTGTATGTTATACAATCACCTTTAGATTAGTTTTATGAAATTTTTCATAATACGTAGTATCAAAAAAAAAAAAAAGGTAAATTTTTTAATAATTACTAGACACATTAATTTTTTTATATTAAAAAAATAAAAAATAAAAACAGCTACTAGACAAACCCACCCAAGATGGCTTTAGACATCCTAAAGTTTATTAGATGACACGTGTTTGTCTTATAAGATTTCTGTATCTGTCTCTATCTTCAACAGTTGTCCTATAAATTATTTTAAGATTTCATTTTCGTAACACACGAACAGAGTTTATTCTGGACCGTACGATGTTGGCTGGGTTTTTAGTAAGGAAAAATGCTTGGAGCACTAATTAGTGTTCCCACTAATCAGGTGACAGTGGGTCTCGTCAGTAATGATGTGATGTTTTAGTTTTTGAGTTATAATTTTTTTTTACTTTTTTAATGCATTAGTGCTATTAGTAGTGGTGTTTTTAGTGAGATGAATCATTATTGTTTAGTAAGCAGCTGTGTAAGTTTTTATTTTATTTTTTTTGGGTGTTTGAAAAGTTAATATTTTCGTAGATTATTTTAGTTTTTGAATATTTTAAGAGCTTAAAATTTTAGTGTTTGAGAAGATAGTTGAATTTTTTTGTAGTTAGATGTGATATTTGTAAGATAAAAAATAAATGATTATGAATTTAATGTAACATTTTATTTTATTGACTATTTTAACTTATTTTGTTTTAAATATTATTTTAGTCAAAAAAAAAAAAAAAAAAAAAAAAACTGAAAAAGCTCTTCCCAAACACCATACATCGGAATAACTTATATAAGTTTTTTTAGATATCTTAATTATCTTCTCTTTGGTAGCAGAGAAAGTGGAGGAACAGAGATGAAAAAATATCTTCAATCCAAAAGAATATCTTCAACAAATGAAGGAAGTAGAGTAAAATAAAAGAATATTTTTACTCATATTATTTAGAAATTTGGGAATAAATAAAAAAGTCATATATATATACATGTGTATATATATATATATTTGTCTTTAATGACATTTTTTCAAAATTTTTTATTTTCCCAATCAGTCTTGTGTAATGAATCTAAAAAGTAAATTTTTTTTTTTGAAAATTTCCAAAAATGAATTGAAGCCAGAGAAATGTCCACTATTTTTGGAATTTTTTTTTTGTTCTTCAAAATTTTTTTAAAAAAAATAATTTTCTAGTTCGTTAAGTGGAATTCAAAAAGTTTTCTAAAATTTAAAAAAAAAAAAAATCACTAAAAATGAAAATAAATCAATAAAAAAATCCCAAAAAATAAATCCCAAACTTATTTTAAAAACACAACTTCAATTAAAAATGCCATTTGATATTTGCCAAAAATATGAATTTCTAACCAAACAAAACATTATAATATAAAAAATGGTTTAGAGCACTAAAAATGATACTCTAATAGCAACCACTAATGATGTGACAGTGAACCCTGCCCACTGTTTTTTTTTTTTTTTGGCATGCCCAATGCATTAGTACTATTAGTGGTATTTTTTTTTACTGGTATGAATCATTGTTGTTATAATATTCAATTGCATAAAATTGTGACAAAATTAATCAGAGCAGGGGATCAATGACCTACCCACCACCACAACTAGGTGATGAAATGTCATTTTTCTTGTTTACCTGAATGATGCAAACACACTTGGCCCTAACTGTGAATTTATTCCCTTGCCTTAATCCTGACATATTTATTGATCTTATCAGTAAGGCTGCAATCATAGATATGTATGGCAAATTAATGTGGTGTATATATATTTAATCTGGTATAGTTTTTATCAGATATAAAATGAATTTAAGTTAAGATTGCAAATAAATTGAATTATTTAATTTAAAATAAATATTAAATACTATTTGATTTATTTAATTTATCATTTATTATATTTTTGCAGGTATCAAACTAAGGTCAAGTTTGGCTAAACTAAAAAAGTACACTTGGTGATATTTTGGGAAGATGGTAAAAATCAACTTTTTTGTTTTTAACCAAGATTTTTGGAAGTGATTTGGGAAGTTAGTAAAAAGTTGATTTTAACCAAACTTTTTAAAAGTGATTTGACTAAAATGCCCTCTCAAATTAAAAAATTTACATTTCACCCAAACTTATAAAATATAAATATTAAGGGTAGATATGTAATTTTCTAACTTGATTTTCACACTTGCCAAATGACAACAAAAACGCAGCAGGCGTTTTGCAACAAAAACGCAAACCATGCGTTTTTCTCTTTACCCAAAAGAGCCCTTATTTCAACTTTTTATCTTTTTTGGGTCACATCAATCAATATCTCCTCTTTACTTTTTTTTACACATAATATAAAAAAAGTCAAAAGTTACACTTATTTAGTCTTCCCAAACTTGGCCTAAATTTGAATGTTCAAGTGGAATTTGGATCATTCCAAAAACTTGAGCTCGTCACAGTTAAGTAAAACACAACACATTCAAAATGGAATATAAGGAAAGGACAAATTAAAATAACAAAAACTAAAAAAAAGGATTCAAAGAAGCCAAGGTGTTCACCTGAAAGCAATCCTAGCATTAATCCTTACAAGCAATACATCGAAGTACCAAACATTTAATAAGCAAGTCAAACAAATATTCAAGAACACTAACACACTGCATTACAATGTACTATTAAAATATTGTCATCATCAAAATCACATAATCAACATCTTTGTCAGTTCAAACAAATAAGATTGGCAAATTGGAAGTTCAGCACCTTCTTTAATATTGTCTGAAGGTAAGATTGAGACGTCCCGGCCGAAGATTTGCCTCTCTCAAAGCTTGAGGGGCTGAATTGGGGATAATGGATTGCACACCATGAAAGACATTCCTAGACTTGCCACCAAAGACCAATACATCACCTGAATCCAACTGAACTTTCTTTGCCTTTTCTACATCCCTTTCATCCCCATACAGAAATTCTGCTGAATCGCCAACAGAGAAAGAGACAACGGGTAATCCTTTACGTAAACTCTCTTCACTTTCATCACAATCCTACAATTCACCACCAAAAAAAAAAAAAAAAAAAAAAAAACAGAAAAGAAAAAAAAAAAAAGGTATTTGAGAATTCTTGAGGTAAAATAAGAAGCAAGGTATTATGAACATCATGTTATGTTTCTCTAGTTAATAGAGTTGAGAGTACAGTATGGTAAACCAGTTATTTATCTTTAGAAAGAAGGAAATGGTAACATCAACAATGGATATTTATGAACAAATCATAATGTTTGTAGCTTGAAGCAGTTATGATGAAACAAAGTAAACTACATGATAGATCAACTAACCTGATGTAGACCAAGTCGCCCACTGGTTGTGTAAAAGTTCACAATGCATATGTCTGGAGACATACCAGGAAGTTCGTCTCCTGCACTGCTTAACCCTGACCCTATGTTCTTTTCAATTAAAGCCTGGGATTCTTCAATTGCTCTTTTAACCAATTCATTAAATTCACAAGGAATTCCGGGTGGTTCAGAACCATCAACTGCCCGCCTATCGCCGTATTTCGTCTCAGGATCCCAATTCCGACCAAGACACATCATCTGTAGTCGAAGCTTTGCCCCATCTCTATAACCAGGTTGGTAAAACCCTCCTGGGCCAACACCAAGCTCTCGACATTTCTTTACTATTTGAACCTAAATGATTTAGATGGGTATAAATAGTTAGGTAACGTAGAATACAAACAAAAGATGACCAAAATAGTAAGAACTCTTGAACAATTGTGTATTACACTGAAAACATGAATCTATTCTCAAAACAACATGCATTTGTTAGCTAAAAAAAGTCAAAATAGAAAGAACAGTCAAGAGCACTACCTGCTTACTGCATGGGATGTAACCTTTTAATAAGACCATCCCCGGCCTAAGAACTGGTTGAGACCTTTGAATCCGGTTTACTTTGTCCCTCGATTTTAAATATATAAGAGGTTTGCCAATTTTAGGGAGACAGATATCGAATGACTCAAGCACAGAATCTGTTTCTCCCGCATCCAATGAATTCTCGGGTTGAGTATGGGGAAACTCGTGTCTTTTAATAGGTGAAGGCACATGCTTCTTCCCAAAATTGGTAAGCATAGAACCTTCATCATTGAGTCTAAGATTTGCCACAGATGAAACATCAAGTTTTGATGAAACAATGTCACCTGGCCTTTCCTCTAATCTTTGCTCAACCCAAGTTTGGCCAAACTGTATCTTATCAGGCAAAGGCACATGCTTCTTGCCTAAACTTGCCGGCAAAGAATTTTCCTCATTGCTTCTAATATGTGGTACAGGTGAAACCTTAAGTTGTGATGAACCAATGTCCCCTGGCCTTTCTTCTAATCTTTGCTCAACCTCAGTTCCCAAGTCAACCTTAGTTCTCCTTTTAGACTTAGAGCTAGAACCGATACCAGCAGAAAGTGAAGGCCATTCCTCTTCCTTGACGGCATCCGAAGCAGACAAGGATTTGGGATGCTCTGAGACAATGTTCCGCCGAAAAGTTTGTCCACTAACATTGGAATATCCACCCTTGGCACTGGTGGAAGCATCAGGTGGAGGCCTATTAACAACAACCTATGCATTTGCATAAACAAGATCAAAACAAAAAAAGAAAAGAAAAAAGAAACACAATGAACGTGGGTATGTCAAAAAATGTGTTTCAAGCAAATAAATATACAATCAGGATTGATCATATGCAGTGATGCATTTCAACACAACTACTGAAATTGCTACGTTCAAAGAAAAAAGGAATTGTTGAAAATGCTCCTAACATGATCAATATTCCATAATAATCAACTTGGTGCAGACGCCACACGTTTGTATTTTTACATATAAATTTTTGGATCATTAAATGATTAAGGGGCAATTTTATAAATGAGGAATACCATTCAGTAGTTTCGGGCAGTTAATATAAATTAGAAAACAGCAATGCAAGGTATCATGAAAATTTTTTCATAAAAATAATCATGAAAGTTTTGTGACCTTTGAATTATATTTAGAATAAAGTACCACACATTAATCAAGGTAATCTAATGATTATAAATTTTTCATGATCATTTTTATGACCCCTAACGTTTCCCATTAGCAAAAATCGCTTTGAAGTTATCGGATGTTACATTCTTGTGAGATAAATAAAAATAAAAATAAATAAATAAATAAATAAATAAATAAATAACATGACAGAGTTTACACCTATGCTTTATATAATAGAATATAATGTCGCAATTACTAAAATCCAAATAACATTTAATGCTCATCAGATAGTTACAAGTATAAAATGTTAAAAATCCAACCACCAAATTTCAGATAGGTGACTGACATTTGTGACTTTAAAAAGTATGTATATATATACACAAAACTAATAAAACACATAAAAATTCCAACTTTAAAACCCTAATGATCATCAATTACAATAAAGATTAGTTTTTTCACATCAATTTCTATCTTCTCCGTTTTTCATCACAGTGAATTTCACAAACCCAACTCAAAATCCCCCAAACAAACAACAATCAATGATCTAGCAGACCAACACCGTAACAAAATTAAAGTAGAAAAACTCACAGTTCCACGGCGAATTCCAGAACCTCGGGTAACTCCGGAACCCCTGCCGCTGCTCATCTTTCCCGGAATAGAAAATTGCCGAGAAAACTGGCGAGAAAATGGGGGTCGCAAATAGGTTATGCAGAAGAATCTCAAGAGCATGAGATGAAAATGGGAGATATAGAGATATATATATATATATACAGAGAGTAAAGTGATCGTTGCTTGTTCTTCAAGCTATGAAGTGAATTTTGAGATTTTTGGGGGTGAATTTGTGTGATTGGTTAATGGTGCTTCTTGTGCTGGAATCGAAGCATCTGTGGAAGGGAACACGGAGAGTCGATGACGGGAAGTCTGGGCCGAGGCCCACTGGGCTTCTATATATGTAAAGCCCGTTTAATCCAACTATTGGCCCTTTTATCAATTTTTGACGAGGGTCCGTTTGGGTCATTATGGGCCTATTTTGTCGATCTAAATCATTTGATTTTTAATATTTTGTGAGCACAAACAAAATTAAATTAATTGAATATTAATAATCACATTTTGTCTATTTTTTTAAAAAATAAATGTAATTCAAATATTTAGTGTTGAAATCCAATTAGTTTAATTTTTTTTTTTATTATGAATGATTTAAGGGAAAAATTAAAAATTCAATTGTTCAAATTGATGAAGGAGGACCTACTTATGTTTCATTTAGTCCACATTATTTTTTTATGTTCCAATAAATTCTATGGGTGACATAATTATCAAAATATCTCTAATAATATTTACATTTATAGTGTGAATGTTCCGTGATGTGAATGTTCCAATTGTCAATATTAATGTTCACATCATTAATGTGAATGTTAACATGTCAATGTGAATATTCACATTGTGAAATATGAATGTTCAAGTCATCAAATTATTAACCGTTCAAAAAATATTTGTAAGGATAGAAATGTCTATAAAATACATTAAATATGAGAATTAGAATTTGGTAGATCAAATACCTAAATAATAAGACTTATTAAAATATAAAAATATCTTATGTGCTAATTGAGATATAAACACTTAAATTTTTAAAAAAAAATAAATTTCCCATTGTATTTTCCTGAGAAAGAGAAGAATAGTATTAAAAAAAAAAATTCATTAAACTTTAACAAATGCTTAGAGTGGTGTTTTGAAAAGATAGTAAAAATTTAATTTTTTGATCTTTTTAATTTATTTTATTTTTTTATAAATAAAAAATATAAAAAATAATATAATTTAAAATAAATAAAAAATTAAAAAGTGACTTCTTACTAGGTTAGCAAAGCACTCCAATAATATGCAATACACTTCTATTCCCGGCTCAGCTCCATCTGACATCCTCTCTCTCTCTCTCTCTCTCTCTCTCTCTCTCTTTTGTCAAACCACGTGAGAGATAATGGGAGCAAAATTGTGTAACTTATCATTGTGGTGACCCACTTAGATTCCCAATTCACTGCATTATTGATATTGTATGTGGTTGAGAGATTTAAAAAATATAAAATAAATAAATAAATAAAATATGAATTAAAATATTTATATTTTACATAATTCTATTTTTTTTTTTTTTTTTAATTTTTTTTTTTTAAATCTTCTACCCAACATAGAGTGAGAAAATTGTTGAAACAATGAGATGAACCCTTTCCTCTTGACACCACTAGTCCAAAGTTTTTGTGTAACGCCTACTTCAAGAATTTGCAGAGCCAAAAGACTTTCGGCACTAAAATTTATTTCAGAAAGATGATTAAAATTTAATTTTTTGTTTTTTTTGATTTTTTTAAAAATATGTAAAAAGATTTGAAAAATGACGTGATCCAAAATAAGTTAAAAATTAAAAAATAATCTTTTAATTATCTTTCTAAAACAGTCCTAAACTTACAATTTTAGCTTTACAATTTTCTTTGCAGACTTTGCAAGCGCAATGGCAAAGATGGAAAACCCTAGCCCGCTAAGTGACACGAGTGGTCAGATCAGGATTAATTGCAGGAATATTAACACTCGTTTTGTTTGTGAACCCTTTTGCAGTGTTTATATCCCTTTCCACTTGTTGATTTGAGGCAAAATAAGACGTCACTTGTTGCAATCAGTTAAACAAATGTTATTGTCACATTTAAAGTCATATTTCTTCGAATAATTCTAGTTACCAGATATTTTGATTAGAATTTTATCCAGAAATGTTTAATCTCGTTCATACGTTTCGATTCTGAATGACTTTATGGATAAATAGTAAAACTAATTTCTTCTAATAAGTATAGTTACCTTAAAATTTTAATCAAAATTTTATTTTAAAAATGTGTACATTTGAAATTAGTGTGTTGAATAAAATTTTGGATAATTTTTACGTCAATGGCCCCGTTTGGTAGAATTGTGAAAAAGTGATTATAGATTAGAATTTAACAGATTATAACTTATAGTTGTGAAAATAAATTGTTAACCTGTTTGAGTTGTAGGATTATGGATTTAAGAAGCAAAGTAGTATTTGGTTAATAAGCTGTAAAATAGCTTTTTGTGAGGATATATTTTCTGAGTACCAACACGTAGCAAGGTGATGCCGATGTGTTAGCCGAGGTGCCACGTGTCCTGGTCGTGACGCCGAGGTGATTTCGGCAAGGTTGAAGTTATCTTCGAAGATATCGAAATCCGAGATAAGTGGATAAGGGACAAGAGTCCTAGAATAAAAAGGGAACTCAACCTGGATGAGGGACAAGAGTCCTAGAATGAGAGAAGACTTCAGTTTGTATTAAGATAAGACTCTTAGAGAGTTTATCCTAATCTTACTAGGAGTCCAAGATTAGCAGTAATCCTGAGTCCATAGAAGTTAGGCTTCTATTGGGACTAGGTTTATGTTGGCTATAAAAGAGAGGCACCCCCATGGGTCTAAGGTATGTCTTTTATGGCTTTTGATATTCTGTCTAGTGAGTTAAACACTATTGGTTATCTTTGAGAGATATGGAATACTGACTTGATCGTCGGATTACCCCCGGGTGGACGAGCCACCGCCGGAGACTCTTCTTTTTGTTGCAGGTCAGACATGTGCCATCTATTCTGTCGGTGTTCTCCAGTTGAGTACTAAGTTGGCAGTGTGATCAGAAAATCACTCACACAATTTGGCGCCGTCTGTGGGAAAGAAAGGAGAATAGATGGCCATCACCATACAAGATCAACGTGTTGAAAACGACGAGTTTAGCGAAGATGGAGAGTCTGTCGACATAAATGGAATGAAGACCCTTCCAGAAGGAATGCGAAGACAGGGGGCATGAGCGCTCCCAAGGAGATGACATTCAAGTATAGAAGAGCTCAGCTTAAGTGAGAGGATCCTGGATTTCAGGCCCCGGACCCCAGATCCCGAAAGACAAGATCTCGGCCTAAATAAGCAGGTCCGAGAAGAGAAGAGCTCAACCTGAGTGAGCAGATCCAAGATTCCAGAAGACATGATCTCGGCCTGGATGAATAGGTTCGAGAAAAGAAGAGCTCAACCTAAGTGAGCAGATCCAAGATTCTAGAAGACAAGATCTTGGCACTTAAGTTCGAGAAGAAAAACGGCTCGCCGATGCGAGACCGAGGTAATGATGAATAACTTAGACTCATTGTATGGCAGAGTCGAATCTTGCATATAATGGAGTTGAACTAAGTTGGATTAACATAGGCTTGCCATGTCGGTAGAATCAAACTCAGGTTGAAACCAAGTAAGATCAACAGAGAAATCAAGGCTAACAACCTCGGCTTGAAACCAACTTCGGCAAACAAGAACACATGCACAAGCTTAATGTGAACATAAGTCCACATTAGGGGGCAGAGAGTTATAAATAATGTTTAACACTTGTTGAAATTTGTAGCAATTTACAAGTTGAAGTTAAACCGATGTTATGTTTAATACTTGTTGAAATTTGTAGCAATTTACAAGTTGAAATTAAACCGATATGATGTTTATTACTTGTTGAAATTTGTAGCAATTTACAAGTTGGTTAAACCGATATGATGTTTACCACTTGTTGAAATTTGTAGCAATTTACAAGTTGGTTAAACCGAGATGATGTTTACCACTTGTTGAAATTTGTAGCAATTTACAAGTTGGTTAAACCGATATGATGTTTACCACTTGTTGAAATTTGTAGCAATTTACAAGTTGGTTAAACCGAGATGATGTTTAACACTTGTTGAAATTTTGTGTGAATTTACAAGTTGAAGTTAAACCGAGGTCATGTTTAACACTTGTTGAAATTCTGTGTGAATTTACAAGTTGAAGTTAAACCGATGTGATATTTAACACTTGTTGAAATTCTGTGTGAATTTACAAGTTGAAGTTAAACCGAGATGATGTTTAACACTTGTTGAAATTTTGTGTGAATTTACAAGTTGAAATTAAACCGATGTGATATCTAAACACTTGTTGAAATTCTGTGTGAATTTACAAGTTGAAGTTAAATCGAGATGATATTTAACACTTGTTGAAATTCTGTGTGAATTTACAAGTTGAAGTTAAATCGACATGATGTTTAACACTTGTTGAAATTCTGTGTGAATTTACAAGTTGAAGTTAAACTGATGTCATCTTTAACACTTGTTGAAATTCTATGTGAATTTACAAGTTGAAGTTAAACCGATGTGATATTTAACACTTGTTAAAATTCTGTGTGAATTTACAAGTTATAGTTAAACCGAGGTTATGATAAAGGAAGATGGTTTAACACTTGTTGAAATTTTGAGAAAAATTTACAAGCTGAAGTTAAGCCGAGATTATGAGAAATGATGATGGTTAAACACTTGTTGAAATTTTTGAGAAAAATTTACAAGTTAAAGTCAAGCTCAAGCAATATTTGCGTACTTGCCGAGACTACCGGGTTGTCAAAACTTGAAATATGAAAAATTGAAGTCTTGATAGAAGACATTGAGAAAATGACAAGTCCTAAGCAACACTTGTGAGAATATTTGTTACAATATTTTCAAGTGTTAAGACAAGGCCGAGATGAGCAAGATTAGAAGTTGTGATAGAGGTATTTTACTCGAAGAGATTGCACAGTCAATGTGTACTTTGAAGACATGCAAATTATTCTAAATATAGAATCATACAAGAGCAGAAAAAAGAAGACATACATTCAAAGAAGAAATCAGAGAAATGCATTTAAAGAAGAAAGAAGACACTTCGGTCTGAATATTGAAAAATAAATTATTCAGACTACAAAAATGGCACGTCAGCCAGATTAAAAGCATACAAAGACGGACAAAGTACAAGGCATAAGGTACAAGGAGTAAAAGAAGGAAACAAAACTACTCGGTATCAATGGCAGGATATAGAAGACAGTTGGGAAGACTTCTCAGCAGCCTTTTCGGTCTCGAGCTCAGCATCGATCTCCCGAAGAGTTTGATCAAGGCTCTTCTCGGCGATTGGCACCTCAGAGTTTGAAGGCAAGGATTAAAAGCAAGAATCTGAAAAAAGATACAGAAAACAGAAACAAGAATGTAATTCGTAATCAAGAATGGTGATGAAGCTATCAGGAAATCAAGACAAAAAGATTGGGGGTACTTATCAATCAGTCATATTAACTAGACTTATTTACCTACAGGTCCTAACTAATAAATTTAATACTATAAAAATAAGAGATTGATAAATTTATCACTATAAATTTATGCATAAAAACAAAGAGATTGATAAATTTATCACTATAAATTTATTCATAAAAATAAAAGACTGATAAATTTATCTTTATCACTTAATAAATTTATCAATAGGACTTAATGGGTAATAAGTCTCAAAAGTAGGACCTATTGGTAGTTTACCTAAAAGATTGGACAGGTGTGTCAAGCCAAGAACAGTGGCAGAAATCAACAGATGTGTGAACAATGTGTATTCAAGAAGATGATTTGGAAACAACGGGTAAAACAGCAATGGTGATTAACAATGAAGCAGAGCTTCTTGGAAAGCAACAAGAAATAAAATTAGGAGGAACAGTGGCTTCCTAGAAAGAGGGAAGTCGGAATGAGAATTGCCGAAGTCTGACAACAATAACAGAATAACGTAAGCTTCACCGGAGGAGAGGAACGAAGACAATTGCAGAAGCTTGAAAGCTTGGAACAATGATGAATTTAAGCAAAAGAGCTAGAAAGAGAAAAAGTCAGAGAATTGAATGAAAAAAGAGAAAAATAGCCAAGAAGACGACAAAGTTCAAGAATAAAGCCAAGTGCACAGGCACTAAGTAATTATGTGAAGAACAAAAAAGTAATGACCCAGACACGATGCTAACAACAGAAAGCGAATATGACAAGAACAGTGCCAGGCATTCAAACAATTCAAAACTTGAAGACAGACGAAAATAGAAGGCAACAGATGGCAAGTAAACAGATTCAGAAGAGTTATGAAAGATTGAGCTTAATAGCAAGTAAAGAGTTTGTGAACCTACCAAGTGAAATAAACGCCGATATGAAAATCGCCGGAGTCAAATAGATGACTGGAAATCGGGAACTCACCAGAGAGTGTGAGTGGAGCAGTTGCAAAGCTTTTGGAGTTTACGAATTAATGGAACCAGAACCTCGGCTAGGAGGTGCGATTTCAAGTAGCTTGGAAAGCATGAAACTTGATTCTTGACACCAGTGGAGAGTAAAGTCCAGGGAACTTTGAGGTCGGCGAGTTTGATTTCGGACAGAGGGGCATAGATGAACGAACAGTGTAGGTTTCATCACCTCAGAATGCCGAGGTAATAGAACCCAGGGGGCAGTTGTGGGGATATATTTTTTGAGTACCAACACGTGGCAAGGTGATGCCGACGTGTCAGCCGAGGTGCCACGTGTCATGATCGTAACGCCGAGGTGATCTCGGCAAGGCCGAGGTTAGCTTCGAAGATATTGGAATCCGAGATAAGTGGATAAGGGACAAGAGTCCTAGAATGAAAATGGAACTCAACCTAGATGAGGGACAAGAGTCCTAAAATGAGAGAAGACTTCAGTTTGTATTAAGATAAGACTCTTAGAGAGTTTATCCTAATCTTACTGAGAGTCCAAGATTAGCAGTAATCCTGAGTCCATAGAAGTTAGGTTTCTATTGGGACTAGGTTTATGTTGGCTATAAAAGAGAGGCACCTCCATGGGTCTAAGGTATGTCTTTTATGGCTTTTGATATTCTGTCTAGTGAGTTAAACACTATTGGTTATCTTTGAGAGATATGGAGTACTGACTTGATCGTCGGAGTACCCCTGGGTGGACGAGCCACCGCCGGAGACTCTTCTTTCTGTTGCAGGTCAGACAGGTGCCATCTATTCTGCCGGTGTTCTCCAGTTGAGTACTAAGTTGGCAGTGTGATCAGAAAATCACTCACACACTTTTTACTGTATAATTCTCTTTTCTGTCCTTATATGATATAAAAATGATTATTTTGTCATTTTTTTTTTCAGTTTTAATTTTAAAAAAAAATATTTCATTAATAAAAGTTAATATAATTAGTATTAATTAGTATCAAGTAATATAAAAATTGATACATTTGCTAAAAATGTAATGGAAGTATTATTATCACAATTATTTTTCATTATAAATTAATTAGTATCAATTAATACTAAAATTATTAATTAGTATCAATTAATGGCTTAATTAGTCTCAATTAATATTAATAATCAACAATTGTTATTAATTAGTATCAATTAATAATTAATTTATTACAAAAGTCTACAATATTAATTTATTAATAATTAATACCAATTAATATTGATTTTTTTAATTAATATTGATTTTTTTGTTTTTCTTCAGAAATATACAATTTTTTATTTTTTAATTAATATAAAAATATACAATATGAATTTATTAATAATTAATATCAATTAATATTTATTTTTCAATTAATATTAATTTTTTTTCTTTTTCTTCAGAAATATACAATTTTTTATTTTTTAATTAATATTAATATTTGGGTATTGACGAGGGCATTTAAGTAATTTTAGCCCCCTACACCAGTTGCTTGCTTAAGTCAAAAATTTAAGTACTCCCTGACCAGTTTTTGAGATAAGCTGAGAAATAACTTGATTTAAGCTATAAGCTACCAAACACAATATTTTAACTTAAATTAAACTAAAAACTAAAATAAGCAATTTATAAGTTCTACCAAACCTAATAAAAGGTACTGTTACCATGTTCATCCTATGGGATTTAAATAATTATAAAATAATAAAATTTATATTTGAAAATTTGCATGCCGTTGGACGGTCCTACTGTATTAATATGTATAATCTTATTTTAAAATAGTTTATAGTTTTAAAATAGGCTACGGTTTCTGTAGTTTGTGGTTTCATTGGATTTTATTTAAATAAAGGGTTAATTACACTAATAGTTTTTATAGTTTGGGATTTATGTTACTTTGGTCTCTGATTTTTTAATTGTGACACATTTGACCTTAAATTTTAAATTTTGTTTCAAATAAGGACAATTGAAAATATCATTAGATTTTTAAAGGATAAAATCATCAATTTGATAAAATATAAACTAATTTGACAAAAATAAATGTCAAAAAAATATTTTAATTTTTTTAAAATTATTTTTATCCACCAATGATAAAATTATGTAAATTTAATAAAAATTATATGATTAATTTTTTAAATTAATTTTACATGATCATCATCCAAATACATAATAAAAATTAATTTGATAAAAAAATAAATAAATGTCTAAAAAATTTATCAATTTTACATAATTTTATTTTTAGTAGGTAGAAAGAATTTTTTAAAATTCAAAAATATTTTTTTGACATTTATTTTTGTCAAATTAGTTTATATTTTATCAAATTGACAATTTTACCCTTAAAAAATCTAATTATATATTCAATTGTCCGTATTTGGAACAAGATTCAAAATTTAGGATTAAATTTGTCACAATTGAAAAGTCAGGGACCAAAGTAACACAAGTCTCAAACTATAGGGACTATTTGTGTAATTTGCCCTTAAATAAATAGGAAGATATTTGTTATGTTCAGCATATTAATAATTTTGGTAGTATGCTCACGGGTATTGCAATTTTTGACATGCTAATTCTATTCTAGATTTTAATTTGTTACATGTTATTTATTTTATGGGTTTTAAATTTTTTTTCCCATGTTTTAATCTCTAGAATTATTTGCATGTTAATTGCTAGAATTATTACATGATCATTGTTTCGTAACAATTTTACATAACTCTTGGTGTTTAAAATTTTAATTTAAGGTTTTGAAGTTAAAAAGTTTGAAACTTTTTATATTTATATACATGGTTAATGTATAAATTAAATTGACATGTAACTCATGGCTAAATTTTAATTATTTAGGAGGTGTAAGGTTTTGTAACATTTGTCATAATTCTTGACTATTAACTTTTAATTTAATTTCTAGAATTATAGATTGATTTTTGTAACTCATCTAGCATGTTAATTGATTAGTTAATTTTATTATTAATTAGTTTGCTAGATGGTTTCAATTAGTTTATTATATTTACTTTTTGCATAGATTATTTGGTTTTGTATTTTGTTGTGTTTTTTTGTTAATCGTCTATACAAGAATACCTACGTGAAAGGGAATAGAAACAAAAATACAAATCCAAATGAATAGGATTTGGGACTGTAAAACAAAATTATGGACTACTAACCTTTTTTGAATAGAAATACCCAAGCGAGGAGAGAAGTTTAGAAAAATGGATAATCCTATTTGGATTGGTTTATATTTGTTTAATAAAGCAATTTTTGCTTGGGTTTAGTTTGTTTTTACTAATTGTGTAAAAGCAAGTTTTATTTGCTTATATTGTTAGAAGCATTTTATTGCTTAATCATTATTGTAGCAATTTTTTACATTGCTTGTAATTTGGTTAGCAATTTTTAAATTGCTTGTAAGTTTGGCACTTGGTTTGGTTTTCTATAATAGAAACCAAAGTGTTTTGTCTTGACTAAAGAGTATTTTTTATTTGTTTAGAAATGACAAATAAGATGGATTTTGTTCCAAATCTTTGGGGTTTGAGGAAGTCTTTGGATTTAATCATTTTATTTCCAAAGTGTTGGAAAACCAAGTTTGGAGAAAGTCTTTGGTTATAATCTGATTATTTTCAAAATGTTTTGGTTTTGAGAAAAGAAACCAAATTTTAGTATTAGCTAAAATATTTCTGACTTTATTCAGAAATAATAGGCTCAGTTCCGGGAGTATCAGTTAACTTTTATGAGTGGTGTAATTTTGGTAGCAAATTTTATAAATTTGTTTCTCATGGACTAAGAGTCAACATGCTTTTGAAAGTTTTGTTTAAGGCTAATTGGGTTTTAAGTGGGACCGGTGTGACCCCTCCAGTCTTCCTGTAAACTTTCTTGATCATGTTCAATCCTAGGGTAAGTGGTGAGATCAGTTTTGAATTAAATTTCAAATTGTGGATTTTTCTAGTGTTAAGTTTAGTTTTTGGAAAAACAGAATAGTGAAATTCTGTTGTTCCACCTGACAACTTTAAGCCTTGCGAGATTCTTAAAGGAAGATCTAGAGAGATCAAGTGTGATTAAAGGAAATCATAAGATTGCATGATAATATCTTTGTATTAATCAGAAGCAATTAGTATATTATCCTTGTGTCGATTAAAGTATATATGATTGCTATGTGACTTTACTTAAAAACAAAGATCAGACAACCCGTTAGGGTGGGTGAATATATTTTTAAAATTTTAAAATTCCAAATATATTCTTAAATTGGTGGTTCCTAGGAGGTGTTAGACCATTGGCTACACAGTTATGAGATTGTGGTTCCTAATAATGAACAAATTACTGATCACATGTCAAGACATGATAGTTCCTAGTAGCGAAGAGGCTACTGATCATATGTCAAGACATGGTGATTCCGAGTAATGAAAGAGTCTATTGATCCTATGTCAGGACGTTGTGATTCCTAGTAGTAAAGTGACTACTGATCACAGGTTAAAACATTGTGATTCCTAGTAGTAGAAAGTCTACTTACCACATGCTGAGAAATCAGTGATTTCTAGAGATAAGACTACTGGCCATGTTATGAAGTTCTGAATAGTAGACTATTGAACACTGGATTTGTGTTTCCTAATAGTAAGTCTATTTGCTTCAGAGTGATAAGTTGGACCAAATATTTTTGACTGCCTAATTCGGTTGATGACATTTTAGGAATGTATTTAATGTGATATGATTTTGAGAGTTTCATAATCATTGTGACACAATGAATTATTTAAAGACCCTATATGAATTTTTGAAAAATGTCAAAAGCCTTTATATAAATTCTACAAATATGGGGATGTCATGCAAAAGGTGGTAATACCTAAACCCAAGAGGGTTAGGATAAGCCTAAAAACCCGTTGACTTTGTATTCAACGGTTATGCACAATATAACAGTGCATATCGATTTCTTGTGTTTAAGTCTGTTATTCCAGATATATATAAAAATACTATCATGGAATCTAGAAATGCATCTTTCTTTGAAAATATATTTCATTGTCATATCCAAAAAGGGGTTCCGAGTTCCATGAAAGAGGTTGAAGGTGACAATAATCACATAGATGTTCACATAGATGATCAAGTTAATGATCAAGTCGACAATCAAGCTGAGGAAGTAAATGAGCCAAGAAGAAGTAAGAAAGCTAGGACAGCAAAGTCCTTTGGTCTGGACTTCTTGATTTATATGTTGTAAGGAGAACCTCAAACTTTCTATGAAACTATGAATTTACTTGAAAGTCCTTTGTGGAAAGAAGCAATCAAAAGTGAGATTGACTCCGTCTTACAGAATCATACTTGAGAGTTAATTGATCTACCCTAGGCAGTAAAGTCTTTGGGAGCAAGTGGATCTTTAGAAGAAAGATAAAAGTAGATGGATCAATTGATGAGCATATAACTAGGCTAGTTATCAAAGGATACAGGCAGCGAAAAGGTCTGGATTACTTTGATATGTATTCACCTGTGACAAGAATTACATCTATTCGCATGGTGATTGCGATAGCATCTTTACGTGGTCTGGAGATACATCAGATGGATGTAAAGACAACTTTCTTAAATAGAAATTTGAATGAAGAAATCTACATAGAGCAACTCGAGGGGTTTTCAGCTCCAGGACAAAATAAGAAAGTTTGTAAGCTTGTCAAATTATTATATGGTTTGAAGTAAGCTCCTAAACAATGACATGAGAAGTTTGACAATGCTATGTTGTCAAATGGGTTCAAAATCAATGAGTGTGACAAATGCGTATATATCAAAGATATCGACAAAGGTTATGTTATTTTGTGTCAATACGTAGATGACATATTAATTGTTGGTAGCAATAACGAGATGATTCAAACTACCAAGAGATTGTTAAACTCTAAGTTTGACATGAAAGATATGGGCCTTGCAGATATAATTCTGGGTATTAAGATTACCAGAACATTTGATGGTATTGTATTTTTTCAATCTCACTATGTTGAGAAGATACTTGAGAAATTTGGTAAATCATATACAAGTGTGTCTAGGACACCGGTAGACGTGGTCTACATTTGACCAAGAATAATGATGATAGTGTTTCTCAGCCAGAATATTCTTGAGTTATTGAAAGTTTGATGTATTTGATGAGCTATGCAAGGCCAGATATAGCCTATTCTGTTAGTAGGCTTAGTAAATACACGAGTAATTCGAATGTTACTCATTGGAGGGGCATTATACCAGTGTTAGGTTATCTACGCTACACCCGGGTACTAGAATGGTATAGTGATGCTAATTGGATATCTGATATAAAGGACTCTAAATCCACTAGTGGTTATGTGTTTACTCTCATAGAGGCAGTCGTGTCTTGAAATTTTTCAAGCAAACGTGTATATCGAGATCAACGATGGAATCTGAATTTATTACTTTGGATAAAGTAACTGAAAAATTGAATGGCTTCGTTAGTTCATTGAGGATATTCCACGCTGGTCGAAACCTGTGCTAACCATCTGTATTCATTGTGATAACCAATCAGCTATTGGATGGACACAGAGTAATATGTATAATGAAAAGTCTAAACATCTTTGTCGTAGACATAATTCCATACGACAACTATTCTTGAACAAAGTTGTCACTTTAGACTATGTAAAGTCTAAAGATAACATTGCGGATCCGCTAACCAAAGGGTTAAATCAAGTATTAGTAGAGAAGTCGTCAGAAGGAATGCGGTTAAAGCCTTTAGTGTAAGGTGTTACTGGAATGGAAACCCAACCTAGTTGACTAAAGATCCCAAGATCTAGGTTCAATGGGACAACCTAGTTGCATGTAACGGTGATATGTCACTGAGGAGGTTAAACCTCCAGCCATTCCTTTTTATCAGTGATACCTGCGAATGTAAAGGTTAAGCTAAGCTTTTAATGACTCTGGTGTGTTGAGCTGTTGAGCTGAGTATAGCAGGATACTCAAGTTGAGTCACCTATGTGAGTGTGAAGTGGGGCTGCTTCTATAAGAATTGACAAGACCGAATTTTTTAAACCACTCACTGAACCAGGCTAGTGTTCTAGAGCCAAACTAGACACAACAGTGATAACAGAACAATGGTTGAAGTAATACCTGTATGAGGTCTATTGTTTTGGTTTACATAAATGGCAAAACAGTTCAAGACTTCGTGTTCACTAGGCAGTCAGTAAATCCAATTGATTTCACTAGGAGGGGTTCAAAGCCAAAAGCTACCTTTTCTTATGTAGGAGTTATTCCGTTGCACTCTATCCGAGTCTTTGTTGTTAAGTATTGTCCGTTTGTTGTTATTTGGTTAATTTTTATTTGTGTAGGGGATTGTTGGAAAATAATAGATTTTTAGTGATTTTAATGCAATATTAAAGTGGGTGTCAGTTCTCAATTGAGGTGGAGTAAAGTGGGTTTAAATTCTTTGTAGTGAGATCTTTACAATACAAGAAGAACGACTAAAAACCATTAAGATTTGAATGAAAAATTGACTCATTAAGTTGGCTTCATGAAAGAGGTGTTGGAAAAAGGTGGCTGCAGAATTATACAAATTACACGTGTATAAAATTGGTGTAACTCCTCTATAATGATGATGGATTAAAGCCATCAATTGGGAGTTCTGCAAAATTATGTCTTGCTATCAATTGAGAGTTTTGCAAAATTAAATCTCTTACATTTGTTACAAAAGCCTTTTTCTCTCTCCCTTCATGTGTATAAAATGAGACCATCTCCTTCATTCTTCAACACAAGAAATTTTGCTATCTTTGTGTGTTCAGAATTTTTCTCCAAGTTTTGTATTCTTCTTAGTGAGAGAGTGCTGCCTTAGTTTTGTTCGCTGAGGCTACGTAGTTGGTGCTTTTGTTGTAGCTAGTTCAACTGTCATATATTGGGAAACAGACGTCGAACAACCTCCAGCACCCAACCGTTGAGACGACGAATCTATTTTAAGGACACTGTCTAGTGTAGGTTTCGATTTATCTTCTGTTGCTATTTTATTTTTATGTATTTCTGTTCTATCTATGTATAATTTCCAGCATGAAATTCATATTGTTAATGTATGAATTTATTTAAGCCTTGTTTGGGTACCCAATATAAGTGCACTTATTTCATCTTTTTATCTTTTTTGGGTCACATCAATCAACATCTCCTCTCTACTTTTTCTACACATAATACAAGAAAAGTCAAAAAGTGCACTTATTCTAAACTTTCCAAACTTGGCCTTAGTTTATGTTATCATACAATTGATACAATAAAATTTTCATAAAATATTTCATGATATTTTTTTCATAATTTTTAGTATTATTCTTTAAACTTATGGTTTTGCTTTAAAAGAGATAAGACCATGAATTTATTATGAAAATACAGGCTGAAGGATATAATGGCCTTGTTTGGGAAGTAGTTATTTTAAAGGCTTTTTGATTTTTTGACTATTTTAGTAGGCTATTTTAATTTGTGTGTTTGGGAAGTTGGGTTAAATTTTTGGGTTGATTATTTTATTGAAAAATGTGTTTGAAATGATGTTTAAATTGAAATGACAAATTTACCCCTGACTTTATTTTTTCCAAAATTGTTGTGTAGGGGTATAATAATTTAACTTAACTTTGCATAATTTGTTGTATGATGTAGGCTGCGTTGCTGCAGCAGCCGTTGCTATTTGACTTTATCTTTTTATTTTTTTGAAAATCAATGGTTGGTGAGATATTTTGACTATTTTTTCATTTGAGGCTAAAATAGTCTCTTTCAAGGCTTTCAAAACATGTTGAAAGTTTCAAACTTACGGTTTTGCTTCTAAAGAGATAAGATTTGAATTTAGGCAAAGTTTGGGAAGTTTAGAATAAATACACTTTTTGACTTTTCTTGTATTATGTGTAGAAAAAGTAGAGATGAGATATTGATTGATGTGACCCAAAAAAGATAAAAAGATAAAATAAGTACACTTATATTGGGTACCCAAACAAGGCATTAATATGAAAATACAGGCTGATGGAGGAAGGGTACCTAGCGGGAGGGAGTTGGTTTTTGATTTTTTTTGTTTTTCGTTTGTTTTTATTTGTTTTTTTTTATTTTTTAATTTTTTTATTTGGGGGACTATTTTAACTTGGTTAGAATATTTTGTTTATGGTAGTTTTTTTTAATTTTTTTGACTTTTATAAAAAAAATAATAAAAAATAATAATAATTATAATTTGAATTTGTCTTATTATCTTATTAATTTTTTAATATATTTTATACTTTTAAATAAAAGAGCTCTAACTTGGCATGCCAAACGTATAACAATTCAGTTGCATATCTAAATAGGAGGCTGGAACACTTTCAATGCACATCAATTTTTCTATTAAACTAAAAAAATATAAATTTTTTTTTTTTTTTTTCTTTTTTTATTGCACAAACATGAACTTGCACCACACAGCATTTTATCTGCATTTCATAACAAAATTACTTTCACCTCACATGTTTTTATAAATTTTTTTTCCATTCCACTGTACTATACTGTATTGTACTTTTTTCAAAAATAATTTCAAATACACAAACTTATTTGACTTTATAAAAAAGTCAAAATAAAATTAAAAAGTCACTAAAAATATTAAGTTGTCAAACGGATACTAAATTTACATCATGTACATCAATTAATTTTTTTTTTTGTTTTGCTACAACGGTCTATTCAAAAAAAATCATTTTGAACCCATTATTAACCACTTTTTATCTCACAAAAACATTTAAAAATCATTAAAAAAAAAAAAATCCCAAACAGAATCTCAATTATTGACCCAGTCCAAGAGAAAAACTCTCGCCTTTGTATAAATCCATTGGAGAACTTCTACGGAGCCTTAACCAAACACCCAACAAGAAGCTAAGAAAGTCTCTCATTACTATGGATTCATGTTCATCAAAAAAACCCATCACATTATGTTTGGGGATATTTCTATTCCTATTCCTTGTAGGAATGGCCTATGCTCAGTTATCCTCGAATTTCTACTCATCATCATGCCCTAAGCTCTTTCCGATAATAAGAGCAGAAATCGACTACATAGTGTCTAAAGACAAACGCATGGTCGCGTCCTTGCTCCGTCTTCACTTCCATGATTGCTTTGTTAATGTAAGTTTTCACTCACCACTTTTATTTATCTTTTTTTTTTTAATATCTCCTTGTCAAAAAAAATAAAAATAAATAAATAAAACTCCAGGGTTGGTCCGGATAACACAATAAATTCTAATTTTTTAATTTTGGTCATTTTAAATCTTGATTTTTATTTATTTATTTTCAATTAAAAACATTTATCTATTTTCGTTAAGATTGACAAAAAAAAAAAGAAAAGAAGAGAAAGTCATTAAATTTAATGATTAAAATATTATTTTTTCATTGGTTTTATTTAATGGAAATAGTCTAATGATTTAGATTGAAAATAAATTATAAAATTATAATTTAAATTGATAAAATTAATAATTTGATAGTTATTTTGTTGTAAGGTTCAAATTATGATTTTTTTTTTTTTAATTTCTCAAATTATTATGTACGTTTGAAATCATGTGACATTACTTATATAGTGTTCTCAACAAATAAAAAAGGTGAAATTACCAATAATTAAGTAATAGTTTCAAAACATTATTACTGAAAAACTTTATATTTTTAATTATTAATAACCAAATTAAATCAAACTAAATCAAGTCTTCAATCCCATTAAATGAGATTGACTACATGAATCATTCCTTTGCATTAGACTCTATTCAAGACTATATCGTTAGTCAAATTAAGGAGACTCATATTTTTATTTATTACATTAGCTCACGTCAATCTAGGCTTGCCTTTTCTCCTAACACTTCTATCTACCGTCACTGTATTGCATCTCTTCACTACTGTTTCTATTGGTCTTTGTTGTATATGGCCAAACCATCTCATTTTATTCTCCTTTAACTTATCTTCTATTGGTACTACTCTTACCCATTCTCGAATATATTCATTCTTAACTCTATCTTTTCTAGTCTTACCACACATCCACCTAAGCATCCTTATCTTTGCAACACTCATCTTATTTATATTTGGACATCGCTGGTCTAATAATCGTTCTATAGAACTTTTTTTTTAGTCTAGTAGGTACTCATTTTATCGCATAGCGCCCCAGATGTGCGCCTCCACTTAAGCCATCCCGCCTTAATTCTATAGACCATATCCGCTCCAATCTCCTCAGTCATTGTGATAATCGATCCTAAATAATGAAAATGTTTACTCTTTGGTAGTTCTTGGTTCTCAATTTTCACTTCTCCTCTGCTTCCATTGTTACTGTTACTGAAATTACATTCCATGTACTCTATCTTAGTTTTACTTATCTTAAATCCTTTAGATTCAAATGCTTTTCTTCAAGTTTTTAACAGTTTACTCCTTCTCTAGTCTTATAACACGATATCATTTGCAAAAATCATTCACTATGGCATATCATCTTGAATATTTCTTACCAACTCATCCATAACTAAAGCAAAAAAATAAGGACTTAAGGTAAATTCTTGGTGTAACCTTACAATAATTAAAAATTCACTTCTCTCTTCAGCCGGTAATCTAATAGTGGTTACCATATCTTCATACATATCCCTAATCACATCAATGTAATCTTTTGTCGTTCCTTTTTTCTTTAACAACGATTAGATTATATTCTGAGACACTCTATCATATACTTTTTTAAGATCGATAAAAACCATACAAATTTCTCTTTTCTTTTCTCTATATTTTTCAATTACTCTTCTCAAAAGATAGATTGCTTCCATTGTTGACTTAGCAGGCATAAATCAAAATTGACTCTCTGACACCTCTATTATATCTCGTAATCAACGTTCCATTACTCTCTCCCACACTTTCATTATATGATGTATTAGCTTAATTCTTGATTCCTTTGTTATGTTTTCAATTATTAATATTTATAAAATTTACTATTTATTTATAATTTCTTTTCAAAACTATCCCCAAAGTGAAATTTCCCCAATAAAAATCACAGAATACATTTGGCGGGTCGTCCATCAACTCCCAACGAACATGAAAAAGGGAGATCAACATTATCCCATTAGTTAAATTCTGTGTTACATTGTTAGTTATAGTTGGAAACACAACGTGCAGAACATCTCTTAAAATAAATAATTCATTAATAGACTAAAATTTTAAATTAGAAATACCTTTTTTTAATTTTTTGGTCAGAGATTACTTCTTCTTTTTTTTTTTTTTTTTTTTTAATATTGTAGTGTGTAACAAAAATGAAACAGGGATGTGATGCATCGATTCTTTTGGATGACACAGAGACCTTCAATGGAGAGAAAACAGCTCCTCCAAACTTCAATTCATTGAGAGGATATGACTTAATTGATACCATTAAACTTCAAGTGGAAACTTTGTGCCCCGGTGTTGTTTCTTGTGCTGATATTTTAGCTATTGTTGCTCGAGATGCAGTTGTTTCGGTAAATAAAAAATATTTAATAATTTAGTTTGTTCATTTTTTAGATCCTTGTAAATATATTGTCAACGAAAAAACTCAAATTCATCCAATTATTGTAGCCAAGTCATAAATAAATGATTTATTTTCAAAATAATTTTTACCGTCCATTTTTTTGAAAAAAAAATATAATTATAATTATTTAATCAATTTAATTTTTTATTATTATTTATAGACGATTAATGCCTACAAAACAAAAAGATCATATTATCAAATAGGACTCCACAAAGTCCATACTTGATAGTCCGTCTAACCCACAAATGTATATAATCATTTCGTTTGGTGTATTATCTCGTGCTACAATCTCTACTACCCCTATTAAATTTTAATGCAACTCATGCAAGACTCATTATATTAAAATTGTGTTTATGCCACATAAAATTTAATATCAAATATCATATGAAAAATGATAAATATAGTATTATTGGATTCTTTAACTTCAAACTGGGAAGAATTTAATTCAAATATGTTGCTTTCCAAGCCAATAATACAAATTGAAAAGTCTTGCTCATAATTACTAAAGATGTGTGTAGATTATAAAGTTGGATAGGGATTTAAAAAGTGAAAGTGAAATGGTGAACAAGTGTGAATAAAAATTAAGTTAAATTTTTCCCCATTTCTTTTTTCAAATTCTTATTTAAATTTGAAATTCAAATTCAGTGTAAATATTAAGAGAATAAGAACAGACTGGTCTCCTATTTGTGAAAAATATGCACATCACCATTTCAGTCCAGCCTTGAGGGCCTAACACCGGCGTCATGTTCCTAGCACTAACATTCCGGCAAATTACAAAACATCAAACTCTTTTTGTAAAATTTAAATTCGAAAACTCATCATACTACACAACCATGAAGCGATAGTCTTTCATTCACCTAATATGAACATCAGGTCACGTTTGTTTGGTGAATTATGTTAGATGGGAATGTTTGTAAAAGAATGGTTAGTGAAGAAATTATTAATGTAGAGATTGTTAGTGAGGAATTAAGTAAAAGTGTGTTTGTTTTGGTCATAGTATATGTACGGGGAGCAAATATTCCAGTAAGCCCGTACTCCTTTCTTCCAAGCTCCGTTTCTGTCCGATCACCTGAAAGCACAACAGCGATGAGCTACCCGGCGGTGTGTGGCCGGAAAACCCCTCCGACGATCAAGTTAGCACACACCTAGGGATAGAGAGAGAGAGAGAGAGAGAGAGAGAGAGAGAGAGAGAGAGAGAGAGGAATGTTTTTGGTGTAAGAATACCTTACAATGTGTTCATCCTCGCGTATGCGGGGTGCAGACATACTTATATACCCTCTGCGCCCCATATCCACTCCCAGTCATCTCATGAAACGTGGTTCTGCTATCCCATCTGTCACGCAAACCTCGCTGAACATCACCTAGTCTCAACTGCTAGCCACCTCTGCTGGTGCCCGTGAGCCGCCAATCAAGGCCGGTGGCACGCCCAAGCACTTCACAGGTTAAGCTCCAGAGAACCGGGCTAGGCTGTATCTCGACAAGGCCATACCTGGGACATCTCGTATTCACCTGTGATCGGCCTTGCTGCCGAGCAAACCTATATCTCGGCCGACTACGCCTTTCCGGGCACCGGTCATGTATCTTGATCAGGCCTTCTTCTTACGGCGAGCAAGTACCTCGCCGATGACGCTTTCTGGCGCCGTTCAACCAACTTTGGTAAGCCGTTTATGCCATACACGTAGCTCGGTCTAACTGAGCGTTGCCTTAATCGGGCAACTTATATCCGGACTGGGCGGCGCGTACTTGGCCCAACACCTGCCCAGCCCAGGTTCTAGAAGCCCAATTCTGAGTGGACCGTGGATCATCTCGGTCCAATAATTCTAGATCATAAATCTCCCTCTCAGTATACGAGATGGTTAGCGAAGAAATTGTTAATATATGAATTATTAGTGACAGATTAATTAAAAGTGTATTTATTTTTATCATAGTATGCGAGATAGTTAGTGATAAGATTGTTAAATTATTTTTATATAAAATAAATAAATAAATTATTTTTATATCAAATAATTAAAACAAACAGATTCCCTTGGTAAAATATATATAAAATAGACTCAATTTTCTCAATATTTTTCTAATTCTATGCAAAACTTAGCCAAACTAATTTTCATACAGAAGGAGATTATGAAACTCTTTAAATTATCCATCCGTCCTCATATTTCACTCTCAAATATGTTATAGGTAAAACCCACAATCAAACAAGCATGGCCCCAATGTCCTTATTTCTTGAATTTTCAGGTAGGTGGGCCTAGTTGGTCAGTTGAATTAGGCAGGAGGGACTCAACCACAGCAAATTTCAGTGCTCCTAGCACTGACATCCCTGCACCTGATATGAACCTCAGTGCCCTTACAGCAGCCTTTGCAAAAAAAGGTTTCACTTTTAAGGAAATGGTGGCTCTCACAGGTATGTTTATGATGATCATAGGAAACATGCTTGTAATATATCTGATTGTGCATATATATATATATATATATATTTTTTTGAAATCAATGTGACAAAATTGATAAGGTTCTAAGAGTATCTCTAATGGTACTGTCAAAGAAATTGTCAAAATTATAATTTGACAAAAATGAAAAAAAAGATTCTCCAATGACATATTATTTCTCCTGCTAAACATAGCATATGCCATTTATATTGCCAAATTTGACAACATAAATGGCATTTGCCAAACATGCCACGTTATTCAGAATCAACAGATTTTTGACTCCAAATTTAGTTGACAAAACAGAATCCATTCACCTAGAAAAACAGAATTCGTTCACCAAATTTTTTAAACAATTTGGCAATTGCCAATTTCTTTCTTCTTTTTAAAAAAAAAAAAAAAAAATTCACCATTAACCCCCCCCCCCAAAAAAAAAACCAGAATCAAGTTAAAAACAACAACAATCAAACAATTTCAAACAAATTGGAAGCACTTTCAAACAAATTGGAAGCAATCTCAACAAATCTCAAATAATCTGAAGCAAATCTCAAGTAATCTGAATAAACTTGAAGCAAATTCTAAACAATAAATATCTAGATTTCAAGATGGTTGATGGATTTCACATAATTTTAACATTCTGAAACTTCAGCTTGATCTTCTTCATCTTCATCTTCATCTTCTTCGATTTCATATTCGTGCTTAGGGTTTGACTTAGGGTTTTGGATTTCTTCATTTTTGATTTAGGGTTTTTTTCATATTCGATTTAGGGGATAGAGTGATTAAGAGGAACAGAGACAACATGGTGGTAAGAGAGAAAGATTAAGGAGGGAGAGAGGGAGAGAGAGAGATGGGTCGTTGTAGGTTGTTCTACCTTTGAAGCTCAAAAAAGTAGAATGAAAGTGTGGTTTTATTTCCAATGGGTTTTATCTCATATGGGTGGAGAGTTTGCTATGAAGGTTCTCGAATGGGTTTTTAATCTTAGCGAGTAATTTTTTTTTTTTTTTTTTCATATTTTTAAATTTTTTTTATAGAATATAAATATTGAATCTTTTTAGAAATTTTTTTAAAATGGTCACAATAGATAAAATAAACAAAAAAAATTACTAAAAAACTTATATTCAAATAACGCCTACAAATTTTGAGGGAAAGTTGGTTAGGATTTGCCAAAATAACATGTGTACCATTGGAGTACCATTGCTATAATTTGACAAATTATTACTAGTCATTGTCAAATTATAGCAATAACAATAGTATTATAGCAAATACCATTAGAGATGCTCTAATGATGCCTTGTCAAACAAAAGTTTATTTAGATCATAAATTTAGATATAAATCTAAAAGGGAAATGAGAAATGATTAAAAAAATAAAAAAATATATTTTACTCTTTTTTTATAAAAAAAATTATTTAAATTTATTATTCAAACATAATTTTAGAGAAATGGTAGCTCTCTCAACCATGTAGAGGCTTTCATACAAATATCTTTATGACATATGTAGATGCTGTTTGGTAACATTTACGTTATCAGTTTTCAGTTTATATTTATAAAAATTTAAAAACTCAAATAAAAACTTGTTTAGTAAATTTTTGATTTATAAATCAGTGGTCTCAGTTTATAAATTTGGCCAAAAAATATAAACTCAAAAAATGTGTTTTCGTTTTGAGTTTTGAGTTTTTTTTTTTTACCACCCAACACTAGCCACTACTCGCCACCATTTTCCACCACCGTCTTCCACCGTCGCCACCACCACCCAACACCCACCCCCCACCACTACCTGCCACCACCACTCACCACCCACTCACCGCCACCACCAGCCACCACCACATACCACCCACCTGCCACCCACTCCCCGCCACCACCACATACCACCCATTCGACACTGCCACCCACCACCCATCACCCATCTGCCACCACTACCCACCACCCACCCACCAACCATCACTACCACCCACCACCACCAACACCACTACCATCACCCACCACCCACCCGCTGCCGCCGCCACCGCCACCACCACCCATCACCCACCACCCGCCATCGCCACCACCACCCGCCACCACTTGCTATTTCTTACTCTTTTTTATATTTTTAATTTTTTTTAAACATTTTGTCTAAACCAAACGCGTTTGTAGTTTATGTTTTTCTAAAAATAAACAAAAACCAGTTTATAAAATTTTTGTAAATATAAACTAAAAACGTAAACGTTACCAAACAGACCCGACTATTTGTTGACCACGCAATAATTTGGATCATAGTAAGTGAGGGTAATCTTTAATTAATAATTATTATATTTACATGAATATCTTAAAATTCGTTTAAGATGGGCTCATGAGTCCAATTAATAGACCAGAGTGAAACTTGGTTTTTAACAAATTTCACCAATTTGAGTATGAAAATGAGGCTACTTTTTATGAGAATTGATCTTTCTTCTTTTTCTTCTGCTTCTTTTTGTTTTGTTTTGTTTTTTTTTTTTTTACAAAAAAATGGATGATTTATATATAGAATTTCCATACCAAAAAGTGATTCAAAATGTGTGTCTGTGGGGCACTTTTAAAATTATGAGTTAAAATAGTTAGAATTTTGATTTGAATAAAAATACCACAAAAAGCATATCATTATTTTGTATGATAATTTTTTTATTTACATATCATTACTGCCTTACAAAATACTCACGTCTATAATATCAATGCATTCTATGTGCATAATCTTCTCTTCACGTGTCATTGCTCAAAAATGCAAAAACAACCTTACAAGTTTTTATTTATTTTTAAACAGGGTCACACACAATAGGCCAAGCAAGGTGCTTAACCTTTCAAACCCGAATCAACAACGAACCCAACATAGATTCACAATTCGCTGCATCATTGAGAGCAAACTGTTCAAGCAATGGAGATCTCAACATCCTCTTTCCTCTTGACACCACAACTCCAATGGCTTTCGACAATGCCTATTTCAAGAATTTGCAGAGCCAAAAGGGCCTTTTGCACTCAGATCAACAGCTCTTTAGTGGGGGTTATGCCGATCGTTTTGTTAACACTTACAGTTCTAACTCTACAACTTTCTTCTCAGACTTTGCAAGTGCTATGGTGAAAATGGGCAATCTGAACCCGCTAACTGGCACTAGTGGCGAAATCAGGACTAATTGCAGGAAAATTAACGCTCATTATGTTTATGAACTCGTTTGCAGTATTTAATAAATCTCTTAAATTTCCACTTGTTGATTGAGGCAAAATTGAAATATCAATTTTAGTTTCAATTAGTGAAAATAGAATGTGTTTTGGTTTAAAATTACTGCGATATAGGTTATAGACAAAATGAATCTTGTCCATACATTTTCAATTATGGATGACTTTAAGAATAAATAGCAAAACTAATTTCTTTTAATAATTCTAGTTACATTGAATATTTAATTAAAATTTTATTTAGAAAGCGTGTGGATTTAAAGTTAGTGTGTTGAATAAAATTTCGGACAATTTTTAAACCAACATCATTTTTGTATGAGCAAAATGAGAAAATGGACAATTACACTGATAGTTTTTAGGGAGATTTACCAATAAATCCCATATTTAGAACTTATGTACTAATTGATCCCATTTTTATTCTATTAAACCATTTAGTCCCATTTAATTAAAAGATACGGAAATACCCTCATATAACCGTTGGTAATAAATGCGTGGGGCAAAAAATGGGTGAGGGCGTGAGTGTATGGTGTGAGTGTTTGGCGCGTGGTGGTATGTTGCATGTGATACCTGTGTTGGTGTCCTGAGTTGCAATCATTGTAAGGGGTTTTATTTGAAATGGGTTTGTGTGTGTGTGGCTGGGTTTGTGTGATACACTGATGAACATACTCACACGGCACACACCCACACCCACACCCACACTCTCTTATCTCTCTCTCGGGGTGCATTTTGAGAGGAGAAATTTCCACACTCAGAACCGACCATACACATAGAGCTTGAACAACGCCATAGACACACTGACTTGAGACACTGCGGTCATAGAGACCACACATACAACACACACACGGTTTTGAGAGCAAAAGACACCACAACACCATTCACAACACACCATTCACAACATACACACACCATACACCATTCACACACTCACAACACACACACATCAGCAGTTCATACACACACACATGGAACACATCGAACACACGTGATTCCAGATCGGACACATTGAACACACTGATTCACGCACACACACAGATGAAAGACACTGATACACACAGACACACAGATAGAACACCATCGAATGCGACCTGGGGAACCTCCCGAATAGTTTGGACCGGACCGACCCATATCTCGGTGGACGGTTCTGGTTAAAGCTCTGGTTCTGGGTCCGGTCTAGCGCCTGAGGAGGAGGAGGAAGATAGTCTTCTTTCGGATCTTCAACGACCCGGATCGAAACTTCATCTCCGGAACATCGATCTGGAGATTGAAATCTGGAATTTGCAGAGTCTCACCGGCTTTTGGAGATTGAAATCTGAAATCTGAAATTGCAGAGTCTCACCGGGTTCTGGGTTTTGGAGATTGAAATCTGAAATCTGGAACGAGATCAGTGAACCACACACACACAAACACTCACACACACAAACACTAATACACACACACACGCGAATACATACACAAACACTAATACACACACGCGAATCTCGGAGGGTGTGCCACACCGGAATGAAAGTGGGACCAAATCAGTGAACCAAAAATGACAATTTGTAAATCAATGAAAGGGCACTCTCGTCCACAGAGTGAAATAAAAATGAAAAAAAAAAATAAAAAGGACCAAATCAACCCACCAGCAGGACTATTTGGTATAATAGAATAAAAGTGGGACTATTTGGTATAACAGTTTGTAAAGTAGGATTTATTGGTAAATATTCCTAGTTTTTACTTTAGTGTATGAATTTAGTTATTGTAATTTTAATTGTGACTTTACCACTTAATTTTGCAATTGGGTTCAATTGGTCCAATTAAAAATGCTTGTTGAGTTTTTTTTTTTTAAAAAAAAAAAAAAAAAAAACTGTTTGTTACTGTTGGCTACATATTTTGTAAAAGTCAATCACAATTCGACACGTGACAGAATAAGGGTAATATAGGAAGACTCGTCAAGTCTTTGATCCTGATCGTACACGTGGCAGTTAATATTGGTTCTCACATGATCTGAGTAGCATTGGATCAGTAAAGAGATGTAAGGTGACGTGGCTTCAACGGTTGCTCACATTCAAATTCAAATATAAGAGAAACCTAGCGCAAATGATGGTGTAGTGGAACTACTTATAAGGCAACATGGTCAAGGTGATCATGGAGGAAGCGATTGACGGTTTGAAGTGCGATTCGAAGGTCATCCTTGACAAGTATAAATAGCGAGAAGCCCTAGAAAAACCCTCGGACTCAGATCTAACAAACCGGTCATTTACTTCATATTTTCTTTTCGGTTTACATTTCCGGTCTTTACATTTCTGCACTTTAAATACATTCTTTACATTTTACGCACTTTAAATTCCTACTTGCGCCGTTCATATGAGTAGTTTTGAGTAAATTGTCATTGTAAACCTCTACGAGGCTGAGTTTGGATCATTGTAAGTTTTCATCTTAATGAAATACTTCAATTGCTCGTCATTTATCTGTTATTTTACTTAATTTCTCCTAAGTCAAGCCACCAGTAAAAGTCCTCTTCATTGAGGCTGAAAAAACTGAAACACAATCGTCTGATAATTGGTTGGCAATTATAATTTCTGTAAGGACTGATTGATCCTGCTGGCACGCTCGCATTCACAAAAATACCCTTCGACAGCCAAAACAGCCAAAAAAGCCAACATATATTTTTGGCATGCTCAGTGGGACTTGTTAAAATGGCTAGACAAAGACGGCAATGAGAAAATGAACGCTTGGAAGAAGGCATAGAAGGAGAGGTAGAAATACCTAATCTAGAGGATAATGTGGTAACACATCCTGTGAAAACTCCTATGTTATCAGAACCTATGGTCGAACAGACCAGTACCTCGGACAAGAACCATATGTTCATAATATTGGATGAAACCAAGGAATTGGACCATCCACTGTTCCATCTACTCAGCCAACAAATCCATGGGATGGCCTAGTAGATGCTATGGGACAACAATTAATGAACACAATGGAAAGGTGGGCAACATCCTTTTTGGATCAAATGAATAACCACCAACCAACAAACACAAGACACACAGAGGAAGTTTTAAACGTCCCTCAGCAAAGATTGGCTAGAGACAAACAGCCTATGCAAGTTAATGGACATAATGGTCAAGCTAGTAACCAGAACTATGAAAGACTATCACCTCAGTCTTGATATGAACCCATTTCAAGGCCTATAGCAGGCTAAAATGCCTTAGTACTCAACAATGAAATCACACAAGTTGGTGGATCTGGTCAAGTACAAGAAACTGGCGTAAGAATGGTTACAAATCCCATGTTCGAAGCCATACCTGGCACTAGGGGGTATAATAATCCCTTATTCGAATTTATATCCCGGGGGTTGGAAGGTTGGCCTGCAAATGGGAGGGACACAACGCCTATTCCTGCACTTTTCGCAGGTCCTTTCGCAGGACAGGCTCAAAGGGGTTACCCACACCCCCAACAGCAACCTGTACCACAGGGACAACCAATCCCAAATGTACCACCTTATGGACCAAGAGGACCGCAAGCACAAGTTTGTCCACCAAATCCTGTGTTTGTCCCTCCAGTAGTGGTTCAGCAAGCACAAAATATGGTCCCTAGGGACCAAATTGCTGATATTGTTAGGGAGATGTGTGGACCGATGGCTCGGGGGTCCAGACTCTGTATCTGAAAACCATACCGAATCGGTAGATAGAGATGCGTGAATACCCAAGGGATTGAGGATGCAGTTACCCTTTTCTATGGGAGTGGGGACCAATCAACAATAGAGTATATTGCTAGGTTTCTTTTGTCACGGTGAATTTACTAATCATGACTATATAAACTGAGATTATTCCCAAATTCTCTAATCTGGCGGAGCATTTGTATGGTACATCAACCTTACACTGCTCCATTTAAAATTGGCAACAAATGGAACAGGCATTTCATGCCCAATTCTTCCAATCGGAGCCAGAGGTATCCATGGCAAACTTGGCTAGATTGAGTCAAAGGCCTGAAGAAAAGGCTACTCAGTTTATTACTAGATTTAAAAGGGCTCGAAATAAATGTAGAGTCATCTTGCGAGTCGAGAATTAAAGATTGGCTCAAAATGGCCTAGAGTTCAGGCTTCGAAAGAAATTTGACTCAATTGAATTCAGAGATTTGGTGGAACTAACCTATAAGGTGTCTAGATACGAAGCATTATTAGAGGAGGAACAAGATCGAAATAATGCATCGTACAAGACGTATTATAGAGATCCTAATTATAAGATCGATGCAGTAGAGATTGTGGGCAAAGAATCTGTGATCTGTGAGGCATTAGTTCATAAGGATACAACGATTGACCAGCAGTTTAAAAAGAAAAACTTTCACAGAAAATACTCTTTCTATTTAACAAAAGCAGATGATATTTTTGATCATTTGCTTGCGGCCAACTTCCTTAAGCTACCTAAAGGAGTAAAACTGCCATCTCCAGATGAATTTAAGGGAAAAGTATATTGTAAATGGCATAACTCTTGGTCTCACTCGACTAAAAACTGCATTGTTTTTCGAGACAGGATCCAAGAACAAATTCGGAAAGGAAGTTTGAAGGTCCCAGCCAAAACAGAAAAGGCTATGAGGATCGACAGTAATTCATTTCTAGAAGTTGGAGAGGCGGCAGCCAATGTCATTACGTCAGACTTCCAGAACTTGTCATTGATAGAATTGGAAGAAGTCAATGTGCAGATGCATGTTGCTAACCAAACAACCATCAAGAAGGACACTAGAAACCCACCAGTTATTAGACAAGGTTTCTCACACCAGAGGGAACACTCTGATGAAGAATCACTGGATGATGATTCCTTAGAGGCAGCAGTGATGCAAAGGATGTGTCCCAGGTGCAGACTGAGTTATAAATGGTTGAAAGGGGCTTCCAATTGATGGGAAGCAATACTACAGGGATGTTCAAAGACGTCCTAAATCAACCAATGCTTATAACAAAAGGCCGTATCCAGCTAGTGATAGGCAGCGACCACCAGTGGTTGAGCCTGCAATGGACAGAATGCATGTTAAAGGCAAGAGGCCCTTATATGAATCCAGGCCATCTAATTATTACAGAATGGAGAGCAGTCATTATGAAAGAAGACTGGAGAGAGGCTCAGTTCATGGGATCAAAGCCAGAGATTGGCCCTCTAGACTAGCCTTACGCAGGACAGAAAGTGGCTACCTTCATTGAAGGTCTGAATCAAGCTCAAAACATGAGGTCAGAGCCAAACACTTACCTTCACAGCCAGTTTCGAAGATGGCTTCGAAGGTAGAAAAAAGCAGTTCAACATCTGAGTCAGCAAGTTTGTGGGTACCTGGAGTCCCAGACTAGTTTGTAATGCAAAACAAACATAGGAAAGTGCCTGCTTGGAGAGATGTTGGAATCCAAGGCAGGATGGTCAAGCCTTCTTTGGTGGCTCCGAACAATTGGGTATTGCTTAAACACCCAAAGACAAAGGAACCAGATATGGTCCCAGTCATTTCGAGATCACAAAGGAGAAAGATTCAGCGCAGGTACACTTAGTACCTGAACGATATCAAAGAGAGCTCTTCATTGGTCCAGACAAAAGGAAAAAAGACTCCAAAGTTAGACCATACTCCAAAGCCAACTCTACAAAGCAAAGTGGGTTGCAGTAGATAACAGTTGGCCAAGGTTCATTCTGAACTAAAAGCCAGAGAGAAGTCTAGCTTAGCGAGATTGGAGAAAGCTCGATGGAAGTGATAGCGAGATGGAAAAGAAATTAGCATAAGCGGAAGAAAGAAATGGTGGAGGAAGAAATGTTGAAGCCTTCATGGTGAAAGCAAACATTTTGGTTAAAAACCGATTGAGAAAGATCCTTTGAAGGAATCAATTAACAACGAAGTGCGAGTGCGACATGGAGGATCTTCTTTGAAGTAACGAACAAGGTGGCCAAGAGAGGAAGCAATCTGACCATCCAATCTGGCTAATTTCCTCGATGTCGATCAATATGGTACACATCTTGCCTCATGAGTTTGAGTGGAAATGAGGACCAAGATGACCAAGACATGGATCCTATTCTGTCTCTAGTGAAGACTCACAAGTAAATATGGTACAAGATGATCTGAAATGGCTACCCCAATGGCCCGAATATGAGAGTGAAGAAGAGGTGAGCATTAACCTCTCGTATCCTTTTGAGTATCCTCGAATTCTATGACACAACATGTCAAGCCGTTGTACATCAAGGCTTTCTTCGATGGGATACAAGCGAACCGAGTCTTGATAGACAATGGGCAGCGATGAACTTACTACCGAAATCTTCTTTGAAGAAACAAGGAAAAAGAATCGAGTTGATTCCAACCAAAGACAACCATCGGCGGCTTCTTTGGAGACAAACAAATGGCTTAGGGATTCTACCCATTAACTTGAGTGTGGGAACCAGGGATTGCATGATGACATTTTTAATGTCGACAGTAATGCTAAATATAATGCTTTACTTGGGAGAGATTGGATCCACACTAACAAATGTGTGCCTTCCTCTTTGCATCAGAAAATTATGATGGCCTTGGGCAATGGAGAGACGGAGGAAATTGATGCAGATCCTCAACCCTTCATAGTCTGTGCAGACTTTGCAGAGGCCAAGTTGTATATTGAGGGAGTGACACCACTCAGTATACTGAGGAAATCTGATGGCTCAACCGAAGTGACGGCTGATGAGGAAGTGACACACCTGAAGCACTTAGTTCAAGAAAGTGCTGATGAAGAGATTGTCATTAAGAATGACAATGATGCCTGGTTGTAGGCAAAGAGATGAAGAACAAGAAGCCAAGTCTTTGGCTCTAATTAAATTCTCAACATTGGATGTAAAATAAATAGTCCAGAAAGTACAGGAGCAAGAGAGAGAAGCCATGATAATTGGCGGTAAACAGGAGCAGCAACGGGTCAGAATTTTGACCCTTGGCAAATACTGTGCATTGGACATTGAAACAAAAGTCCAGGAGATACAGGAAGAGGATGCGTTATGGACATATTTTGTCTATGAGGAGGAGGGCAAAGATGTTGAACTAAAGAACCAGGGAGCAGAACAAAGCGAGAAGGTTGCTTCGAAGGTAGAAGAAACCAAGGAAGAAGCTTCAATAAGTTCTCAGATACAAGACCCCTTAGAAGAAGTAAATTTAGGGGAAGGTTCTATGCAACAACCCACCTATATAAGTGCTTGTTTGAATGATCTGGACAAGGACCAGCTATTGGTTGTTCTAAAGAAATATAAAGATTGCTTTACATGGTCTTATAATGAACTACCAGGATTGGATAGGTCATTAGTGGAACATAGGCTCCCTATGAAGCCTAATTTCAAGCCATACAAGCAGAAACCAAGAAGAATGAGTCCAGAAGTAATTTAGAAAGTTAAGGAAGAGATTCTTAGACCACTCAAGGCAGGCTTTATTAGGACAGCCAGATATGTTGAATAACTATCTAATATTGTGCCTGTAGTCAAGAAGAATGGTAAAATGAGGGTATGCATTGATTTTAGAAACTTAAATCTAGCAACTCCAAAAGATGAGTACCCTATGCCTATAGTGGATCTATTGGTAGACAGTTCAGCAGGGCATCAAGTTTTATCAATGATGGATGGGCATTCTAGTTATAACCATATCTGCATTGCAAAGGAGGATGTCCACAAGACAGCATTCAGATGTCCTGGAAATATTGGCACCTTCGAATGGGTTAAAATGCCATTTGGCCTAAAAAATGCTGGAGCTACATATCAGAGGGCTATGAACACTATCTTTCATGACCTCATTGGAGGGTATTTAGAGTGTTATATTGATGACATTGTAGTTAAATCCCAATCCATGGAGGAGCATCTGTTTCACTTGGAAGCAACCTTTGAAAGAATGAGAAAGTTCAAATTGAAGCTCAATCCTCTTAAGTGTGCTTTTGGGGTATCATCTGGAAACTTCTTGGGTTATGTGGTACACAAGAAAGGAATACAGATTGACCAGAATAAAGCCAAAGCCATCATTGAAGCCAGGCCTCCATCAAGTTAGAAAGAATTACAAAGGTTCCTTGGACAGGTTAACTTTCTTCGAAGGTTCATTTCTAACACTGCAGGGAAAACTAAAGTATTTTCTTCTTTGTTAAGGCTGAAAGATGAAGAGGAATTTGTGTGGACAGCAGAGCATCAAATTGATTTCGAAGGTATCAAAGCCTACTTGGCCAACCCTCCAGTGCTGATGCCATCAAAAGGTGATAAGCCCTTGAAGTTGTACATAGCTGCAGCGGAAGATTCATTGGGAGCTTTCTTGGCTCACGATAATGAAGAAGGCAAGGAGCAAGCTGTTTATTACCTTAGTAGGTTTTTAAATTCTTGTGAATGTAAATATTCAGTTATTGAAAAGTTGTGTCTTGCTTTGTATTTTGCTGCAATGAAATTAAGATACTATTTCTTACCTACAACTGTCTTGGTAATTGCAACCACAGATTTGGTTAAGTACATGTTATCTAGACCTATCTTGAGGGGGAGAATTGGCAAATGGATACTAGCCTTATTAGAATTTCATCTAGAGTATGTCCCTTAAAAGGCAGTAAAAGGGCAAGTTTTAGCCAATTTTCTGGCAGACCATCCATCTCAAACAGAGAGCCAAGAGATAATGGAACTTGGTATGACTAGTGTTGAGCCATGGCAGATGTGGTTCGATGGGTCGAAAGCCAATGGCTTAACTGGAATTGGTATTGTGATTAAATCACCACAAGGGGTAGAAACCACACATTGTTTCAGAGTGGATGAAGCTACTTGTTCCAATAACCAGGCTGAATATGAAGCCTTAATAGTGGGACTAGAAATTTTTATTGGATTACAAGTTCATGCAGTTGACATTTTCGGAGATTCTCAATTGGTGGTTAACCAAGTGAAAGGGATTTTCAAGTGTCAAAGCATAAGCATTTTACCATACTATGTTGTTGCATTATATCTGCTTTCTCAATTTCAAATAGCAAATGTAACTCATGTTCCAAGATTCTTGAATAATAGAGCTAATGATGTGGCTCAGAAAGTTTCGAACATTCAAGAGAAGGGATAATGCCCAAAGGGACATAAGCCAAACAACATATCAGAAATTGATGCCACCTTTGAATAAAAGGAATGTGATCTTGGAAGTCAATCATAATGACTTACAAGAATAAGATTGGAGGCATCCAATAATGCAGTACTTGGTTGGTCTATCTTTGAAAGCCAGCAGAAAAACTAAATTGCAGTCTATGCAATATATGATATATGGTAATACTCTCTACAAAAGGGGAGATGGCTTATTGGTGGAATGTTTAGGACCAAAAGAAACATTAATAGCTACGGCTGAGGTTCATGAAGGCATTTGTGGTGCTCATCAGCCTGGTGTGAAAATGAGATGGTTGCTTCGAAGGCATTCTTACTAATGGCCAACTATCCTTAAAGATTGCATAGAGTATGCAAAGGGTTGCCAGGCATGCCAAAAGCATGGCACAATAAGGCATGTGCCCATAACTGACCTACATGCAGTAGTGAAGCCCTGGCCATTCAGAGGGTGGGCTATGGATATGATGGGGAAAATATACCTACCTTCTTGAAGCATCATTGGTTCATTCTAGTGGCCTTGATTACTTTACTAAGTGGGTGAAGCTAAGCCATACAAAGTCATGAGACTGCAGAGGTCATTGGATTTATCAAGGATCTAATCCATAGATTTGGCATCCCACAAACTATAACTGTGGATAATGAGACTGTGTTCGATGGAAAGATGGTGAAGTCCTTCGTGGCAGAATTTGGAATTAGTCTCGTTAATTCCACTCCATATTATGCACAAGCCAATGGTCAAACTGAATCATCCAATAAATCCTTGAAAAAAGGAATACAAAGGTTGTGGAGGACAATCCTAGGGATTGGCATAACTTAATGTTGGATGTTTTGTGAACTTACAGAACTTCCCCAAGGTCAAGCACATGAGTCATTCCTTATGCCTTAGTATATGGGTATGATGCAGTGTTACCTGTGGAGATTAATGTTAAATCCTTAAGGGTAAGGTGCCAAGATCAGTTGGATCCTAAGCAATACCATCAGAGTATGTGCTTGGAATTAGAAGGCATAGTTGAAGCCAGAATTCTTGCATTAAATAGCATTCTCTTGTAAAAGAAGAAAGCAGCCAAAAATTACAATAAGAAGGTCAAATATATTGGCTTTGATGAAGGTGATTTGGTATGGAAAACAATACTCCCAATAGGAATTAAAAGCTATAAGTTTGGCAAATGGTCACCTAACTGGGAAGGACCATATCAAATTCATAGAGTTTTGCCTTTTGGAGCATACCATTTGAGAAATTTGAATGGGTATATACATTCCAAAAAGATTAATGGCAGATATTTGAAGCCTTATTTTCCAACTATTTGGGAAACACAAGGAATAAAATAAACACCAAGTACAAGAACATAAAACTGCTTAAATGATAGACAAAATTTTTTTTTTTCATAAAGAATTAAGTACATTTTGCCACAAATTGGCCCAAAAATCATTACAGTGTCTTAATTGTTTTTGTACAACAGATTTTCTATTGGTAAATGCTGAAAACAGTTGAATAACTGCAGCCATTTCTTCCTTTCGATCAGCCAGTCCTTGGTTGGTAATTTGCAGTTTAGTGTCAGTTCGGACTAAGGCCTGATTCACTGCAAATAGCTCATCTTCAAGTTGAGCTTTTCTCTCCAGCAACTGGACTCGAAAGTGGAAGGCAGACGAGTGTTGCTCCTTAAGCTTTGACACTTCAGTATGTACGTGGGAAACAAAACTCTGGTCGCCAGCCAATTTCTCGTCCTCAGCCTTAGCAGCCTGGCAAATGCTAATGTAAAAATCGACAGTGGCTGCTGCCTGAGATAGGTGACTTGAAACATTCATGCCGGATTGCTCAGCAACTTTGCAGCATTGGAGGAACCCATTTCTGATTATAGGCCTGTGTAGAGCTTCGAAGGGGATCCTTGAAAAAGAAATCAACAGATCCAAGCATGTCTCCACGTCTATCGAAGGTGCAGAAGGCTTGTTGCTGGAGGAAGAAGAACTCTCAAAAATTTCTAGCAAGGAGTCAGCCAAAATTAATGGCTCAGCTTTAACATTGAATGTTGGAGAGGTAGAGGGTATGTCGAAGAGACTAGCTAGTCTGGCTTCGAAGACATCAACCTCATCCATAGACATGAGAGGCGCATAGAGAGTTGTGGTGGAAGGCACAGAGGACTGCATGGGGATAGGAGAAATGGATGGAGCATCTTTAGCAGTCTCCATGGTCCTAGCCACCAATGAATCAAGCGAGGAGGGGCTGGAAGTAGGCAAAGATGATGAATTATGAGTTGGAGAACTACCAGCACCCTCGATTGGGGAATTAGCTGCCTTCAAAGAAGAGGTAGCAATTGAAATTTCCTTAGAAGAAGAAAGAGAAGTAAATTGAGGGATAGGCTCAGTGGTTATTGTTGCAAAGAAATATGAAGTAATGTCAAGTCACAATATTAAAGATTCGACAAGAAAAGAATAGAGGCATGAAAGAAATTACTTGTTCTAGAAGCGCTAGCACTGATGGGAGAGCTGAGAAGAGAGTAATGGTCGGCAGTCTGTTGCCTTCTTGCAGTTTTCCTTTGTAGTGCGTCTGTAGCAGCAGCTTCATCTCTCAGGAATTGTTGCTGCCGTCTCTTCTCAGCCCTTTCGAAGACAATTATGGCCTTGGAATACTCTTGTTCTACGGCCTTAGCAGCTGCTTCGTGGACGGGATCTTCAACCGAGTTAGTAGCTGAAGCAGCCACTTTTCTTATTTTTTCTATTGCTTCGGCAATGGTCTCGGAATCAGAGTCTTCGACGAAATTAGAAGGAGAGACAGTTATCTTTTTTCTCTTTTTTCTCTGTGTCGATATTGGCGGCTCCTTCTCAATTTCTTTCTCAATTTCTGTAGTCTGAGATCCAGATTCCCTAGGAGAGAGTTCCTCTTCTACTTCTCTAGCAGCTGTCTTCGGTTGAACCAAACCAATCACGTTTTTCCTTCTCTTTAAGGGAGACTCCTGCTCTTGATTTTCTTCTCATTCTTCTTCTTCTACTTGAACCTCAAATATTTCCTTTTCTAGCTTAAGGAGTCTTCTCTTCTTTTGTTGTTAACCACCTTCACAGAGGAAGAATCAAGAATAAGATAACCAGCATCATAGAGAAAGTCGAAGGAAAGAAAACAAAGGTATATACCTTTCTTCGAAGCAGCCCGAGTGACTTTAAGAGGAGTTGAGGCAGCAGGAATGGACTGGGTTGGAAGAGGCACAGTGGAAGAAGTAACAGTTCCAGTCTCATTTGGCTTGGGCACATCCAACACCTTTAGTAGGTTTTGAGGTAAATGGCCAAATAGACTTCCATATTGCTTACCCACCAATTTTGGTATCTCTTCAATACGGTACCTTGAGGAATGAAAGGGGTATACTCAAAATTGGCCAAGTCATCTATAAATTTGAAGGTAGCTTCTTCTAGCCTTGACCTCCGAACCTTCAAATCTCTCATAGTAAGGCTCAAATTGGTGTTGCTGCAGAGAGGTATTGGGACCCCTTGTGTGAAGCCAAATTGTCTAGCAAATTGAGCAGGACAATAAGGCTCAGCTATGCATTTATAAGCTCTGGGATTCGTAGTTCCAATAAATAACTCTCTAGGAAGTAAAAGGGAAGCCCATATATCCTTGTGAACAGGCGAGGCATAGAGCCTGTCACTTAGGAAATTATTCAACCAAGTTGGACCAATGCTAGGTTCGAAGGGACGGAAATAGTGAATAGGAGGAGCAGCTGGTAGTTGATGGAAGAAAGAGAAATAAAAGGCAAAAGTAGAGGGAGAAAGTGAAGTATTGGCCAGTCTTATGCCATGGGTAAGAGAGTGTAGCCTAGAAAATTTAAGGCATTTGCATTGTAATTCAGAAAAATAGGCGAAAAGCCAAAGTTAAAGGATCCAGAATGGCCCCCCTTGATTAGCATCTAAGGGTTTTTGACAAAAGAGGGAGCAAACTCTATATACATGGCCTAGAACATATGGGGCCAAGGCTACCATTTTTTGCAAAACAAAGGCTTTGGCAAGAGGGGCAAATTCAGGCATGATTCTTTGGGAGGAGGTGCAGAAGAGGAATTTGCAAAGCCAATATAACAAGAAGGAAAAGAATTCCCTATCAGTTACCAGGCCCTCTCTTTTATTCTCAGCTTTAACAAAATCACTGTAAGATGAGTTAAGAGAGGGAGAGGGGGAGGGGGGAGAAAGGGATTGCTAAGTCAGGGAAATCTGGTGTAATGGGGGTACCAATAGGGGATACTCCTAGTAGATAGCAAATATCAAGAACAATAGGGGCCATCATCCCATATCTAAATTGAAAGAAATTAAAGATGGGGTTCTAAAAACATAAGGTAGCAGGAACTAGGAAAGGGTCCTCTGAGATAGTTACCCTAGATAGTCGGAGAGCATCGAGAAGGCAGAGCTCTTGAAGGTCCAGTGTCCTAGCAAGGATGACTCGGTCATACCATTCTTGCCACTCCGGTCTCACCGTGGGCTAGCATCGGTGAGGGCGATTGATTCTCCAGTTCCTCCAGTCGAGACCACCTTCATAAAGGAGACATTGGTTTTCCAAACGAGGATATAGGGCTGGGAGCTCAGTAAGGATCTCCTTGAATATGGGCCCGAGTACGTAGTCTTGCTGTATATGGCGACGAGGAACAAAGATACGCCCGTCGATAGCGCTTTTCTCCCCAGCATTGTACTTCTCACATTCTGCATCAATGAGCCTTTTCAAGGCCACAGATGAGCTCACACGTTCTATGACTGGTACTTTTGGTGAAGAAGAAGCCATTGATAGTATTCTTTTTCAGAAAATGAAGAAGGGAGTAGAGAGAAGTCTGAAGACTGATGAGGGTTTGCACGTTGAGAGTGTAAGTGATTTCAGAACGCGAAACAAAAGGGTTTTAAAAGCCTTTGTGTCCGGAAAATATATCCCATAAGTCGTTAAGTACTAAAAGTACGAATACGAGGAGTCTCATCCAATATTGATAGTTTTTGGAGGGAAAAGCACATTTCGGATGGTGATGCCAGCTTCGAAGCAAGATATTTGGCTTCGAAACCAAATTTTGGCGCCAAAAATTAAACAACAACGGCTTCAAAATACAGGAGTCGGCTTCGAAGGATACTAGATGCTTAAAAATGTAAGAATACTCAAGGGAGGGTTTACTTAGAAGAGATCAAAGACCTGTAATAGGTTTCTTAACAAAAGTAATACCCTTGAGGCAAAACTTAGGGCCTCTTAAGGATGTGAATTGTTGTTCGAAACATCTAAACCAATAGTTGGTTTGTATATACACAGAGAATTGTTTGTTCGGTTAAAACAGTGTACCCCAAGGGCAATTTCCATATTGTTGTAAGTATGGACTGTTGAAAAACTAGTCAGTATTAACCATGACTATATTTTGGTTATGATTAAAACAGGCTTTGAGGGGAAAGATTGTTAAAATTCGAAGCACCAATTCCAAACAAAAATCAACAAGAGTTGGTAACCATAGTCCATAAATTGGACAATTCATCTCAGCATCCTTATTGGAATTGATTGGAACTATATTTGAAGGATAAGATTGTTAAATTCGAAGCACTGATTCTAAATGAAAATCAGCAGAATTGTCAATTCTATTCCAAAAGTTGGAAGAATTCATGTTGATTTTAGTGTTTTAATAATTCTGTCTAGTTTCGAAGAATGAGTTTGTTCAGTTCGAAGCTCTGAATTGGCTTTTGAAGACAAAAGGAAACAGGGTCAAACAATGCCAAATACAGAAGAATTTTGTTTGTATTCAAGCCAAGGCAATTAAATCGAATAACCCTATATGGGTATAAACTCAAGTTCATAAAAATAAGGAATGGAATAAATAACAAGATCATGAAATTTGGTCCAACAGTGATCAATGAAATTTTGTTCTTTCTTTATTTTATTTTCTATTTCTTCTAATGTTAGCTGCATGAGTTGATGTGCTCTCACTTCGTAGTAGAGCTCTTCAGCCTTTATTTCGAAAGCTTTCTCTCTCAATCTTTGTTCCAATTCGACTATGACCAAATCATCCCATTACGCAAAATCTTTATTCTTGAAATCATCGAATTCTTCGATGAAGTTCTCTGCTTCGTACTGGGCATGAATTCGAAGAGACGAAAGTTGGTCTAAAGATTGTGTAGTAGCCATAGAATTTCGATGCCAGTAGAGGAGCAATGGAAGTTGGTCCAGGAACATATGAAGTTCTGCTTGGGCAAGAGGATTAAGGACATGGCCCATAGTCAGAATATCACAAGCCCATTGAAAGTTCTTGAGAGGGATTGCGTCCTCAAGAACATTAAAGGGCAAGTGAGAGAAAGCTGCAAGCAGAAGTTGAGCTTGTTTTCGCTCAACTGGAGTAGGGAATGGTGGAGGTTTGTAAGGTGGAAAGACTTCATTCATAGGAAGGCAAGCCTCAGTTTCTCTGTCCAGCAAAGAGTTGGTGGAGGAGAAGGTGTAGATGCTTCTGTTTCAGAAAATGGAGAAGAAGGTGTGGATGCTTCTATTATGGGAGATGGCACGGGGGTAGAAGGAACAAAGACATTAATATAATCAAGACAGTCAGAAGAATAAATCTTCGCCTTCTGGGCTAAGAATGATGGGTTGTACCCTTGTGCCTCTTCTGGGTATCGGGCAACAAGCACTGTTGTTGTGGGCATGGAAGATGTATACCATGCCACAAGCAGATTCTCCTCCAAACTACGTCGATGGTCAATGGGCACGTAGGGGTAGACCACTGAACTTTGAGCGTAGGAAGGGAACTCCAAAGGGTCAGTGAACTCAACAAAATGATGGTTGATTCGTTCCCTCAAATCATAAGTCTCAGGGGTTGACCAACTTGTCCAACCAGAAACCCCAGAAGATGAAGAAGTTACAGCTTTATTCCATGCGGAGGTTTGTGAAGAAGAGTTTTCCAAGTCCATATTTGCAACTTTCTGAATCAAAGATTTGGGAATAGTTTGTTCGAAGCACAAGAATGAGTCAGAGGAGAAACTTTTTGTATCTATATTCGCAAGTTTCTGAATCGAAAGATTAAGAGCAATGTGTTCGTAATCTAAAGGTCGATAATTTGTAAAGGCATCCATGACTTGAATATGGAAAGGTGAATAAATGTGGATAATTAATGCATGAAAATTGTTTCCAGGAGAAACAGCATCATCATGTGACTCTTCGTGTGCTCGATCAATGGAGAAGAAAGTTGATTCGGCCATAGAAGGAGTATCAGTCTGTGCGAGTGCTAAGGTATTGGGGCGTTCATAAGATTGAAAGTGAATTAATGCAAATGATCATCTATAAATGACGGTTGCATTTTCAGAATTTAGACCCCATGCACGTTTTAAAAAACGTGGGAAAAGAGCTTTGATCCACTAATATCATTAAGTATTAGGTATATTAGTGCGGGGGGTAATGTTGGCTACATATTTTGTAAAAGCCAATCACAATTTGACACGTGACAGAATAAGGGTAATATAGGAAGACTAGTCAAGTCTTTGATCCTGATCGTACACGTGGCAGTTAATATTGGTTCTCATGTGATCTGAGTAGCATTGGATCAGTAAAGAGATACAAGTGACGTGGCTTCAACGGTTACTCACAGTCAAATTCAAATATAGGAGGGAAGCCTAACTGTAAATGATGGTGTAGTAGAACTACTTATAAGGCAACATGGTCAGCGATCATGGAGGAGCAGTTCGACGGTTTGAAGTGCAGTTCGAAGGTCATCCTTGACAAGTATAAATAGCAGGGAAGCCCCCCAGAAAAAACCCTCAGACTCAGATCTAACAAACCAGTCATTTACTTCATATTTTCTTTTCTAGTTTTACATTTCCAGTCTTTACATTTCCTGCACTTTAAATACCTGTTCTTTACATTTCCTGCACTTTAAATTCCTGCACTGCATTTCGTTCATAGGAGTAGTTTCGAGTAAATTGTCACTGTAAACCTCTACGAGACTGAGTTTGGATCATTGTAAGTTTTCATTTTAATGAAATACTTCAATTGCTCGTCATTTATCTGTTATTTTGCTTAATTTCTCCTAAGTTAAGCCACCAGTAAAAGTCCTCTTCATTGAGGCTGAAAGAACTAAAACACAATCGTCTGATAATTGATTGGCAATTATAATTTCTATAAGGACTGATTGATTCTTGCTGGCACGCTCGCATTCACAAAAATACCCTTCGAAAGCCAAAAAAGCCAACAGTTACATAACAAACGATACACTTGTCTTCCCAGCTCCATATCCATCCAACTACCTCCCTCCCTTAGATATCAAGCCACATGAGAGATAATGAAATGGGAGCAAAGTTGTGTGAGTGGTGTCATTGTAAAAAATAGTAACAGTAATATTATAAATTTAGTAATTTATTCAAAAATATCATTATGTGGTAAAGTATATAAATTCATTTTATACATAGATTTTATAACATAATTAATCTCCATTACACATTTTAATTCATGGGCCCAAATCTGGGCCCAAATTCTAAATTCCCAAACTTACTACATAGTAAAAGTAAAGGAGATAGTGAAATGCTGGAAAAAGAGAAAGGAATAAAGGGCACAAAAGACTTTTTGGCTATTTGGTTAGAATATGAGTTAAAAAAACTAATATGTTTGGGATGATTTTTTTGACTTTTTACAAAAAAAATGTATAAAAAGTAGAGAAAAAGAGAATCTTTAACTTTTTGGTATGAGTTGTTAGCCTTTTGACTTTTTTAATAACTTTTTGACTAAACCGGCTAGTCTCCAAACGAGGCTTTAATCACTCTGGTAACCCACTTGAGGAAGAGAGAGAGAGAGAGATTGGTTTGTTGGAAAATTTTACAATAAATATCTCTTATCATATATATTTTTAGTTACGTTATTTTTCTTTTTCAATTATAATTAATTTTTTTAATTATAATATTATAATGTTTGGTTATGTCTCGTGTAATACTAAATTATTATTATTTTATTTTATTTTAATTATAATTCAAAAAATATTGAATTATCTCATCTTCTTCTCACAAAAGGAATTGTTGAAAATGCTTCTAACATGATCAATGCTACATCATAATCATCAATATATATATATATATATATATATTTTTAAAGGATCATAATCATCAACTTGGGTGCAGACGCGACACATTTGTATTTTTACATATAAATTTTTGGATCATTAAATGATTAAGGGGCAATTTTATAAATGAGGAATACCATTCATTCAATAGTTTCGGGCAGTTTTGGAAACTTAGGAGAGAAAATGAAAGAAAGGGTTACTTAAGTTATAAGTAGGAATGGCAACGGGGCGGGGCGGGGCGGGGCCGGGGATCGCATTTCTCGTCCTCGATCCCCGATGGCAAACATCTCCCGACATGACCCCGATCCTCGGAGAACCAATCATCATCCCCATCCTTGCCCCCTATCGGGGATCGGGTTTCCCCGACCCCGAAAATTCCCCGGACCAAAAAAAAAAAAAAAAAAACCAAACAGCAACAGATTCAACATCATCAACATCCGATCCAAAAAATAAAAACAAAAACAAACAAATATCATCTACCAACATCATCTACAAACAGTTTATATAAATAACATCAACAACAATTTATATTAGATCTAAGTAGAGAGATAGAGAGATCGATCTGCTCAGATCTAAGTAGAGAGAGAGAGATTCATCTGCTCAATCGACTTTGGCATCGTGACACGAGAGATTGATCGGTGCTCTGGTGGGTGCTCTGGTCGGATCGGTGCTTTCTGGTTCGGTTCTGTGAGAAAGAGAGATCGGATGTGAGGAAAAGAGATTAGAGGTGAGGAAGAGGTGAGGGATCGGCACTGGTTCGGTGAGAAGAAGAGATCGGGGACAGCGGTGTGGTGTTAAGAGTGAGAGAGTTGACAGAGAGGAAGAGAGTTGAGAGAGAGTAATGGAGAGAATGAGAGACAGAGTTGTGAGAGTGAGAGAGAGACGAAGGAAAGAGGTTTGGTTTGGTTTTTTAATACACAGGTAGTACGGGGGAAGCTTCGGGGAAATTTAATACACAGGTTAGGTTAGGTTTGGTTTATTATTATTATTATTATTATTATTATTATTATTATTATTGTCACGACCCAAACCCGGCCCTATGGGTTTAGCACCAGAATCGCCAAGAATCCGAGATTACCAAAGGCACGCCAATCGATATCTGATAAATCTGAGTTCGGGGCTGGCGGAAGCCAAACCAGTAAAAACTAGTGTCCATAGAGCTGTGTTAATCTGTATGCCAAAAACATTTTCCATACATTTATGCATTCAAACCAGTACAGTATACACAATCATTACAGACATTCCTCGATACTTGATCTGATTATAACGATAAGCGGTCTATACAAAAGCAGTACAAAAGCAGTAAGGAGACCTATGGGGACACAAAACACCCCAAGCCATGGCATGGCGTCTCTGAACCTCACGGTGAGGCACAAAAATTTGGTGACAAAGCGGGGACCAATCACGCTCCTAGCTCCGATGCGGTGGTGAGCACCTACATATATATATAAGCAGTGAGCTAAAGCCCGGTGAATAACATACGATGTAAAGAGGTTATGAATGAATGTCCTTCTGATAATGAAATCAATTCATTATCTGAGATTTCAATCTTCGATATTCATCAATCGAGATTTCAATCAATCGGTCATATGTGGTACATCCATTAGCCTATAAACATGAGGTCCAAAAGGACCGGCCTATGAGCCCAACAATAATGATGGCCATCAATCGGTATGGTTCCTCAAGGAAACCGAGCTCTGTAACGATCAATAACAATGGGTGCTAAGGATGCCTGTCTGATTGAAATGCAGGACATACATTCATTCAATAAACAATATCAGTTCAATAAACAGTTCGGTTCGGTATTCAAAATAAATCCATTTGAACATATCTTTACATAATCTGTTACTCACAGTGATTGGGCTATCAGTAGCTAGAGCGTCTAGAGAGTCAACCCTAACAAGTCAATCAAATAGAACACACACTAAGTTTACTGGGTTGGAAAGGATGATAATTAAATCCCTAAATTCCTCGGTGTGGTTCTATGTCTACATCCTCATTAAGATGCTCTAAACTAGGCCTAAGAATGCCTAGGATGCGATGAGGATGCAAAATGCACTTAGAAAACAATTTCAGAATTTTTGATGAAGCAGGCCTCTGCTTTCGGCCTTGAGTTTCCCTTCGGCGGACAAGCACACAAAGGCCCACTCGGCGTACATTCCGCCGCCGAGCGGGTGATGAAAGGTGCAAAAATCTTTGGATCGCGATTTTCCCTTTCGGCGTTAAAATCCTCGGCGAGCGGATCAGAAACAATGCAAGAAAATCTTTGGGAGCATGCATTCCAACACTTCGCCGAAGGACGTCCAAAATCTGGAAAATCCAGATTTGACTTCTGAGTTTCAAACCAAGTTTTGATGCTCCAAATCGATCCTCTTGGGCCCATTTTCTGGAAAACCCTTTCAAACACATAGAATAACAAGTTCTAAAACTCAATTTAAGAAATCAAGGCCCAAGGGTTGTTTCAATTAAACTCAATTTCAAACCATTTTCAAGAACACTTTCAAAACATGACATGCATGATCTTTAAATCAATTTTAAGCTTCCAATCATGCTCAAATGAGCTCCAATTCTTTGAAAAGCAAGTTGAAAACATGGACTATGATAACAACATGGACTTGCATGTGACAATTCTCCAAGAATTCAACTCAAACTCATCAATATATACATGCATGTAACATTTGAGCTTCAATTCCACATATTTGCACTAAAACATGGCTCAATCCTACAATGATGCATAGAACATGCAAGATGAGGCTCAATAACAACAAGAAGACAATGAATCCTTACCTAGAGTGCCAATTACACTTCAATTCCAAGCAATTCAAGCCAAAATCTACAATTTGAGCTCAACTCTCACTCTTCTCCCTCACTTCTCTTCTTTGGTCGGCTATGGGACTAAGGGAATGAGCTGAGCAATTGTTTAATTCAACATGTACAAGGTCTCTAAGTGTGTGTGTGTTAGTGGCCACTAAGTGGCAATTCTGTAAATAAGTCTAAGTTCTCAATTAGCTCAATTCAATCTAATTTAATCGTTCCTAACCAATTTTCAGATAAAAATATCATTAAATCATAAATATTATGCTGATTACAAAACTTCAAACGGTTTCTAAATCGCCCGCCGATAAGGCCTTCAATTAGCAGTTTAAACATAAAATGCAAACAGATAGTCACATAAGTCAACAGATACAATATGTAATTAAATAGACAAACTCATTCAGTTTGATTTTGATTTCATTGATTTGTTGATGGTTAAATCGATTCACTTATCGGTCATTAGCGATTCGGTTTAGCAATGATCGATAGGTAATTATGGTTTAAGTGTCGATCACGAGGTTGTTACAATTATAAAGGGTATAAAAGTAATTTCATTTCGGGAAATTTCGGGGATGGGGCCGGGGACGGGGATCAAACACTGATCACCATCCCTGGCCAGTGGCAGATCGGGGATTGATTTTCAAATACCGTCACCTCCCCGTCGGGCCGGTTTCAAATTGCCATCCCTAGTTATAAGAGAAAAAAAGAAGAAGAAATGATTGCGATTTCTCTTATTCTTGTATCGTTAGATTTCAGAAAAGAAAAGAAATTATTTTATGTTATATTACCAAAATATCCTTTTTATATTTTTAGTCATTTTATTTCTTTTATTTTTATAGGGATAAAATTGGTATTATGAAAATAATAGTTTCTTTTCTTTTCCAATCTCTTCATTTTTGAGAAGATTGAAAATGAGACTTATAAGAGAAATGAGTTTTTCTCAATTTCTTTCCATTTCTCTCCACTTAAATTATCCAAACAACTAACACAAATACATATCTTTTCATTTCTTTTCTTTTTTCTCTAAATCATTCAATTCAAACATAACGTTAGTAAGTTAGAAAAAAATAGTTCTGAAATTATCGGATGTGACATTATTATTATTATTAAAAAAAAAAAAAAAAAGCTTGACAGAGTTTACACCTATGATTTATATAATAGAATATAATGTCGCAATTACTAAAATCCAAATAACATTTAATGCTCCTCAGGCAGTTAATAACCCACCAAATTTCAGATAGGTGACTGACAATTGTGACTTTAAAAAGTATGTGTATATATATATGCACAAACTAATAAAACACATAAAAACCCTAATAAAACACAATAAAGATTAGTTTTTTCACATCAATTTCTATCTTCTATGTTTTTTATCACAGTGAATTTCACAAACCCAACCAAAAATCCCCCAAACAAACAACAATCAATGTTCTAGCAGACCAACACCGTAACAAAATTAAAGTAGAAAAACTCACAGTTCCATGGCGAATTCCAGAACCTCGGGTAACTCCCGAACCCTTGTCGCTGCTCATCTTTCCTGCAAAAGAAAATTACCGAGAAAACTGGCGAGAAAATGGGGGTCGCAAATTGGTTGTGCAGAAGAATCTCAAGAGCATGAGATGAAAATGGGAGATGATACTCGGACACATGGCGGGTGCAGAATGGGCCATGTCAGCAGACAAAGATCTGCAAAGTTATTGCCACAACACATCACCATTAATGCTGCCCATCACAGCATTTATTGCAACAACACCTCTCAGCCCGGATGGAACCCCCTCACCTTGAACAAGGTAAACCACGGCGCAAGCTTTTGGCGGGAAGGTCAGAATGGCAGAGACAATGAAATGATTACCAAAGGATATAAGCAAAGTTGGAAGACAAGAAGAAGGTTAAGTTTTCCTATGTCTCTCTTTCTCTCTCTACATTGTCTACTTCTCTTTCTAATTCACACTCCGGAGGGTTCGCCGGGGGACTACCCCGTTCCCCGTTGGACTTGTTTGCAGGTCTTCCAGTGGGCTTCATCGCTTGGGAGTGGGCTTGAGGAGCTTGGATCAGTCCAGTCCATCTACTGTGAACGAACCGTATCATCAATTGGCGCCGTCTATGGGAACTAGTTTGTCCGTGCGCCAGTTGTGTTCATTGCCGCCGGAGACCCTGTTCCAGTAACCTTTTCACCTCACCCGTCAAGTGTATGGTCACGACTAGATCCATGGCTTCCCACCACAATGCTGCCGATCACCAAACTGACCTTCCCAATCCAAACAACCCGCCACAATACTTCATCGAACTTACTAACAGCATCAACCGCATGGCCGAGCAAAACCAGGCCTTAATAAACGCCCTGCTCTAGAGAAACCTCCCCATTCCTCCACCGCCACCTCCAGATATCCTGCCCAATCCAGAACGCACTCCCGGCCATACTGCCCCACTACCCAATCCACCCAACTTGGACGGCTTGCAACCTCCCCACCCACATATAAATCCCCCTCCTCTACCCCCACACCCATCGGTTGTAGCACCAGCCCCCGAGGGAGAAGCCAGCAGCATCCAACACCTGTCTCCCTCTGGTGGAGACAACATTCCCCTCTGGGACGCTGAACTCCGAGCCATGAAGCTTCAGCTACAAGGGGTTATGCAGAATATCCAGCATAAGCCCTCCACCACCGCAAACTCGCCATTTGTCGCCTCCATCCGAGACAAACCCCTGCCTGCCAAATTCAAAATGCCCACCATTGACTCCTTCGATGGCACAACCGACCCGGTCGACCATCTGGAGACCTACCGCACTCTTATGATCCTCCATTCCTTCCCTGACGAAATCATGTGCCGAGTCTTTCCCGTGACACTGAAGGGGTCGGCTCACTGGTTTAGCCGATTACCGGACTCGGTCTCCACTTTTCAAAGATCTCGGTGACTCTTTTTGAGCCATTTTATCGGCGCCAGCCAACGACGCCCACCACGGCTACTCAACATCCGGCATCGAGGGGGAAGTCATGCGTAACCGTTACACGCTTCAACACCGAAGCCCTGCAAGTTGCCGAAAATGACGACAAGGTCATCCTCACAGCCTTCATGGCCGGTCTGCGGTTATCTGATTTCCTTTTCTCCCTCTCCAAGAACCCCCCGACCTCCATGGCAGTCCTACTCTCCAAAGCCCAAAAATACATGAATACCGAGGATTCACTAGCCGCTCGGCAAGATCCAATAGCTAAAAACCCGACCCCCAGAGAAAAGAGAAAAGACCAAGAACCCAGCAACACTCAGTATCATAGCCAGACACCCCGCTATACTGACCGACCCCCTCGTGCCGGTCAAGGCACCGGTCTGGCCTTGCGTCGGTTGAAGATATACACCTCTCAATTCCACCATCGAACATGTCCTCAACCAGATCCAACGGGACTACCCTCTCAAATGGCATCCCCCTCCGCGAAACCCTTCCAACCGGAAAGACCAATCCAAATATTGCCGTTTCCACCAAGACCATGGCCATAACACTGACGACTGCATCAATCTCAAGGATCAGGTGGAGACCCTCATTCGCTAGGGGCGTCTAAGCCGATTCACAGATACCCGCTCTCAGTAGAGGCAAATAACCGAACCCTACAGAGACAATTGCCGACGCAGCCCACCACGGCAGCCAGCTCAACCAAATCTAGGCCATGATCGACCCCCACAACAGCTTCGCCCCCAAGGCAACCCACCCCCGCCAGTGGGGGAAATCAGAGTTATTTTAGGTGGACTACTGCATGAGGACCCTCCCGCTTCGGCCGAAGAACTTAGAAAAATACGTCAGGGCTCAGATAAGACAGTCACCACAATAGACCAATCCCCCAAGCAGCCCATGCAGTGGACAGAGCCCATCACCTTCACGGACGCCGACTGTACAGGCATTTGTTATCCTCATGATGACCCCCTTGTCATCTCGGCCATCCTCTCCAACTATAAGGTCAGACGGGTTCTCATCGACAACGGCAGCTCTTCAGACATCATCTTCCTCAACTGCTTCCGCCAGCTCAAGATTGGGGAAGAAAGCTTGTCTCCACTCCAAACCCCCCTAGTCGGCTTCACCGGCGACCGTGTGACCTCCATTGGTTCCATTGATCTTCCTATCACCATTGGCGCATACCCACGCCAGGCCACCAAGTTGCTCACCTTCCTTATGGTCGACTGCCCATCTGCCTACAACATCATCCTAGGCCGCACCGCCCTAAACGCTTTCCAAGCCATCACATCCACTTATCATCTTGCCCTTAAGTTTCCCACCGACCTCGAATCAGCTAGGAGAGCGCATCGCGTGGCCAGGGAGTGTTATGTTGCTTCCCTTAAAGAAGTCAAGCTGAAGGAGGCCATGATCATTGAAGGACTTGATGTCCGAGATGAAGATGAGCTGATAAGGGGAGAACCTGTTGAGGAGCTCATTAAGGTTCCCATCGATCCCACTAACCTAACAAAAACCGCCAAGATCGATAGTCAACTATCCCCCCAAGCCAGAGCCGACCTTACCGCCCTCCTGACCGAACACAATGACGTGTTCGCCTGGACCCACTCAGACATGCCAGGCATCGACCCCTCCTTCATAACTCACCGCCTCAGCATCGAACCCCATTTCCGACTATATCGCCAAAAGCAGCGTATTTTCCACCCGGAGCGTAATAATCTCATAGCTGCGGAAGTAGACAAACTTCTCGAGGCTCAATTCATCCAAAATGTCAATTATCCTAAGTGGCTGTCCAATGTGGTTCTAGTCCGCAAGAACAATGGCAAGTGGCATCTCTGCGTCGACTACTCTGACCTGAACCGAGCTTGCCCCAAAGACAGCTATCCACTTCCCCGCATTGATCTACTGGTTGACGCTACGGCCGGCCACCAAATGCTCAGCTTCATGGATGCTTTTTCCGGATACAACCAAATCATGATGCACACATCTGATCAGGAACACACATTTTTCATCACCGACTGGGGTACCTACCACTACCGTGTCATGCCGTTCGGACTGAAGAATGCGGGGGCCACCTACCAACGGTTAGTCAATGCAGTTTTCCAACATCAGATCGGTCGGAACATGGAGGTGTATATAGATGACATGCTAGTCAAAAGCAAACTCTCCACTGACCATCTGACCGATCTACGAGAGACCTTTGCCACCCTTCGCAAGTTCCAGATGAAGCTCAACCCAGAGAAGTGCGCCTTTGGCGTAGGATCTGGAAAGTTCTTGGGCTTTATGGTCAGTCAGCGCGGCATTGAAGCCAACCCGGAGAAGATCAAGGCCTTGATTGAGATGCAGTCACCCAAAACCGTGAAGGAAGTTCAATGACTCACTGGTAGAGTGGCGGCCCTCAACCGGTTCATTTCCCGCGCAACAGATAAGTGCCTACCATTCTTCAAAGTCCTTCGGCAGACTTTCGAATGGACGACTGAATCCGAAGAAGCTTTCCAACAGTTGAAACAATGCATGGCCAACCCCCTTTTCTTTCGCAAGCAATCACCGGCGAGCCCCTCTTCCTCTATTTAGCAGTATCAAACACCGCCGTCAGTGCAGCTCTTATACGGGAGGACGGCTCAGTCCAACGGCCAGTCTACTACATCAGCCGAGCCCTCGGCAGGCGAAATTATCCATCGCTAGAAAAGCTGTCCCGGCCTTGGTCACCGCCTCCAGACGACTTCGTCCTTACTTCCAGGCCCACTCCATAGTGGTCCTCACCAACCAACTCCTGAAAAAGATCATCTAGCAGCCAGAGCTTTTTGGCCGACTTATGCAATGGTCAGTGGAACTCAGCCAGTTTGACATCTCCTACCGCCCTCGCACAGCAATCAAGGGGCAAGCTGTAGTCGACTTTATTCTAGAATTCACCAATACCACCCCAACCACTACTCCGCCTCCACCAACCCCTGCTGACCCAGAAGACCCCCATTCTTGGACTCTCAACGTCGACGGGTCATCCCGGAGGGAAGGCAGTGGGACAGGCCTCATCCTCACCTCCCATGAAGGTGGTTATTTCAAATGCGCTCTCTGTCTCCTGTTTGAGGCCAGCAACAATGAGGCCGAATATGAAGCGTTGATAGTAGGTCTCCGTCTGGCCAAAGACATTGGCGTTAGCCACATCCGTGTATTCAGTGACTTCTATCTCATCGTCGGACAGATCATGGGGGAATTCGATGCCAATGATGGCACTATGCGGGCTTACAGGGACATGACACTACCCCTTGTTCGCCTCTTCAATACTTTCCAGATCAAACACATACCTCGGGCGGAAAATTCCAAAGCAGATGAGATGGCTCAGTTGGCCTCTGCCGACCAATCCGACCTCAGCCACGGAGTCTGCCTCGAATACCTAACTCATCCTGCCATCACACCCGACCCGCACGACGTGCAGTTCCTCTAGATCGAACACATCCCGTAGGCGTCCGACATCATTCTCTTTCTGACCACAGGGGCCCTCCCAGATGATAAATAGCAAGCCGCCAAAGTAAGGGCTCGGTCGTCCAATTATCTCTTTGACGGTGGCATCCTGTACAAGCGTGGTTTTTCACGACCATATCTGCGCTGCCTCAATTCAACATAAGCAACCTATGTCATGCAGGAAATCCATGAGGGAATTTGCGGCAACCACTCGGGCGGCAGGTCCCTAGTACACAAGATACTCCGCACTGGCTATTTTTGGCCAACTCTCAATCAAGATGCGACTGATTTTGTTCTCAAGTGCGATAAGTGTCAGCGCTTTGCCAACATCCCCCATACCCCGCCTACAGAGTTGATCACGCTTTGCAGCCCCTATCCATTCGCCAAATGGGGGATCGACCTGATCGGTCAATTTTCTACTGGCCGAGGCCAGACCAAGTTCGCAATCGTCGCCATTGACTACTTCACCAAGTGGGTAGAGGCTGAACCCTTAGCCACCATTACCGAGCGGAACACAACCAAGTTCATCTGGCAATCGATCGTTTGCAGGTTTGGCATCCCTCAGGCCATTATGTCGGACAACGACAAGCAATTCGACAACGCCAAGTACAGAAGGTTCTGTGCAGACCTCCAGATTCAGCCATGTTTCTCCTCCCCTGGCCATCCCCAGGCTAATGGCCAAGTCGAGGTCACCAATCGTTCTTTTCTGAAGATCATTAAGACTAAGTGGCTAAGGGACTGGACTTTGAGGAATCGCCGAATGTGCTCTGGGCCTCTGGGACAACAGTCACGGACCCACCGAGAAAACCCCTTCGCTTAACATACGGTGTTGGCGGTTATTCTAGTGGAAATCGGTCTGCCTACCCCACGAGTTCTGCATTCGGATCCAGCACTCACTGAAGAGCTCCGCCAGGTGGATTTGGACTTAATTGAAGAGCTCAGGGAAACCGCTGCAGTTAGATTGGCCTCATACCAACAGAAAATGAGAATGCACTACAACAAGAAAGTCCGACATGAATTCGCATGAGGAGATCTTGTTTTAAGAGAGGCTACCTTCGCCACCAAAAATCCGACTGAGGGAAAACTGGCAGCCAAATGGGAGGGACCTTATGTCGTGAAAGCCAGACCGCGACCAGGCACTTACCGACTTCAAGACATGGAGGGTCACGACCTTCCTCACCCATGGAGTGTTGAACACTTGAGACGCTACTTTCAATAAGCTATTTGTATCACTCAGTTGTTGTACTTTCTTTTTGATGAAATATGAATTTTGATCATTGGACTACATTCCTCATGACAACAATTTTGTCTCCCAGCTACCCTTGTCACCTCAATAACATCTTTACTTGCAGCACTTATTCAAAAGCCTCAGCCAGACTGAGCACTTCAAAGCCTCAGCCAGACCGAGCACTTCAAAAGCCTCGGCAGACCAAGGCACTTCAAAGCTTGCTAGGCTGAAAGACTTGAAAGCCTCGGCGGACCGAGGCACTTCAAAGCCTCGGCCAGATCGAGGCACTTCAAAGCCTCGGCGGACCAAGGCACTTCAAAAGCCTCAGCCAGATTGAGCACTGAAAAGCCTCGGCCAGATCGAGCACTTCCAAAGCCTCGGCCAGGTGAGACTTCAAAAGCCTCGGCCCAGGCACTTCAAAAGCCTCGGCGACCGAGCACTTCAAAGCCTTAGCCATGACCGGAGCGCTCCAACAGACTCACCAGTGAATGCCACCTGTCTGAGGTCGAATGCCTTACTTACAACCTCGATTCCACCACTAGTAACATTCCATAATCATATCCTTAATAAAATTTACAACGCATCAAGACGATCCCTACTTTCCTTTGACAGTCACAATTCCGGATCAAAGTTTTTACAACTACCCATAACTTAGTCAAAATCCCCAAGATGTTCTCACATATTTCATTTACTAATCAGATTACTTCCTCCACCATCTAGCATGAATTTTTATATAAACTTTTATACAAGTCCCATGCCAGCTAAGATTTAAGGGGTTTTTTACTTTGCTTTGCATTAAAAGATTTAGCCAAGTCTAACCTTACATCGAATTCTTCTACAAGTCCCATTTCAACCTTACTTTGAATCTTCGTACGACTCCCATTTTGCTCTGCATTCAGTTCCTACCTAATTCAATCCTACTCCCCTTTCAATTTTTTATACAAGTCCAATCTCGCTATGCATAAAGGATCTTTTAACTTTACCCAATATTGGATTTTTGTACCTTTGTAAGACATACATAAACCAACACAATCGAATTATAACAACGCAAAGGAAGTCTTATTTATTCAGAAACATGTACATTTGGTCCATTACAATACTTGAAAAAAAAAAAAAAACAAACAAAAAAAAAGTTACAAAAAATGTGTATACAAGGACACAACAAAACTTCACTTCAATTCACTCCTCATCCTCACTGGAGACGAGGTCTTCTTCTTCAATACCCTCATCTAAGGGGGTCTGAGCCATATCATCTTCTCCAACCGTCAAACTACTCAGGTCGAGTTCTGGGAATAGCTCCTCAGCTCTACGCTTGAACATCTTCCACCACGTCCCGATGATTTCCATTTCATGTTTGTAAAAGTCTGACTGCTGGAACCTCTCAATGATTTTAGACTCAGTTCTACCCCCAGCAGCCATCGTCGATGGGCCAGACCCCCCAGATCCCCCCCCAGCCAAGCTCCTTGCGATTGTGGCATCCACTGCCATCTGAAATTCAGGAGATCCTTTGAATTGAGTAACTGCTGCAACACACAGATCGGGGTAGGCAGCCCTCTCAGAAGCTGTCTTTGTCCTTTCTTTGTCCAGCTCTCTTTGTAGGATCTCCTTCTCAGAGGCGGCCTTGCATCTTTCACCCTCCAACTCTTTACGCAGAGTTTCCAGCTCAGCGGCCGCCCTGCTCCTCTCTGCATCCACCTCTTTCTGCAGCTTCTCTTTCTCCTCCTCCACATTGGCGCGCTCGGTCTCCAACTCTTTTTGCAGAGCCTCAACCTTGGCATCTGCCTCATCTTTCTGCTTAACCAGCTCTTCATTACTGATCATGGCCTCTTCATGCCGCTCGATCGCCACGGCACAGGCCTTTTCGGACTCTTCCAACTTTCTTTGCTCGCCAGCAAGTTGGAACTCGAGCGACACAACCTGGTGGCGTGTGCCCTCCAATTCCAACTTAACTGCTTGCAGATCAGCATAGGCAGTCTTCCACTCAGCACTCTCATTCTTTAACTTGGCCAGTTCCACCTTGGCCTTCAAATCTTCGGCCACTTTCGGCTCACAGAGGCCCCTGCTAGGGTAGTTACCTCCATTTGACGAGCATAACCCCGAGCAGTCGGCCTCGTTGAATCCAGATGCTGAGCGCAGAGCTGTCTCCTCCACGATCTTCACTAGGCGGTCCGCCCCCGCCCTGGCTGGGCCTTCTTCTCCCTCCAGCCTCCTAACCACAGCACACGCGTGATAAATCGCTGCACCCCGACTAACTCCTCGTTCCTGGGGTGCAGGGCCTTTTTGGATTTGCTCCCCCCTACTTGGCCTAGCCCCAGTCACCCCAACTCCTACTTGCACTGAGGGGGCCCTCTCCACAACCTCCACTGTTGGGCTGATCATCGCCACCTCTGAGGTGTCCTTGGCCACAGGGGTCTCCACCCCAGTTGGGACGACTGCTATTTTTGGGGTCTCCCCCACCTCCCCACCCTCCGTCTGCTCGGTCAGACTGGCCTCTTCTACCCTCACCTCATTTCTCCTTTTCTGAGCTGGCTCTCCCTCACTCCGCCTCAATCTCTTCTTTTTCTTCCCTATGCCCAAGGCCTCCATCTCCCTCAACGACCTCTCCTTTAAAGGGTCTTTTGGAAGCGGTCGTGGCACAAACTCACCCAAGTCCTTCTCTCCTAAGGGTTTGGGACGAGGTCGAATCCTCTCTCACGCGACTGGTGGGGGCGGTCGGTCGGCTTGCGACTCTTTGAACTTCTGGGCCCTCACCAAGACGGTTTGATCTTCTGCCTCTTGTGCTCTTCTTTTGGCCTCCAACTCTGACCGATCGAGGTCCTCGACGGTCATGGACCCACCAGCTTGAAATAAAGGCAGATTGAACAAGCTCGTCCCCACTTGACCTTCTCCTCTCCTCCACTCTTTCACCTTCTTTACCCTCTCCTCCGCCTTGACCCAACTTTGGCTCCATAGATCTGGTTGGCACTTTCCATGTCGTGCAAGACACCAAGATTCTCGAATTGGACACGTAGAACCATCGGGTCTCTAACCTTGATCAAGTCGGCAACCCCGCCACTAAGCCCTTCCTTGCGGCTCAGTAGGGTTATGCAAGTCTCCTGCTGCCCTGAAGCTTTGTAGCAGCAAAAGAACTCATCTACTGTCATGGCCTGCCCTTCTGTCGCCTTCGGCCATGCACTTGCGTAAGATAACAAAATTTTCCACGCATTGGGCATTAGCTGCCCTGGTGCTACCTCCAAGCGGTTGAGCACATCCACCACGATTTGCAGCAGTGGCAATCTCAGCCCGCTCTTCAGCGCCTCCTCATAGAGGGAGAACTCCCTTGGCCTGGCATCAGACGGTCTCTCCGTTGATGACGGCAGCGCCATCTCCACCTCTGCCGGAATCTGGTACCTTTCGCGGATGGCCTCCAACTCCGCCGCAGTAATAACGGACCTGTCAGCCCTCGAATGCCAGTGATCTGGTTCCACCTGGCTGATTGGTTGTGGCGCAGCTATCATGGTGGACCCATGGGATCGCATCACTGTTTCCTCCACCTCCTCGACCAGATCAAGGCCGCTAGCTCCTCCGCATCGTCATCCCCAAGTAGGTCCACCATAACAATCACAGCCTCTTCCTGAGCCATCTCTATGGCGTGTCTGTGTATTGCTTCTGATGCAGGTGCAAGAAAGTTACAAAAATGTTGTAAAGGGGTATCGTCAGCAACAAAGGAACTGATACTTCGAAGGTTTTGGGTTTTTGTAAAGAAATAGGTGAGTCAAATAATACCAAAAGCCCACGGTTTACCCGTATTCCAAGGATCCCAATTAATGTTCGCCAGTTTGAAAACTTTTCAAATCGTCCGCCAAAACTGCCTTTTCAATCTCCATAATAATACCCTAACGTTTCACTTCTGATCTAACGCTTGACCTTTCCCCTCCCCCGAGATTTTGCCACGTGTATGGTCCCGATGCACTGACTCCTGCCCTTACCCCGTCTTTTCCACTTCAAATCATCACGTGACACGCCACCTCTTGAGCCCCGTGCCCCTCCACTCGGCCACCCTCGCGGTTGGCACACCTTGTGGTTGGTCTTCCAGCTCGGCCACTCTCACGGTCGGCCTCTCCCGTTCGGCCACCCTCGCGGTCGGCACGTCTTGTGATCGGTCTTCCAGCTCGGCCAGCCTCACGGTCGGCACGCCTTGTGATCGGTCTCCCTGCTCGGCCACCCCTCACGGTCGGCCTCTCCTGCTCTGCCACCCTCACGGCCGGTTCCCCCTGCCGGTCGGACTCATCTTTCACATTACTATTCCCTTCGTTGGACTGAAGCTGCACTTGGGAATGGGGGACTACTGACATGGATAGGCCCACAAAGACCACAGCCCACAGTGGACGGACCCAAGCCCACAATTTGGACCCTATTGCATAACCCGGGTAGTAAAACCTAGCACAGCTGGAGGCCAACTGAGCAGGGAAGGCCAATGATACTCGGACACATGGTGGGTGCAGAATGGGCCATGTCAGCAGACAAAGATCTGCAAAGTTATTGCCACAACACATCACCATTAATGCTGCCCATCACAGCATTTATTGCGACAACACCTCTCAGCCCGGATGGAACCCCCTTACCCTGAACAAGGTAAACCACGGCGCAAGCTTTCGGCGGGAAGGTCAGAACAGCAGAGACAGTGAAATGATTACCAAAGGATATAAGCAAAGTTGGAAGACAAGAAGAAGGTTAAGTTTTCCTATCTCTCTCTCTCTCTCTACATTGTCTACTTCCCTTTCTAATTCACACTCCGGAGGGTTCACCGGGGGACTATCCCGTTCCCCGTTGGACTTGTTTGCAGGTCTTCCAGTGGGCTTCATCGCTTGGGAGTGGGCTTGAGGAGCTTGGATCAGTCCAGTCCATCTACTGTGAACGAACCGTATCATCAGGAGATATATAGATATATATAGACAGAAAGTAGAGTAATCGTTGCTTGTTCTTCAAGCTATGAAGTGAATTTTGGCATTGAATTTTGAGATTTTTGGGGGTGAATTTGTGTGATTGGTTAATGGTGCTTCGTGGAATCAAGCATCCGTGGAAAGGAACATGAGAGTCGATGACGGATGTTTAGGCCTGTGCCCACTGGGCTTCTATATATGCAAAGCTTGCTTAATCCAACTCTTGGCCCTTTTATCAACCGTATGGGTCATTATGTGCCTACTTTGTCGATCTAAATCATTTAATTTTTAGTATTTTGTGAGTACAAACAAAATTAAGTTTATTAAATATTAGTAATCAAATTTTGTCTACTTTTTTAAAGATAAATGTAATTCAAATATATAGTATTAATATCAGATCAATTTAATTTTTTTTATTACGAATGATTTATGAAAAAAATTAAAAATTGAACCATTCAAATCAATGAAGTAAATCTAAGATTGACTCATAATATATTGTATTTCTCGAGAGAGGGAAAAATAGTTTTAAAAAAATCATTAGGCTTGGTTTGGAAGATGGTTTGTGGTTATTTTAGCCACAAAAGACAAAATAGGCTATTTGAGCCATAACAAACAAAATGTCACATCTAATCCATAATCATTATACTCTTCTCTCACGAAAAAAGTTAAAAAAGCCAAAATGTCAAAAAGTCCTTCCTAAACCAAGCTTTTTAGCCCAGGCTAAAATAGTCAAAAAAGTCAAAAAGCCAAAAAGCCAACCCACTTCCCAAACGACACCAAACTTTGACAAATGCTTATACTTTCTCCGTCTCAAAATGTTAGTCTCTTATTTTATTTTTCATTGTCTTAAAATATTAGTTCATTTTCAAAAATCAAGGAATAAGATAATATGAATTTATTATTCTGCCCTTCTTTTAAATACATTAATAACACAAAAAATACAATTATAACAATCGATATTTTCAAAAAAATGTACTATCAAAGGATAATTTTGAAAAATTAATATTTTAAAAATATAATAATTGTACTATTAAAAAAATCTAAATTTCTTAAAAGAAATCATTATTTTAGGTAGGAGAAAGTAGTATGCAATACACTTTTATTCCATGGCTCATCTCTATCCATCATCCTCTCTTTCTCTGTTGGATATCAAACCACATGAGAGAGTTAAATGGAAGCAAAGTTAAGTAACTTATCATTGTGGTGACCCACTTAGATTCCCAATTCACTGTATCATTGATGTTGTGTTTGATTGGAGGATTGGGAAAGAGAAAGGAAAAAAATAAGTGAAATGTGAATAAAATATACTTACATTTTAGATAGTTTCACACACTTTTTTGTTTTTCTCTTTTAAATTCCTTTCTAAAATTTTCAACTAAACACAGCGTGTGAGAAGATTGTTGAAAGAGTGGAGATGAACTCTTTCCTCTTGACACCACTAGTCCAAATTTTTTTGATAATGCCTACTTCAAGAATTTACAAATCCAAAAGACCTTCGGTACTCAAATCAACAACTCTTTAGTGGGATTCTACTGATGCTCTTATTAAGAAATACAATTTGAGCTTTATAGCTTTCTTTGCAGACTTTGCAAGCGCAATGGCAAAGATAGGAAGCCTTAGCCCGCTAATTGACACGAGTGGTCAGATCAAGACTAATTGCAGAAAAATTAACACTCGTTTGTTTGTAAACCTGTAGGGACACATTTTATGAATGACAGCGCGTGGTTAAGGTGACGCCAAAGTGTCAGCCGAGGTGCCACGTGGCTTGGTCATATGCCGAGATGATCTTAGCTAGGTCGAGATTATCTGCGGGGATACCGGAATCCGAGATGAGTGGATAAGGGACAAGAGTCCTAGAACAGAGGAGTACTTCAGTCTAGATAAAGATAAAGCTTTTAGGGAGTTTATCCTTATCTAGCTGAGAGTCCATGATGAGTATGGAGCCTGAGTCCACTGAAGTGAGACTTTTACATGGATCAGGTCAGTTTTGGTTATAAAAGCAGGGCACCCTTGTGGGTTTGAGGTGTGTTTTGATTGGTGAAGTTCTTTTTGTGAGTTTAAGCACAATTTGCTATCTTTGAGAGATATTGATTACTGATTTGATCGTCGAAGTGCCCCCAGGTGGACGAACCACCGCTGAATTCTCATCTTCTTGTGCAGGTTATTGGGCTTAATCTATTCCGCTGGTGCTCTCTAGCTGAGCTCCCCATTTGGTTGTGTGGTCAAAAATCAATACCCATAAGTCGGTGTTGTCTGTGGGAACTTAAGGAGAATAGATGGCCAACAACGGGCAGGGAGAAAAGATCAAGGATGATGTAACGACCCGGAATCATATGTCGTAATTACCAGTGATTACCAGTGATTAATTATGCTTAGATGTCATTCAAAAAAAAAGATTATCTGTTGAATCTAGAAAACATCTGTTGAGATGACAACTTCGGGACTGAAATTAATGACCGAAATGGAATCAGAAAATGGAACTGAAAATACTTATGCGATACCGGGAATATTTAGAACCATTCGAAACGATAAATTGAGGACTGAAATCAATCTGCTTCGCTAAGACTTGTTTGGCTCACGTTTTGGCTCAATTGATTCATTTGGATATTTATATTATAAGAGATAAGGATGCTTACCTTTTTGCTTCATTTGACTCATATACCAAAAGAAAAATCTAGAGAAGAAGAGAGAGAGGGAGAAGGAAATCGTGAGAGAGAAAGAGACCAAGAGAAGAAAGGAAGAGAAAGGGGATTCAAGCTAGACTTCCCCATCCAAGTGATTAAGGTAAGATTTTCATGGAATTGAGTATGAATCCTTGGCATCTAGTATGTAGAACTCAAGATTATGGGCTAAAATGTTATGATTGATGATTATTTGGTAGATTGAAGAAGAACCTCCATGGATGTTTAGAAATAAAGGTTTTATGTGCAAGTTCATGGCTTTCCAACTTAACTCATGGATTGATTTTATATATATGATGCTATTGAGTTTGAATTGAAGTTGTCATGTTTCATTTATATTATTGATCAAGTGTCTTAAACCTTGGTTTTATAAGAATGGAAGTTGTATTTGATAAAAAGGATGAAGTGAAGGAGAAGAACCAGAAATCTGGATTTCGCAGGGTACGCTCGAGCGGAGGTAAGCACGCTCGAGCGGGAAAATCAACCTCTCAGCAGTTTTGGGGAAAATGTACTGTCCGCTCGAGCGGACAAAGCAAATTCGAGCGAAGGCTTATTCCAGGAAAATTTTGGAAATAGTTTCATATGATCTTGGCATGTTAATTGCATCATTTCGCATCTTATGATCATGATATGGACATGAATGAATGTAAAAGAAGAAAGGAAATGGCATGAATTATGTGACTTATTAATGATGAATGTTAAGAAATGTGTTATGATGTTAATGTTTGCAGGTCAAGTTGAAGGCCGTGCCATCGGTAACGGAAACCCACTGTAAGTAACATTACTGTAAAGATATGTTGTTATGACTTATGTTCAAAAGTATTACATTTATGATATGATTGTGAAATGATAAATGTTTTATGTGAACGAATGCCTGTTTGCGAATCTATTATGGCATCCATAGATAGTCGGTCATGGGGGCGAGAACATGCAGGCCCATGCCAAGCGAGTCATGGGGAACGGCATGGAAGGACAAGCCCATGACCAGTTACGAGATCTCGTAGACTGTTAGACTGTTGACTGATTGACGGATATAATGTTCTGTGGAGTATGCCATTACGTATGTTCTATGATGACTGATGATTGATTATGTTTATGATTGATTTATGACTGTATTTATGAAAATATTGGACTTCGTTCACTGAACCTCTTTACTGTTATGTTACTTGCTGAGCTTTAGCTCATTATTTGTATTTATGTATTATAGGTGAGCCTTCAGGAAGCCAAGCCTAGGCGGAGCCGTGTTGAGCCGCCGTTTTGGAAGCCTACCCAATTTTGGTGTCCCGAGCTGGACCAGGCCTGGAAGGCCATTTTGTGAGAGTTTTGCCTTTTTGGTTATTTGGACTGTATTTAAGTGTTGTAAATGATCTTTTTGTGTAACTTGGGTATCAGAATGTGGGTAATTAACTTATCATTTTGGCATGTATATAACTTGTTCATATTTATGCACAGCTCTTGGACTCTTTATTATTTACTTGTGCTTCCGCGAGCCCCTGTTATGCATGTTTTGTTTTGGAAGGCCTTGGGTAATCTAGGATTACTGGCCGGTCACGTCACCGAACTTTTAGGGGCGGGTTCGGGGCGTGACAGAGTGGTATCAGAGCGCACGAGTTATTTACCCACACACGTGTCCATTGAGCTGTTAGGTGCATTAGAAAAGAAATAGCGCATGGCCTACATACATGTGCATGTGTGGGTGTGTTTTATGAATATGAGAAATGAGAACTGAATGATGGTGAGGCAGTAAAGGAAACAGTATATGGAAAATGAAATGTGTTATTGTCATGGGTTCTGTAGACCAATGGAAGATGCCAATGTCAGAAATGTCGATGAAACAGAATCTTCCGATGCCAGAATGACCCGATTAGAACAAATGGTAGAAGCCTTGACTGGACTGGTGAGACAACAGCTAGAACAAAACCAACAGCCACCGAGACAACCTTTTCCACCACCTCCTCCACCACCTATACACATGGAACCAAATCTTAATGATGATCTTATCACCCTTACCCAGAAGTATAAGAAATTGAAACCACCGGAATTTGAAGGAGGAATTGAACCATTAAAAGCAGAGGCATGGGTGCTTGAGACCGAGAAATTTTTTGAAGTGTTTCAGACAGATGCTTACAAAGTGCTATTAGCAACATTTACTCAAGGAAGAAGCGTAAGATGGTGGATCTTTGGTTCGAGACAGTAATCGGGAATTGACATGGGATCGATTCAAGGATGTATTTTATGAAAAATATTTTCCTCAATGTATGCGGGACAGAAAAATTTCAGAATTTGAACAAATTTGAGCGAGGTGTCATGTCATGTGAGAATATCAGAGTAAATTTACAGTACTAGCTAGATATGCTCCTCACATGGTTGATACAGAATACAAGAAAGCAAGGAAATTTGAGGGTGGCCTACATGTTGAAATTCTTGATAGGGTAAATGTGCTAAAACTAGACAAATATGTTGATGTACTTGACAGGGCCTTAATGTCCGAAGGGAACATCGCAATCTTGAAGATGTCTAAATCAGCAACAACGCTTGAAGCCGAAAGTAAGAAATTCAAGAAACAAAGAGTGGAAACAGTTAGCGAATCAGTAGCCTCCGGGACTGAAAATTTGAATTCAAGTTTTAGTAATACCACAACAATGGGAAGTAGTGGAAGTGTAGTTAAACCTGTTTGCAGAGAATGTGGAAAGCAGCATGGAGGAATTTGTCGCAGAGGAACTGGAATTTGTTACAAGTGTGGACAACCGGGACACATAGCTAGGACTTGCCCACAATTTCATCTAAGGAATGAAAAACCTGTGACTACTGGAGCTAACTCAACAAAGACACCACAGACAATTGCAACATCCGAAGGGAATACTCTGAGGCAGGCAAGAGTTTATACTTTAGTTGCAGATAAAACACAGAATAATGGGAAAGCAAAGACAGGTATGACCTTATTATCCATTTTGATAACTAGTAATGTACCTATGCGAAGGAGAAATGTTAAACACCTGATGATAGAACAACTTTCCCCTTGCTATTATTAGGAAATGATAACATGTATATGATTATTTATGAATAGATCATCTTTGACCAAGGACTGATGATATAACTGAGGTTGCTAGTTAGATTTTATCAGAATTAGTTAAGTTTGGAGGACCAAACTTCTTAAGGTGGGGAGAGTGTAACGACCCGGAATCATATGTCGTAATTACCAGTGATTACCAGTGATTAATTATGCTTAGATGTCATTCAAAAAAAAAGATTATCTGTTGAATCTAGAAAACATCTGTTGAGATGACAACTTCGGGACTGAAATTAATGACCGAAATGGAATCAGAAAATGGAACTGAAAATACTTATGCGATACCGGGAATATTTAGAACCATTCGAAACGATAAATTGAGGACTGAAATCAATCTGCTTCGCTAAGACTTGTTTGGCTCACGTTTTGGCTCAATTGATTCATTTGGATATTTATATTATAAGAGATAAGGATGCTTACCTTTTTGCTTCATTTGACTCATATACCAAAAGAAAAATCTAGAGAAGAAGAGAGAGAGGGAGAAGGAAATCGTGAGAGAGAAAGAGACCAAGAGAAGAAAGGAAGAGAAAGGGGATTCAAGCTAGACTTCCCCATCCAAGTGATTAAGGTAAGATTTTCATGGAATTGAGTATGAATCCTTGGCATCTAGTATGTAGAACTCAAGATTATGGGCTAAAATGTTATGATTGATGATTATTTGGTAGATTGAAGAAGAACCTCCATGGATGTTTAGAAATAAAGGTTTTATGTGCAAGTTCATGGCTTTCCAACTTAACTCATGGATTGATTTTATATATATGATGCTATTGAGTTTGAATTGAAGTTGTCATGTTTCATTTATATTATTGATCAAGTGTCTTAAACCTTGGTTTTATAAGAATGGAAGTTGTATTTGATAAAAAGGATGAAGTGAAGGAGAAGAACCGTAACTGATTTCGCAGGTACGCCGAAGCGGAGGTAAGCACGCCGAAAGGAAAATCAACCTCTCAGCAGTTTTGGGGAAAATCATCTCGCCGGCGACAAAGCGGCCGAGCGGGAAGGCTTATTCCAGGAAAATTTTGGAAATAGTTTCATATGATCTTGGCATGTTAATTGCATCATTTCGCATCTTATGATCATGATATGGACATGAATGAATGTAAAAGAAGAAAGGAAATGGCATGAATTATGTGACTTATTAATGATGAATGTTAAGAAATGTGTTATGATGTTAATGTTTGCAGGTCAAGTTGAAGGCCGTGCCATCGGTAACGGAAACCCACTGTAAGTAACATTACTGTAAAGATATGTTGTTATGACTTATGTTCAAAAGTATTACATTTATGATATGATTGTGAAATGATAAATGTTTTATGTGAACGAATGCCTGTTTGCGAATCTATTATGGCATCCATAGATAGTCGGTCATGGGGGCGAGAACATGCAGGCCCATGCCAAGCGAGTCATGGGGAACGGCATGGAAGGACAAGCCCATGACCAGTTACGAGATCTCGTAGACTGTTAGACTGTTGACTGATTGACGGATATAATGTTCTGTGGAGTATGCCATTACGTATGTTCTATGATGACTGATGATTGATTATGTTTATGATTGATTTATGACTGTATTTATGAAAATATTGGACTTCGTTCACTGAACCTCTTTACTGTTATGTTACTTGCTGAGCTTTAGCTCATTATTTGTATTTATGTATTATAGGTGAGCCTTCAGGAAGCCAAGCCTAGGCGGAGCCGTGTTGAGCCGCCGTTTTGGAAGCCTACCCAATTTTGGTGTCCCGAGCTGGACCAGGCCTGGAAGGCCATTTTGTGAGAGTTTTGCCTTTTTGGTTATTTGGATCAGATTAAGTGTTGTAAATGATCTTTTGTGTAACTTGGGTATCAGAATGTGGGTAATTAACTTATCATTTTGGCATGTATATAACTTGTTCATATTTATGCACAGCTCTTGGACTCTTTATTATTTACTTGTGCTTCCGCGAGCCCCTGTTATGCATGTTTTGTTTTGGCAGGCCCTGGGTAATCTAGGATTCTTTGGCCACGCCACCGAACTTTTAGGGCGGGTTCGGGCGTGACAGAGTGGTATCGAAGACGAGTTATTTACCACACACGTGTCCATTGAGTTAGGGTGCATTAGAAAAGAAATAGCGATGGCCTACATACATGTGCATGTGGGTGTGTTTATGAATATGAGAAATGAGAACCGAATGATGGTGAGGCAAGAAGGAAACAAAGATATGGAAAATGAAATGTGTTATTGTCATGGGTTCTGTAGACCAATGGAAGATGCCAATGTCAGAAATGTCGATGAAACAGAATCTTCCGATGCCAGAATGACCCGATTAGAACAAATGGTAGAAGCCTTGACTGGACTGGTGAGACAACAGCTAGAACAAAACCAACAGCCACCGAGACAACCTTTTCCACCACCTCCTCCACCACCTATACACATGGAACCAAATCTTAATGATGATCTTATCACCCTTACCCAGAAGTATAAGAAATTGAAACCACCGGAATTTGAAGGAGGAATTGAACCATTAAAAGCAGAGGCATGGGTGCTTGAGACCGAGAAATTTTTTGAAGTGTTTCCCTGTACAGATGCTTACAAAGTGCTATTAGCAACATTTACTCTGAAGGAAGAAGCCAGAAGATGGTGGATGCTGGTTCGAGACAGTAATCGGGAATTGACATGGGATCGATTCAAGGATGTATTTTATGAAAAATATTTTCCTCAATGTATGCGGGACAGAAAAATTTCAGAATTTGAACAGCTGAGCGGTGTCATGTCCAGAAGCGAGAATGAGAGTAAATTTACAGAACTAGCTAGATATGCTCCTCACATGGTTGATACAGAATACAAGAAAGCAAGGAAATTTGAGGGTGGCCTACATGTTGAAATTCTTGATAGGGTAAATGTGCTAAAACTAGACAAATATGTTGATGTACTTGACAGGGCCTTAATGTCAAGGAACATCGCAATCTTGAAGATGTCTAAATCAAGAACAACGCTGAAGCCGAAAGTAAGAAATTCAAGAAACAAAGAGTGGAAATATTAGCTTAATCAAGAGCCTCGGAATGAAAATTTGAATTCAAGTTTTAGTAATACCACAACAATGGGAAGTAGTGGAAGTGTAGTTAAACCTGCTTGCAGAGAATGTGGAAAGCAAAGATGGAGGAATTTGTCGCAGAGAACTGAATTTGTTACAAGTGTGGACAACCGGGACACATATAGCTAGGACTTGCCCACAATTTCATCTAAGGAATGAAAACTGCGGACTCTGGAGCTAACTCAACAAAGACACCATGCACAATTGCAACATCCGAAGGGAATACTCTGAGGCAGGCAAGAGTTTATACTTTAGTTGCAGATAAAACACAGAATAATGGGAAAGCAAAGACAGGTATGACCTTATTATCCATTTTGATAACTAGTAATGTACCTATGCGAAGGAGAAATGTTAAACACCTGATGATAGAACAACTTTCCCCTTGCTATTATTAGGAAATGATAACATGTATATGATTATTTATGAATAGATCATCTTTGACCAAGGACTGATGATATAACTGAGGTTGCTAGTTAGATTTTATCAGAATTAGTTAAGTTTGGAGGACCAAACTTCTTAAGGTGGGGAGAGTGTAACGACCCGGAATCATATGTCGTAATTACCAAAGGATTACCAAAGGATTAATTATGCTTAGATGTCATTCAAAAAAAAAGATTATCTGTTGAATCTAGAAAACATCTGTTGAGATGACAACTTCGGGACTGAAATTAATGACCGAAATGGAATCAGAAAATGGAACTGAAAATACTTATGCGATACCGGGAATATTTAGAACCATTCGAAACGATAAATTGAGGACTGGAATCAATCGCTTCGCTAAGCCTTGTTTGGCTCACGTTTTGGCTCAATTGATTCATTTGGATATTTATATTATAAGAGATAAGGATGCTTACCTTTTTGCTTCATTTGACTCATATACCAAAAGAAAAATCTAGAGAAGAAGAGAGAGAGGGAGAAGGAAATCGTGAGAGAGAAAGAGACCAAGAGAAGAAAGGAAGAGAAAGGGGATTCAAGCTAGACTTCCCCATCCAAGTGATTAAGGTAAGATTTTCATGGAATTGAGTATGAATCCTTGGCATCTAGTATGTAGAACTCAAGATTATGGGCTAAAATGTTATGATTGATGATTATTTGGTAGATTGAAGAAGAACCTCCATGGATGTTTAGAAATAAAGGTTTTATGTGCAAGTTCATGGCTTTCCAACTTAACTCATGGATTGATTTTATATATATGATGCTATTGAGTTTGAATTGAAGTTGTCATGTTTCATTTATATTATTGATCAAGTGTCTTAAACCTTGGTTTTATAAGAATGGAAGTTGTATTTGATAAAAGGATGAAGTGAAGGAGAAGAACCAGAAATCTGGATTTCGCAGGTACGCCGGCGAGGTAAGCACGCCGCGGAAAATCAACCTCTCGGCAGCTTTTGGGGAAAATGTCTTGTCGCCGAGCGGACAAAGCGGCCGAAAGCGGAAGTCTTATTCCAGGAAAATTTTGGAAATAGTTTCATATGATCTTGGCATGTTAATTGCACCATTTCGCATCTTATGATCATGATATGGACATGAATGAATGTAAAAGAAGAAAGGAAATGGCATGAATTATGTGACTTATTAATGATGAATGTTAAGAAATGTGTTATGATGTTAATGTTTGCAGGTCAAGTTGAAGGCCGTGCCATCGTATGAAACCCAATCGTAAGTAACATTATCAGAAAGATATGTTGTTATGACTTATGTTCAAAAGTGTTACATTTATGATATGGTTTTGAAATGATAAATGTTTTATGTGAACGAATGCCTGTTTGCGAATCTATTATGGCATCCATAGATAGTCGGTCATGGGGGCGAGAACATGCAGGCCCATGCCAAGCAAGTCATGGGGAACGGCATGGAAGGACAAGCCCATGACCAGTTACGAGATCTCGTAGACTGTTAGACTGTTGACTGATCGATTGATATAATGTTCTGTGGAGTATGCCATTACGTATGTTCTCTAATGACTGATGATTGATTATGTTTATGAATGATTTATGACTGTATTTATGAAAATACTGGACTCCGTTCACTGAACCTCTTTACTGTTATGTTACTTGCTGAGCTTTAGCTCATTATTTGTATTTATGTATTATAGGTGAGCCTTCAGGAAGCCAAGCCTAGGCGGAGCCGTGTTGAGCCGCCGTTTTGGAAGCCTACCCAATTTTGGTGTCCCGAGCTGGACCAGGCCTGGAAGGCCATTTTGTGAGAGTTTTGCCTTTTTGGTTATTTGGACTGTATTTAAGTGTTGTAAATGATCTTTTTGTGTAACTTGGGTATCAGAATGTGGGTAATTAACTTATCATTTTGGCATGTATATAACTTGTTCATATTTATGCACAGCTCTTGGACTCTTTATTATTTACTTGTGCTTCCGCGAGCCCCTGTTATGCATGTTTTGTTTTGGAAGGCCTTGGGTAATCTAGGATTACTGGCCGGTCACGTCACCGAACTTTTAGGGGCGGGTTCGGGGCGTGACAGAGTGGTATCAGAGCGCACGAGTTATTTACCCACACACGTGTCCATTGAGCTGTTAGGTGCATTAGAAAAGAAATAGCGCATGGCCTACATACATGTGCATGTGTGGGTGTGTTTTATGAATATGAGAAATGAGAACTGAATGATGGTGAGGCAGTAAAGGAAACAGTATATGGAAAATGAAATGTGTTATTGTCATGGGTTCTGTAGACCAATGGAAGATGCCAATGTCAGAAATGTCGATGAAACAGAATCTTCCGATGCCAGAATGACCCGATTAGAACAAATGGTAGAAGCCTTGACTGGACTGGTGAGACAACAGCTAGAACAAAACCAACAGCCACCGAGACAACCTTTTCCACCACCTCCTCCACCACCTATACACATGGAACCAAATCTTAATGATGATCTTATCACCCTTACCCAGAAGTATAAGAAATTGAAACCACCGGAATTTGAAGGAGGAATTGAACCATTAAAAGCAGAGGCATGGGTGCTTGAGACCGAGAAAATTTTTGAAGTGTTTCCCTGTACAGATGCTTACAAAGTGCTATTAGCAACATTTACTCTGAAGGAAGAAGCCAGAAGATGGTGGATGCTGGTTCGAGACAGTAATCGGGAATTGACATGGGATCGATTCAAGGATGTATTTTATGAAAAATATTTTCCTCAATGTATGCGGGACAGAAAAATTTCAGAATTTGAACAGCTGAAGCAGGGTGTCATGTCTGTAGCAGAATATGAGAGTAAATTTACAGAACTAGCTAGATATGCTCCTCACATGGTTGATACAGAATACAAGAAAGCAAGGAAATTTGAGGGTGGCCTACATGTTGAAATTCTTGATAGGGTAAATGTGCTAAAACTAGACAAATATGTTGATGTACTTGACAGGGCCTTAATGTCCGAAGGGAACATCGCAATCTTGAAGATGTCTAAATCAGCAACAACGCTTGAAGCCGAAAGTAAGAAATTCAAGAAACAAAGAGTGGAAATAAGAAGCTTAATCAAGAGCCTCCGGATGAAAATTTGAATTCAAGTTTTAGTAATACCACAACAATGGGATGTAGTGGAAGTGTAGTTAAACCTGTTGGCAGAGAATGTGGAAAGCAGCATGGAGGAATTTGTCGCAGAGGAACTGGAATTTGTTACAAGTGTGGACAACCGGGACACATAGCTAGGACTTGCCCACAATTTCATCTAAGGAATGAAAAACCTGTGACTACTGGAGCTAACTCAACAAAGACACCACGCATAATTGCAACATCCGAAGGAATACTCGAGGTGCAAGAGTTTATACTTTAGTTGCAGATAAAACACAGAATAATGGGAAAGCAAAGACAGGTATGACCTTATTATCCATTTTGATAACTAGTAATGTACCTATGCGAAGGAGAAATGTTAAACACCTGATGATAGAACAACTTTCCCCTTGCTATTATTAGGAAATGATAACATGTATATGATTATTTATGAATAGATCATCTTTGACCAAGGACTGATGATATAACTGAGGTTGCTAGTTAGATTTTATCAGAATTAGTTAAGTTTGGAGGACCAAACTTCTTAAGGTGGGGAGAGTGTAACGACCCGGAATCATATGTCGTAATTACCAGTGATTACCAGTGATTAATTATGCTTAGATGTCATTCAAAAAAAAAGATTATCTGTTGAATCTAGAAAACATCTGTTGAGATGACAACTTCGGGACTGAAATTAATGACCGAAATGGAATCAGAAAATGGAACTGAAAATACTTATGCGATACCGGGAATATTTAGAACCATTCAAACGATAAATTGAGGATCGAATCAATCTGCTTCGCTAAGACTTGTTTGGCTCACGTTTTGGCTCAATTGATTCATTTGGATATTTATATTATAAGAGATAAGGATGCTTACCTTTTTGCTTCATTTGACTCATATACCAAAAGAAAAATCTAGAGAAGAAGAGAGAGAGGGAGAAGGAAATCGTGAGAGAGAAAGAGACCAAGAGAAGAAAGGAAGAGAAAGGGGATTCAAGCTAGACTTCCCCATCCAAGTGATTAAGGTAAGATTTTCATGGAATTGAGTATGAATCCTTGGCATCTAGTATGTAGAACTCAAGATTATGGGCTAAAATGTTATGATTGATGATTATTTGGTAGATTGAAGAAGAACCTCCATGGATGTTTAGAAATAAAGGTTTTATGTGCAAGTTCATGGCTTTCCAACTTAACTCATGGATTGATTTTATATATATGATGCTATTGAGTTTGAATTGAAGTTGTCATGTTTCATTTATATTATTGATCAAGTGTCTTAAACCTTGGTTTTATAAGAATGGAAGTTGTATTTGATAAAAAGGATGAAGTGAAGGAGAAGAACCAGAAATCTGGATTTCGCAGGGTACGCTCGAGCGGAGGTAAGCACGCTCGAGCGGGAAAATCAACCTCTCAGCAGCTTTTGGGGAAAATGTCTTGTCTCGGCCGAAAGGACAAAGCAGCGCTCGAGCGGGAAGGCTTATTCCAGGAAAATTTTGGAAATAGTTTCATATGATCTTGGCATGTTAATTGCATCATTTCGCATCTTATGATCATGATATGGACATGAATGAATGTAAAAGAAGAAAGGAAATGGCATGAATTATGTGACTTATTAATGATGAATGTTAAGAAATGTGTTATGATGTTAATGTTTGCAGGTCAAGTTGAAGGCCGTGCCATCGGTAACGGAAACCCACTGTAAGTAACATTACTGTAAAGATATGTTGTTATGACTTATGTTCAAAAGTATTACATTTATGATATGATTGTGAAATGATAAATGTTTTATGTGAACGTAATGCTGCTTGCTTAATCTATTATGGCATCCATAGATAGTCGGTCTTGGGGGCGAGAACATGCAGGCCCATGCCAAGCGAGTCATGGGGAACGGCATGGAAGGACAAGCCCATGACCAGTTACGAGATCTCGTAGACTGTTAGACTGTTGACTGATTGACGGATATAATGTTCTGTGGAGTATGCCATTACGTATGTTCTATGATGACTGATGATTGATTATGTTTATGATTGATTTATGACTGTATTTATGAAAATATTGGACTTCGTTCACTGAACCTCTTTACTGTTATGTTACTTGCTGAGCTTTAGCTCATTATTTGTATTTATGTATTATAGGTGTGCCTTCAGGAAGCTGCCTAGTGAGCCGTGTTGAGCCGCCGTTTTGGAAGCCTACCCAATTTTGGTGTCCCGAGCTGGACCAGGCCTGGAAGGCCATTTTGTGAGAGTTTTGCCTTTTTGGTTATTTGGACTGTATTTAAGTGTTGTAAATGATCTTTTTGTGTAACTTGGGTATCAGAATGTGGGTAATTAACTTATCATTTTGGCATGTATATAACTTGTTCATATTTATGCACAGCTCTTGGACTCTTTATTATTTACTTGTGCTTCCGCGAGCCCCTGTTATGCATGTTTTGTTTTGGAAGGCCTTGGGTAATCTAGGATTACTGGCCGGTCACGTCACCGAACTTTTAGGGGCGGGTTCGGGGCGTGACAGATGATGTCCCAGGCGAGAGTGGAAAACATGCCGATCCTAACATCGAAGAAGAAAAGCATAATGAAGAAGCACGTGATTAGAATCTTGGGGATAAAGACGTCGGCAAAGAGGGGACGTCCCGAAGAAATCAGGCCGAGATAAGTATTACAACGAAAGTGACCTCCATGTATGGAAGGATAGATGCTTGAGGAGGGGCGGCGAGATGAAGGAAATGGCCAACAAGTTGGCAGATCTACAATCGGTTGTCAACTTCATGATGCAAAACAATGTCATGCAACCACCGTTTCCATTGTAGGACATGCCGCTACTAAGGGCCAAGATCGATGCCCATAAAGGGAGACAGAAAACAATCCCAGCAGTCCCGCAGCATGGGAAGGAAAAAGAGCTTTCACATCGGCCTTCACGAGATGTCGGGCGAGGAGAGTCGATTAGAGGTGACTCGTAGAGGACACCTCGTACCAGGAGAACTTATGTCAAAGAACCCCGCCATATCCAAGGAAAGGGCCTGTGTTTTGATACGGTGAATGAAGAGAAGTCTAAAAAGACACATAACGACACCAGGAGCAGCGCACCAAAAAGATTGAAATCATGTACCAAGCTCTTGGTCTGACTGAAAAGGATTTGAGGAACTACCTTTAGAGGAAGTGGTAGAATGCCGAGGTCACATCTCCCGTCAACCCAAGAACGCCGTTCTCAGTGGAGTTGGATAGGTTTAAGGCCCCAAAAAAGTTCCATATGCTGAGGTTCTAGATTTATGATGGTAAGTTCGACCCGAACTTTCACGTCAGCTTATATCTGAATTCAATGACTTTGTATAGGAGAACGAGCAGGTTGCTATGCAAGGTGTTCCCCTCATGCTTTGGGGAAATCACATTGGATTGGTTTCACAAGTTGTCGAAAGGAACTGTGAAGAGTTGGGAAAGCCTGGCCGAGATGTTTGTGGCCAGGTTTGTTACCAACAAGTTACAACCACTAAGGGTAGACTCCCTGATGACTCTGAAAATTAGTGAGGGTGAAAGCTTCAAGGCTTATGCCAAAAGGTATTATGAGGTGTTCAACCGAATACCGGGATGCAACCAAGAGTTGGCAGTCGTGTCTTTTAAGAATGGTCTGGAGGATGAATGCCCACTTCGGAAGTCGCTGGCAAAAAAATCTACCAAAGAGTATGGAAGAGCTCATGGCATGGATCAAGAAATATGCCAGAGCAGAAGAGGATACGCAGAGAACGAAGGCACCAAAGTAGGAGAAGAGAAACGGCTCGCCGAAGCAAAGCCGAGGTAATATTGGTTTTAACAGGTATGAAATAAGGCTGAGGGTTGCACAAGCAGTCACCACTGTGTTCCGGATCTTGGTTTATAAAGTTCTAGAAAGGATTAGGAACCAGCCGTATTATAGAGCACCGAAAAAGATTCCTGGTAAGTTCATGGGAAGGAGCCTTGGGAAGCACTGCGCTTACTACAATGAGGATGGTGTGGCTCAACTTTTTGTGCCCCCTTTCGGAAGATGAATAGCCCTACAGTATCAGACTCCCGTGGTTCTGAATCTGATCTTACTAGTGCAATGTGAAATAGATAAACACCAAAGAGTCCAAATCCGGCAAATCTTTTAGAAAATCAATTTTGAATCAAAAATGTAAAAAATGGACTGCTTTCCCAGATACAAAGTCGCCACCTAAATATTTTTGAAAAATTTAAGAAACCCATAACTTGTGCCAAAGGCCACGTGTCCGTCATTACCAAGATTGTTTCGGCTCGGGAACTTAGATACGAGAGCCTCTACTAACCATGACGTGATTCTTATCTACATTATATGCACTTGTTCTGATTATTAGACTAACTTACTATGTGATGCGCACACACATAAGTATAGACTAGCTTGCAACAATTGAAATACTTGATTTCATGTTTATTTTGAAAAGAGTTTGTGAATGTGCCACTCGAAAAAGTGGGCTTAAATATACGTGAATCAAACTATCCTAATTCAAGTAACTAGCCTTCATCAACAAGCATTCAAAACAGTTTATCATTTAAGCATTTAGTCTTATGGCAAGCATGTTAGACATGGCAACAATCACATTCATGCGATATGCTAAAGCGAGTAAAGGCTTACCTAGTACTCCAAGCAAAAAAGATAAAAGAGTTAGGAAAAATGCATGATCCTAACTATGCGATATGACTAATGCAACACATGCGATATGTAATTACTAGTGAGAGGGAGATTTATGATTTGGATTGGGCCGTGGTAATGGCCGGACAGATTTGGGCCGGACAAGATTGGGCCGAGGTAGCGCGGTCCTGTGCTGAAAGGATTTGCTCGATTAAGGCAAGGCGTGGTTGGACCGAGCTACATAGCTCCATGGTATAGAGGCAGTCAAGTGAGATGTCCGATGCCAAGAAAGGCGTAGTTGGACCGGGGTTCATGAGTTAGCCCGGCAGGAAGGCCAATGGCAAACCAGCATGAGCTGTCCCGAGCTCGGTTCTGCCGGGATACAGCCGAGCTCGGTCCTCATTAAGCGCGGCGAGCGGAGCACTTTGGCCAGTTGCGTAGCACGGCCGTTGATAGTCGAGAAGATGCAGCCCGGCTGCCGAGCTCCCAGTAGAGTGGGCTGGTAGTTTGGTTAGGTGGTGTTCAGCAAGATTTGTGCTGATAGATGGGATAGCAACACCACGTGTCGAGAGATGGATGTGAGTAGATTTGGGACGCATAAGGTATATAAGCGAGTCTGCGCCCCCCATGCTGAGCAGATGAACATTTGGTAAGACATACACTAAACACTCAACACTCTCCCTTCTCTCTATCTATCTCTTGTGTGTGTGTTCTAACTTAATCGTCGGAGGGGTTTTCCGGCCACACACCGTCGGGTAGCTCACCGCCGTTGTGCTCGCAGGTCGATTGGACAGACAGGAGTTTGGAAGAAAGGAGTGTGGGCTTGCCTGAATATTTGCTCTCGCACAATTGGCGCCGTTTGTGGGAAGCTTTTCAGACAAAACCTAATCTTCCAGGCTCATCTGATCGCCGTCCATGGCGAACAACAATGAGATTCTGTTGTCCGCCATCGATGGAGTCACCCCGGAGTCAGGCAGACGGAGAGAAGGACATCCTGCCATCCCTCCAATGGCGGACCTAGAGACATTCCTAGGAGAACAGTCGAGAGACGCGCGAGACAAGCATGGAAGAAGTTGTGGTCATTCGCGAAGTCCAGACGGTCATCGGCGGCGGAGAGAATCACACGCCAGACATCTGGAGCACAAGCTGAGAGACCAAGATGCCATCATCCGGAGAATGGCGGCAGAGATGGAGGATCTTAAGAGGCATGTCAAAGGGAAGGGTGTAGTTGGAGTGGGAGACCACAGTGAGCGCACCCAACCCCGCCGTTCATGTAGTCGAGCGCCGGCGTACTCTGCTTCATCTCAATCACCGTGGTTAGAAGGTTGGAGATTCCGATGCGCGAGAGAAGTCCGGTACAAGAAGACAAGACCTATCAACCCTCACGTCCGGCGACGACGTCGAGGTATTCTTATTCCGCTCGTTCAGAGGATTTGCGGGTAGTCTTGAAAGAATGGGCTCGCCGGCGAGAAGCTCAGAGAGTGCCAACGTTCCAGCGGTTATCATATGGAGGTCACGCCAGTGAAGAAATCGTAATGCCTCGCCGCCTAGTCAGGCTTCCTCCTCTAGACGCAGACTTGGTGAGGCCGAAGCGCCATTCCTTTCTCCCGAGGATAGAAACCACACCGCCTCGCAGGCTCTCACCAGCCCAAGTTTACGCTTTATGACGGAAAAACTGATCCGTACATGCATGTGAGCCACTTCCAGCAGGTCATGGCCGGACACCGGCGTAATGACGCTCTCATGTGCCTTATTTTTCCATCAAGTTTGAGCGAGTTGGGCTTGAAATGGTTTGAGAAGCTGCCGGATGAGAGCATCGAAATGTGGTAGCAGTTGGCGGAAGCGTTCGTGATTCGTTTCAAAACCAACACGAAAATACCAAAGGAAGTGGACCACCTTCTTAGTGTCAAGATGGAGTCGAGTGACACCCTCAATGCATACAACTCTAGGTACTGGGAAACCTTCAATGAGATCCTAGATTGCCCGGTCAACCTGGCAATCACCTAATATAAACGCGGTCTCCCGGTCGGACATGGGCTGAGGGACTTAGTTACAATGAGCCAGCTGAAGTCCATGGAGCAACTAATGCAGCGCATCAATGAGCACATCTGAGTAGAAGATGATGCAGCAGCATCCACCGCGAAGACAACCCCAGTGGCAATGGATAAGAGGGCGACTGGGTTTTGAGGAAGGTCATGGGCAATACCTTGGTGCCAGGTGAAGGCAAACTAGGGGCAAATTAGTAAGGACCCTACAAGATAATCGGTCTGGCGGGCAAGGGGGCATACCGCTTGGAGGATTTGGAGGGTAGAGATATACCTCGGCCATGGAATGCGGTCAACCTCGAACTGTACTACTTTTAGCTTTTGTTTTCTTTCTGTGCAAAGGAATTTTTTGCCTCACTTTAGAATGTAATAACCTTTTTGTCAATGTAATAGAAGTGAATTACTTTTGTTGAAGAACTTTTCTATTTTCGCCGAGATGATTTACTCCGGCTAGATGAGTTGATGATTTGCTCAACTCTGAAGTTTCAGCCAAGATGATGTACTCCGGCTAGGTGAGTTGATGATTTGCTCAACTCTAAAGTTTCAGCCGAGATGATTTACTTCGGCTAGGTAAGTTGATGATTTGCTCAACTCTAAAGTTTCAGCCGAGATGATTTACTTCGGCTAGGTAAGTTGATGATTTGCTCAACTTTGAAGTTTCAGCCGAGATGATGTACTCCGGCTAGGTGAGTTGATGATTTGCTCAACTCTGAAGTTTCAGCAGAGATGATTTACTTTGGCCAGATGAGTTGATGATTTGCTCAACTCTGAAGTTTCAGCCGAGATGATTTACTCTGGCCAGATGAGTTGATGATTTGCTCAAATCTGAAGTTTCAATCGAGATGATTTACTCCGGCCAGATGAGTTGATGTTTTGCTCAACTGAAGGCTCTAGCCGAGATGATTTATCCCGGCTATAGGAGTTGGTGATTTGCCAAACTCATGTGCTCTAGCCGAGGTGCTTTATCTCGGCTACAGGAGTTGGTGCTTTGCCCAACTCAAAGGTTCGTGCTGAGATGACGAAATGAAGTACAATAAACAGCGCCACAGTAAACAAATCGGGAAACACAGAGGATGGCGGTGCGAACAACCGTGGAAGAGATCTAGGGAGTTTGGTTTTGGAAGACGTCAGTCAGAAGGCCGAGGAAAAGGGGCAATTGACGATCATTTTTATGGAAAGATGAGAATGCCTTGCCGAGCTGATCTTGCTTGCCAAGAAGGAAGTCGCGGAGCGGACCTTGCTCGCCTTCCTTAGAGTTCCTTGACCGAGCTGATGTTGCTCGCCAAGAAGGAAGTCACGGAGCGGACCTTGCTTGCCTTCCTTGGAGTTCCTTGACCGAGCTGATGTTGCTCGCCAAGAAGGAAGTCACGGAGCGGACCTTGCTCGCCTTCTTTGGAGTTCCTTGCCGAGCTGATCTTGCTCGCCGAGGAGGAAGTCGCGGAGCGGACCTTGCTCGTCTTCCTTAGAGTTCCCTGACCGAGCTGATGTTGCTCGCCAAGAAGCAAGTCGCGGAGCGGACCTTGCTCGCCAACCTTGGAAGTTCCTTGCCGAGCTGATGTTGCTCGCCAAGAAGGAAGTGGCGGAGCGGACCTTGCTCGCCTTCCTTGAAGTTCCTTGTTCGAGCTGATGTTGCTCGCCAAGAAGCAAGTCGCGGAGTGGACCTTGCTTGCCAACCTTAGAAGTTCCTTGCCGAACTGATGCTGCTCGCCAAGAAGCAAGTCCCCGAGCGGACCTTGCTCGCCTTCTTTGGAGTTCCTTGCCGAGCTGGTGTTGCTCACCAAGAAGGAAGTCGCATAGCGGACCTTGCTCGCCTTCTTTGGAGTTCCTTGCCGAGCTGATGTTGCTCGCCAAGAAGGAAGTCGTGGAGCGGACCTTGCTCGCTTTCTTTAGAGTTCCTTGACCGAGCTGATGTTGCTTACCAAGAAGGAAGTCATGGAGCAGAGCTTGCTCGCCGACCTTGGAAGTTCCTTGCCGAGCTGATGTTGCTCGCCAAGAAGGAAGTCGCGGAGCGGACCTTGCTCGCCTTCCTTGGAGTTCCTTGACTGAGCTGATGGTGCTCGCCAAGAAGTAAGTCGCGGAGCGGACCTTGCTCGCCGACCTTGGAAGTTCCTTGCCGAGCTGATGTTGCTCGCTAAGAAGGAAGTCGCGGAGCGGACCTTGCTCGCCTTCCTTGGAGTTCCTTGACCGAGCTGATGTTGCTTGCCAAGAAGCAAGTCACGGAGCAGACCTTGCTCACCGACCTTGGAAGTTCCTTGCTGAGTTGATGTTGCTCTCCAAGAAGGAAGTTGCGGAGCGGACCATGCTTGCCTTCCTTGGAGTTTCTTGCCGAGCTGATGTTGCTCGCCGAGAAGGAAGTCGCGGAGCGGATCTTGCTCGCCTTCCTTGGAGTTCCTTGACCGAGCTGATGTTGCTTGCCAAGAAGGAAGTCGCGGAGCGGACCTTGCTCACCTTCCTTGGAGTTCCTTGCCGAGCTGATGTTGCTCGCCAAGAAGCAAGTGGAGCGCAACCTTGCTCGCCGACCTTGGAAGTTCCTTGCCGAGCTGATATTGTTCGTCAAGAAGAAAGTCGCGGAGTGGACCTTGCTCGTCTTCCTTAGAGTTCCTTGACCGAGCTGATGTTGCTCGCCAAGAAGGAAGTCATGGAGCGGACCTTACTTGCCTTCCTTGGAGTTCCTTGCCGAGCTGATGTTGCTCGCCAAGAAGGAAGTCGCAGAGCGGACCTTGCTCGCCTTTCTTGGAGTTCCTTGACTGAGCTGATGTTGTTCGCCAAGAAGGAAGTCGTGGAGCGGACCTTGCTCGCCTTCCTTGGAGTTTCTTGTCGAGCTGATGTTGCTCGCCAAGAAGGAAGTCGCGGAGCGGACCTTGTTCGCCTTCTTTGGAGTTCCTTGGCCGAGCTGATCTTGCTCGCCAAGAAGGAACTCGTGGAGCGGACCTTGCTCGCCTTTTTAGTACGGTCACCGTCTTGCAGACTAAGAACCGAGGAAAAGTTACCCCGGTCAGATAAGTAATCCCAGTCACGTTTGCGCGGACTAAATTAAGGGGCAATTGAGAGGGAGATTTATGATCTGGATTGGGCCGTGGTAATGGCTGGACAGATTTGGGCAGAACAAGATTGGGCCGTGGTAGCGCGGTCCTGTGCTGAAAGGATTTCCTCGGTTAAGGCAAGGCGTGGTTGGACCGAGCTACATAGCTTCATGGTATAGAGGCCAGTCAAGTGAGATGTCCGGCACCAAGAAAGGCGTGGTTGGACTGGGTTCATGAGTTAGCTTGGCAGGAAGGCCGACGGCAAACCAGCATGAGCTGTCCCGAGCTCGGCTCTTTCGGGATGCAGCCGAGCTCGGTCCTCATTAAGCGCGGCGAGCGGAGCGCTCTGGCCAATTGCATAGCACGACCGTTGATAGCCAAGAAGATCTGGCTCGATTCTTAGAGCTCCTAGTAGAGTGAAATTTGGCAGTTTGGTTAGGTAGTGTTCAGCAAGATTTGTACTGATAGATGGGATAGCAGCACCACGTATCGAGAGACGGATGTGAGTAGATTTGGGGCACAGAAGGTATATAAGCGAGTCTGCGCCCCCCATGCTGAGTAGATGAACATTTGGTGAGACATACACTAAACACTCAACACTCTCCCTTCTCTCTATCTATCCCCTGTGTGTGTGTTCTAATTTGATCGTCGGAGGGGTTTTCCGGCCACACATCACCGGATAGCTCATCGCCGTTGTGCTCGCAGGTCAATTGGACAGACAGGAGTTTGGAAGAAAGGAGTGTGGGCTTGCCTGAATATTTGCTCCCCGCACAACTAGGTTCAGTTACTAATATGGCATATGAAACAATTTGATAGCATGCGGTTTAAGCATGTATTTAGACTAACAATGCAAGTTAGAATGATGAATCGAGCCTCGGTGCATGCAATATAAGTGGATGCAAACATGGGAGACGCTAATTGAAACATGATGTTCTAATCTAGCCATCGTAAGTAGTTAAATAAAAAAGAGAAAGACGTGGGGTTGGAAGACATACAAATTATTACAGTTATACTCCCTCACTCAAGAGGGTCCCAATGAACTAATTAGTTAACTAATTAAAGCTAAGCTAATTAAGTAATTATTACAAATCCAAATGAATAATTTAGCTAAACTACATAACTAAATATTACAAACTGAATTGATTAACTATTTTAGCTAACTAATTATTACAAGACAAAATTAGCTAACTAATTAATTACGAAACGAAATAACCAAATTAACTATTCTAATTACTCCTCATCGGGAAATGAGGAATGCTCATGCATACACGGACTTTCCACCTAAAAAAAGCCATTGTTTCTGCTACCAGGTGCTTCTGTTGCACAGTAGAACACTTGCACTGATTTCCACTTCAGAACTAACTCTGTTCAAATTCAAAGGTACATTGTTGGATTTTAAGCTGGTGGTCGGCAGATGGCCTGCTGCCGGCCACTGATGACTAGATTGTCTGCTACAACAAAGAGTAAAAGAGCAGGGATAGGGTATTCTTAAGGGTTTGTTTGCACAACTCACCTCTTCTTATCATTTGAACAACTCAAAGGAGTAGTAAAACTTGATTCACAAATCGTCAATCTATGCAATTTCATTGCATGATGACTTAGGAACTAAAGTGTGCAAGTTCAATAAATGCAACAAAATAAAACTCTCAAAACCACCTCCCTATTATGAATGATCAAGGGAAGTAATTGGCAATGAATCTTGAACCGTTTTCATCACCAATGAGTATGAAATGACTTAAAACTCAAGGGTTCAATTAACATCTGATTGAACCCTAACCAAACTATTACCTTGCTCCCTTTTTTAATCACCAATTTTATTACTCCATTTTAGTTACCTCTCCATTTTTTAATCAATTAAGTCCACAAGCGAATTTAAGTCCTCTAAAGAAAAGAGGGCTCAAACCAAGTGTTGCTTTGGGCTTGAAAGAGACATTATAGCATTGGTAATGAACCCCCAAAGGGATTAAACCATTAAGCATGACATCTCAATCTCATGTTTAAACAAACATATAGTTAGAAACCACTTTCAAAGCAAAGAAAAAAAACCAAGAAAGGAGGGAGGTTGTAGAGATGATTAAAGGTGAGAACAAGTAAGAAAAGTACTAAATAAATGCAATCAACTCAAATAAGGTGATGTCTAAGGCCTAAAACACCAAATTTATGAGGACAATTACACTACAAGCATGCAATATAAGGCTCAAATGCAATGAACAACGAAAACAGTCCTAAAATAGTGTTAAATAAGTCCTAAAACATGTTGCATTAAGACAAAATAGCTAGAATACTAAGCTAAAACATGGATCATGCTAGGCTAGTAAGCAAAACACAAGGAGGGGAGGCTAACCCCTTCCAATTTTGGACTTCAAAACAACATTTTAGCCATTGAAATAACTTTGAAAACTAGTGTTTAAAATCTCAAAAAAAGATAGTGTAAAGGTGGAAAACAAGAGGGTAAAGGCCTTGAAGGCAAGGTATAAAGAAGGGTGAACCACCCTTCAACCTTTATTGGCCTTAAAACCCAAGTTTTAGTCCAAAATTACAAAGTTTATATAGCCCAAAAACAGTTGGAAAACAATAGGAAAAAGAGTAAATAAAGCAAGAAGAGAGGCAACGCTTTATACCTCTTGAAGAGGGGAACCAATTCTAGGCAATAAATCAAAGCAAACACACCCTCAAGAGCACAAACAAGGCCCAAAGATACCTCAGCTCAAAGATGGAGAGGTTTGGTTAAGAGTATATGGCAAAAGCTTGTAAAAAGCTAAGAAATTTCAAGAAAGAGAGAGAATTGTAGAGAGAGAGAGAGAGAGAGAGGGAATTTTTTCTCTAAAAATTCTAACCTTCAAAAATGGAAGGAGAGGCCTCCTATATATAGAAAACCAAGCAACTCCTTTAGAAATATCTATACATACACGTGTAGGAAGGTGCTTGCATTTGTGCCAACAGTTGGCACAGGTGGCAGAAAAATATCTACAAAACACATTGGTGGCTGGCAACCAGAAGCAATGGTCGGCAGCCAATAGAAGGGGCTAGCAGGCCACAAAAGATTGCAGGCTTGAAGATCTCTAGGTTTGGTCCAAAAACAAGGTAACAGGGGTGTAGGGTTTGAAAGGCTCAAAACTGTGGCATTTTGCTAAGAACTTCGAGCACTTGACAAGCATATACACTTATCATTGGGTGTGCAAGCGATGACGTCCAAGTCGTAAGGGCGGTCAAAAATAGGGTGTCTACAGTTGCCCCTCTTTGATAGAACATGAAGTCATGAAATGACGTGAGAAAATGTCAAAGCCCCAAGACAACCCATTTTGACAAAGCCGTAAGACTTGGACAAACAATCAAAATAAAAATAAATGGTTGTGCTTGAACTACCTCGTATCCCTTTGCAAGAAATCAAACCAACGTAGTTCTCGCAAGATACAATGATATGCACAAAAACTTATGATCATGCAAGATAATGCAATAAGCAATAACAGATATGAACATATGAATAAGTAGCTTCAAGCTTAAAACCAACACAAGTTCCCTGCAAAAAGATCTAAAACACTCTAACCATGCCAAAACATGAGACGAGGAAAGAAAACACCGCTCAGGATTGCGTTTCACGCGTTCTAAGAAACTGAGAAATGAAAACAGCTCGGGGTCTTGTTTCACGCGTCCCGAGATAAAAAATTGCTTAAGGTTACGTTTCACATGTCCTGAGATAAAAGCAAAACCAATCAGGGTCACATTTCACGCGTTTTAAGATAAAAGAAAAACTGCTCGAGAACACGCTTTACGTGTCTTGAGATAAAAGCAAAACCACTCAGGGTCGCATTTCATGCGTCCTGAGATAGAGAAGAAACCGCTCGGGCTCGCGCCTCATGCGTCCTGAGACAAAACATGCCCAGGGTTACGCTTCATGCGTCTTAAGATACAAAAGAAACTGCTTCGGCTTGCGCTTCACGCATCCTGAGAAAAAACATGCCCAGGGCCATGTTTCACGCATCTTGAGATACCAAAAAAATCGCTTGGGCTCGCGCTTCACGCGTCCCGAGATAAAACACGCCCAGGACCACATTTCACGCGTCCTGAGATACAAAAGAAATCGCTCGGGCTCGCACTTCACGCGTCCCAAAATAAAACACGCCTAGGGCCATGCTTCATGAGTCTTGAGATACAAAAGAAACCACTCGGGCTCTGTAACGATCTAGAATTTTTCCCTTTGCTTGAGCAAGGGAGTTGACGCTCGAGCAGACTTGTGAGACTCCCAGTACTTTTGCAGTCTATCTGAGATTCTGAGAGTTGTGAATTTTCGCTTGAGTGTAGAAGTGGTCGCTCGGCGACGACTTTGTTGGTCTGCGTGTAGCGCAAGATTGGGCACTCGAGCGATCTGCTTGGTTGAGTTTGAATTTCTGGGACTAGTGGGATAGCTCTTGACATTTTTATTGTTGTGTTTGGAGCCTCTTTATTTTATTCTGGGACATTGATCGAAGTGGTAACATGATGGTAAAGTAAGATTGGACTGAAAACTTTAATTCGGATAATCGTCCTACGAACAGCCGTCACTCTTTTGCCCTTTTCTTTTTCCATACTTTGAATTTGGATGTGAGGCTAGAACCATTGGAAAGCTTGTTTCCGGGGTTTTAATTTGGATACAAGAATGACTTAAAATGGAGTCCGGATGAAAGAGTTATGCCTGTCTGAATTTTTAATATTTGTACTGGAAGCAGGTATGCTCGAGTGGACTGCGCGAATTCAGCAACTGAAAAAGTGATTTTCTAGATCATTCTTTGCACTTTCCTTTTTCTTCTTTATCCCTCCCATCCTAGGTCCAAGAAACCCTAGATTTTTAACCCAAATACCTTCCACTCCTCAAAGTTTTGGCTAAGATCTCTTACCAAAAAGTGAAGAATGCTTGAAGATCTCACGTTTCAACTGATTGAAGTTTGGATTTGTGAAGGAATCTCATCAAATCTTTGCGCTTTTGCTTGATTCTTGAGGTAGGGTCCTAGTTCTTCTTCAATACTTGCATTAATAGATAGATTTGTGGTATTTTGATTATATAAATACAAAGTCTACCATTTTAAGCATATAGTGTTACATCATGAGATTGGGGGCTTAGGGTTTGAAGTGTTGGGGTTCAATTGTTGGGTGAAGATTATAGATTATGAACCTTAGGTGTATAATTAAGGGGAAAATTGGAATAAGAAGTAGTGGTGTGATAAGTTTTAATTTTTTTTGAAAGTCTTGATTTTTCTTAAAAATCCTAAGTTGATTCATGATGATAATTAATGATTTTGCCTAAATTGAAAGTAGAATCATGAAATTGAGAGGTTGAATTATATATATGCAAGTTTAATTGAATTTTGGAAGTATTTGAATTTTTAAAAAAAAATTAGCGAATGAACCATTATTATGGATATTGTAAATCATGTTATAATATGATATGAAATTTGGGAAAAAAGATTTGTCAGTGATATGGATGACATGAGCCTTGGGATAAAATGATGAAATGGAGATTTAAGAGTTCATCTTGAATTATGTTGAATTACATTTAGTGGTGTTGAATTGAATCATGTTGAATTGTGTTGATTATGTTGAATTGTGTTGAATCATGTTGAGTTATGTTGGGCTTTGATGAGTCGTGTTGAGTTGAGTTGTGTTGGGCGGTGTTGTGTTGGTACCCGCACGGGGAGTTGAAAAAGTTTTTTTGGGGGCCTACGTTCTGCCGCATAGTAGCCGGCAAATGTGGGGGTGGTTTTGAATTAAAGGTGCCGAATTGCCCTGTCTAGGCTTATCGCTAGACAAATGTGAGAAAAATGATTTTTGGGTGTCCACACAGTCTTGCAATATAATAGCTGGCAAAAGTGGAAAAACAGATAGTTTTCGAAAATATTTTGGGTGCCCACATTCCATTGTATAGTAGTCGACAAATGTGGGGATGGTTTTAAAAAGTTAAAAATGGTTTTTGGAGAAATATGGTTTTGGAAGAAATTGGCTTTTGTGAAAATAGTTTTGGGAGTTCACATCCGTAGTATAATAGCCGTGAAAGATGAAAAGTGTTATGGATTGGGTCTTTGCTATCCGCCGTAGTAAGTCGGCAAAAGGTGGATTGTGTTGAGATGTGTGTTCAGATGTGTAAGAAGTGTGTTGAGTTGATGATGTTGTTTGTGACTTGTGATGAATTATTGAAATTGCAAATTGATGTGTAATTTGGTATAAAGAGGAAATACACATAGACATTATTTGTAAAGAATGGAACCTAAAAATGGGTAAGCGGGTTATGAATTGGTGATGGTGAACTTAATGAATTAGTTGTGACAATAAAGGTAATTTATGAGTGTTGTTTTGTAAATAAATGAGAAATTGAATTGAAAGGGGTTTATTAATCTTGTGTTGTCTTGAAATGAAATTTGAGAGTGTAAATAACGGTGTGAATTGAGTATAGGAGAATTGTTAGTGAAACAAAAAGGGAACTTGAAGTTATGGAGTTCTAAATAAATATAATGAGTAGAAAGGAAGAATAAAAGAAAAAGAGGAATATTAAAAATGGAAATTAAATGAGAAATATTTTTGGAATTAGTTAATAATTTTTTAAAATGATGTTGTTTCTCAAATATGTTTGTTTCACAAGGATCTATGATTTTTCTAAGATTAAGGGATAATTTTTAATAGCTGAAGGTTTTTTTTAAAAAGCGTTTAAATAATTTTTGAGAAAAAGGTACCTTCTTATGATATTTTGAAATTATAAAATGTCACCCTACTATATGGTATCACCCTGCATGTATGATCATTTCTATCTGTGTGTTAGTTATTGATTCAGAACTATGAGATTTCTACTAGGCATTAGTGCTCACCCCTTGTGGTTTTATCTTTTTACAGGAAGAAAGTTTGGACTCTTTGATTGAAGAGTTATGAAGTCATTGAGTCCCTTTGTATAACTTTATAGTAGATGTAAAGGAAATAGGTCTTGTATTTGTACTCATTTATTTGTAGCTTCACAGTAGGAGATTGACATGTATTATTGTCATTATAATATTCATGGAGAGAAAGAAAACATGTATTATTGTATTCCTATTATTCAAGGGTAATAGATATTTAAAAAAAAATAAAGGACCTAAATTAAAGGCTTTGGTAATATTTTCGTGTAATTAAAACTTGGGGCGTTTCAGGCTTGAGCTTCACATATCCCGAGATAAAAGCAAAACCGTTCAGGGTTGCGTTTCACGCGTCCTGAGATAGAGGAGCAACCGTTTGGGCTTGCACCTCACGCGTCCTGAGATACAAAAGAAATCGCTCAAGCTCGCACTTCACGCGTCCCGAGATAAAACACGCTTAGGGCTACGCTTCACGCATCTTGAGATACAAGACAAAATATGCGAAGATGAATGAATGTGTGCGATAGATGCATAAAGTGAGCAAGTGCGATAGATGCACAAAGTGAACAAGTGCGATAGATGCACAAAGTGAACAAGATTACACATCAATATATTGACAACGCATGTTCCATGCAAGAGAGGTAACTGATGTATGATGTTAATTGAAAGTATGTTCTATGCAAAAAACAAAAACATATTCTATGTATGAAACAAGAGTATATTCTATGCGAAATTAACAACGTGTTCTATGCACGAATCATAAATGATGTAAGACATGCATGCATCATTCATATATGTGAAATGCACATTCTATGCAACAGAAGAGAACAAAGACGCAATTTGACAAAATGAATAAAAACGATATCCGGTGGTAACCTCCGATTTCTTGCTTGGAGGAATTGCGGCATGTTCAAAAGGATACACCTCATTCATAGTACCAAATGGGACACGTTCACACCTTTGAAGCAGCTACAAGCATTTGAAGCAGAACCTTCCATACATTACTTAGGAAGCGAAGCCTGAGAATAGCACGGGACCCAGCCGAGAGCCATCGGCCACTGTCGACCACCATGAGAAAGCCGAGCCATCTGCTAGTCACCAAAAACCTTGCCGACCCGCGGATGTGGCTTGCCGGCTACGGATGGTGGTTGGCAGATTTGGGGCAAATAAATCGTTTTGGCTCTGGTCTTTAAGTATACATCTCAAGGCTTCATTTCCTCATTTCTCCAAGCTCGAAAATCCTCTCATTCTCTCTCTAGATTTGTGCTTTATTTGTGTTTTCCAACGCCTCTCTCACACTTTTTTCCGTAAAACCCTCTTGGTTCTTTACATTTTGAACCGATCAGATTTTGATTTCGTCGTTTTTTCTTGGATTTTCACCATTTTAGGCTTGGTCTCCTCGAGTTTCTCTCAAGTTCCATGAACTTTCTCGAGTTTTGACTTTTTCTCCCATTTTCTCTCTCCTTGGGTTGATTTTTTCCAGTTTACCCTATTTTCTTCATTTTTCACATCCTTTTCACCCATTTTTCAGATTGCGGATGAGATTCCTCATGACGGAGCTCCTCCAGAGGTTCCACTTGTGTTTCCACCCATTGCCGAGGTAGAAGAGCCAACAATTGCCGAGGTCGGTGAGGTGGTAGAGGGCATTGAGGCTGATCTTAAGGCGAAGCTTGTGCCAGAGTTCGAGCCAGAGCCGTTACCATTGAGAGTGCGGCCCTTCGATCCAACGACATATCATCCTCACACGCACATATTACCGCTTAGTGGCATTAGGCGTTTCAGCAATTTTGATCGTGGTGTACAGAGGACCTCTGGCGAGGAAGATGGCCTCCCACTTTTCATCTAGTGTTATTGAGGTATGAACTCAGTTTTCATGCATTCTTGCATTTCCTTTAACTGTATTTATTGCATTGCTTTTCATCTGATTACTCTTTTATCACTACTTGATTCACTCTTTTCTTTGCCACAGGGAGACTCCTATGCTTCTGAAGTGCAAGCGGCAGCGGTGAGGGACTGGTATGACGAGCTCCCTGCCGAGGTCCGTGACATTGTCGATGAGGCTAACTTCAGCCCTTTTTTCTCTAGCCTGACACGTGCAATAGCGAGCCGCCCTCTTGTAGGCGATCTAGTGGAAAGATAGTGGGACACCATTAACTCCTTCTACCTTTCTATTCTACTGCCAGGGAGATGACAATAACTTCCTAGGACTTTGCCATGATCACAGGCATAGGATTAGGGGGTGATCCGATCCCTTTTGACACAGACATAGGTAAGTGAGAGGCTACTTGGATCGACCTATTAGGAGCGCGCCCACCTTTGTACCAGCCAACCATAGTAAGATATAGTTGGTTTGCCAAGTAGTTCTGGGGTAGTGAGCCTGAGACACTGGAGGAGATGGAGCAGTATGCCTAGGGTTTCCTGATGTTTGTCCTCGGTATCACCTTGTTTTCGAACATGTGGAACACCGTGGGAGTGCCCTGGTGACACTGCCCTGGGTGCAGTTCTATGATTGGGGCGGAGCTGGCTTTGCCACCCTTTACAACTATATGAGCTCCACCTCCCGCCTGAGGGGAGAGCAAATCGAAGACTACTGGTGAGCCTGGGAGGTATGCATTTTAGTTCCCTCTTTGCACTTATACTTTCTACTTCACATTTTCTGCTTTATATCTATTCAACACTTGTGCTTTCTGCTTTGCACTTTCTGTATCTGTTCATACTCTGTGCTTTCTGCTTTGCACTTTCTATATCTATTTATGTCTTGTGCTTTTTGCTTTTCACTTTCTACATCTATTCATGCCCTGTGCTTTTTGCTTTGCACTTTCTGCATCTGTTCATGCCGTTAATAACATCGCTGCCCTTTCCTTGCAGCTATGGGCCTACGTATATTTATCAACCTTTGCTCTAGAGTCTATAAAGGAGTTCTCCATTGTGGTTCCCTACTCGCGATGGTACGATGGTCGGTGTCAGAGCCGGGGTCGTGAGACCTTTGCCATCTTCCGCCATTACTTTGATACAATGGTCGCCGCCAAGGTAACTCGAAACTCACAGTCATTTTTTCTTTTAATATTGTTCTGATTCATATTTTGGTAACTAACGGCAACTAACAATCTATACATTCTCTGTTTGCAGATCACGTGACAACCTTGGGCGATGATGCCTGCCGGGGTGAGGGAACAATATGCAGGAGCTTGGGGCATATTACGCTTACAGATTTTGATGGAAAGCCCAGTATGCCGAGCTTGGTTTTTGAGCTAGAGATTTGTTTGCGGTGTGGGCTTGCTTGATCTGTTATTCGATTCCACCCCGAGTCTATGAGGACAACGGATAGACTATCTGTTGATCTTGATCCTCTGATTCATGGTAGGCTTAGACGTTGACTTCTTCAGAGGAGAGGGCGATTACACAACATTTATTCAGACCGACTTTATGCCTCCTCTAACAGGCGCTCACATAGGCGAGGGAGCAGGGGCTCCTGCGGCAGGCGAGGCGATTCAGGCGACTAGGACCCATACTAGAGGGGCTCCCCCTGTTAAGCAGACTATCCATTGGCTAGAGCTTCCTACTACGCTCACATGCTGGCAGTCGACTGGAATTGCTTATCAGATTCCGATCGAGCTGGTAGAGGTTGGGTATGAGTATGTCGGAGTTCGAGGCTCGTCCTATGTATGGACCACACTTTACAATTTGCACCCCCACATTTCCATTTTAATTACGTTTAGTCCAGACATTGATCACCCAAATGCTCTTGCAGGCATCTATAGAGTATACAAGGAGCCTCCTCGAGTTGGTGGCTTCTCTGATGGGTATGGTGCAGAGGAGGAGATGTGGCTTGGTCTCTACGGTATCCAAGTAATTTCTTTCAATTCAGCATGCATTTCATTACTCACTTTGTTGTGCATCACGCTATCACATTTCCACTATCGTCGACATTTAACTTTGTAATCTTTCCCAAATTATATTGATACACTGCATTGGTACACTGTACTCACACATTATACTCATACTTTGTTTGATTCTTGTATGATGCTCATTCTGCATACTATGCCTATATCTGATACACACACTATAGTTGACATGTTGATAACTGTTTTTTCTATATTCTATCTACAGGGACACCGGTGAGATAAAAGCACCGATCTTGGTAGTACCTCCTCCAACAGTATAGAGAAGAGAAAGACAGGCCCCAGCACGCGGTCGAGATATGAGTCGTAATTGAAGCAGGGATAGGGGCACAAGGCCGAGTAGTTCTTGAGCCCATTTTGGCGATGATGATGTTGAGACTAGTGACTCAGGAGGCGGTGAGTCGACGATTCTGAGTCATTCGGTGGAGGTGATGATGCTAGCTTGGGGTTTGAGGCGGAGGCGAAAGCGAACTTTGAGGCGAGGAACATGGATGATATCGGCTCTATTCTGTCTGATTCTGACAGCGGTGCTGATAGAGATAGTGCTCTCGAGTCCTCTCGAAGAAGAAGCGAAGAGGGCATCTCGAACTGAGGCTACTAGCGATTTTTTGTACTTTTTTTAGTTTCTTTTTTGTTTGGTAGCATTAGCATATGTATAACCGGATAGGTTTTATGCTTTTGAAACTTGTACTCCTCTTTTGTAAAAACCATGATCGAAATAAAACCTCGTAGTTTTTATGAAATGTGTAGATTATTTTTGCATCATGAGCATCACATTTGTATGAAATGGAAATGGAATCGAATTTGAAAATGAATACTAAACACTTATATTGTACGATGTTCTTAATCGAGTATACAAAGACTAACAATCAAAATACAAAATACAACTCGATAAGTAAAAGCAAAAACAACTCGAATACAAATAAATATACTTGCTAAAACAAAAGACTCAAAACAAGACCTTAAAACACACAAAGATCAAGACAAAACACATGCTACCTACACTGCCCAGCACACAAGTGGACGGCAGGCCATAAAGGTGAGTTGCCGGCCATAGATGAGAGTTCTTGAGCCAATGGAGGTGGCTAGCAGCCACCAATGTGAAGAACCTCCAGTTGTTGTGACTAGACTCCCCTCTGACCTTATCTTCTACAAAAGGTTACGCTTCATGATTTCTCCTCCAAAATTTCATTTCAGCTGCAATTTCTTCCACAAATGGAGCCATTTCTTGCTTGCTGAAAACCTCACGGATTGGATAGCTGCTTTAGATGGCACGGAAAAGGTAAATTTTTAGGGTTTTAACATAAATGCACTTTTTTCGTTGAGCCGTATTCCACTTTGTTTTCCATTCCTCCATGCCTCGACCCGATGCTGTAATCCAATTACACATGTCTTTTGCTTCGGTGCACAAGAAATGTGCCCGACACTTGAAGAATTTCAGGCATTGATGGAAACCTAGCACGATGAGGAAATTATGCCTCAGCCCCATTTTGGCCACGCCCAAGCGTTGCAATGAATGTGTGGCTTCACTTTACATGAGGCTCAATCTTTGGCCCATAACGGAGAGCTAGACATACCCAGCTTGATTAGTCGATTTTTCAACATCAGTGACAGAGGCGACCTCCTCTGGCAAGGTTTTCGACAGCATGCTCTCTACTTATATGCTTGCTCATTTCCTTGTTGCCCCTAGTTTCGGTGGGTCCAGCATTCAGTTGATCGAAGTGGCCCAAGGTCTGAAAGAAGGGAAGAGTTACATTAGTTTGGCGTTGACCAAGACCTTGATGGGCTTGGATGCCTTTCATCGGTGAGAGATAATTAGATTTGCAGGAAGTCCACTACTTCTTCAGGTATTATTTTCCATCCTTTCTCATACGTGTTTCTCACATCACTAGGCACTCATGCTCTATTTTTCTCTCAAAACCCTTTTCTTACTTTTCTCTCAACATACATCTCTTTATTCTTTAATCTCTCTTTTTTTTTATCCCTTCCCACGTGTGGCTTATAGATAAGTTGAGGGTAGTGGACTCTTGCCCTGAGTACTCAGCTCGAGGTTATTTCTTCCGCTACCGACTAGTGGATTTCCCCAACGAAGGATGGTGGTGCAACTGGATGTCTGGTCATTCTTGACATAGCTTAGCGTTGCCACTTATCTGGTGAGATGAGTTCTGGCATGGCCCAATGACTGGCATATGGTTGATTGGCCTCACGCATTGTGTGTTTTATTTTCCTTTCCGGTTCAAATGCCAGTTCGGGCACGATCAGACCCGCTCAGAGGAGGGAGTAAAATATCCAGTTTCATTCTTTGAGGTTCATACTTGGCTAGGTACCTCACTACTTGTAGGACGAGAGAGCTTCTGGCCCCTGCCCCTGTAGACTTCCCCGAACGCCCCGGGAGGGATGAGTCCCGTTCCGTTCATTTTGGGCTCACTACAGTTCAGGACTCAATTTGTCACGGTTCTTAATCTGAACCAAAGAGTCCAAATCCGGCAAATCGTTTTGAGAAAACAGATTTTTTTGAAAGAAGTGCCAAACATAGACTGCTTTGCCAGATACAGAGTTACCACCTAAATATTTTATTTTTGGAAAATTTAGGAAACCTTGACTCGTTGCCTAAGGCCACGTGTTCGTCATCACCAAAGTTGCCTCGGCTCGGGAACTTGGGTACAATTGGAGAAGGTCACTTCGTGAGCACCCCCGCTCTCCTGATCAAAGATCGGCCTCTACTAACCATGATATCTAGTTTTGAAAACATTACGCATTCTTATTCTGGTTATTAGCCTAGATTTACTATGTGATGCGCACAGCATACAAGTATAGACTGGATCGCCTGAATTGGAACAAAACGTTTCATGTTTGTTTTTTGAAAGATGGTTTGTTACTCGCAAGTAGGGTTAAAATGCAGATTTTGCCACCTTCAGGTGGGCTTTGAAAAGATGGTTTTGCCACTATCTAGTGGGCTTAAAACTCACAGTCAATGCATTATTCCAATCCAAATAACCCAACCTTCACCTACAGGCATTCAGGCAGTTATATCACATAAGCAAATAGCCTCATGGTAAGCATGCTATCATGGTAGTCACTCACACACATGTAAGAATGCTAAAGCGTAAAAACTTACCCAGTACTCCAAGCCAAAACAGAAGCTAATTAGAAATCTATGCATGATCCTAACTATACAGAAATGCCTAATGCAACACATGCAAGAATGTAACTAAGATAGGCTCGGCTATTCTAAACATGGCATATGGAATGCTACAGCTAACAAGTATTCAACTTGAAATTGAAATACAATGTGGTGAGTTATGATGCAAGGCAGGTGCATGCAAAACAGATGAATGAATGCAAACATGCTATCATACTGTATGCTAAATGAAGCATGCCCTAATCTAACCATCATAAGCTGGTAAATAAAAGGGAGAAAGACGTGGGGTTGGAAGACATACATCACACACACGCACACTTATTACAATTGTGCCCTCACTCGGAGGGTTCGAATAATATAAGTCCCAGATGAATAATTACAGTCTGAATGAATAATACAGTCTGAATAAATACAAAACTCTAATTAATTAACAAATTAATCTAGGAAAGCAGTAAATTAGCATGCAAGCTTGGGATTGCCTCGACTCGGCTCCGGATAATGAATGATGCATGTTCGGGTTGCTTGGCGCGGAAATCCATCGCGATGCCCCGATTAGCCTCTGTTTACAGTTAAGCCCGGAAGATTGCATGAAGCCCCAAAAGATTGCCGATTTCTGATTTGCTGCAACAGAGAGCAAGAAAGGGGCATGGCAATGTGTTTTCACATATGTATGCTTGACTACTCTTCAGGGAGCGTAGTCTTTGATCCTGGTGCCATCAATCACGCATCTCGATGCATGATGGCCAAGGAGTCGAATTGCATGACTCAATATGGAATGAATGCACACGAAAACATAACAAGACCGAGACTCCATCATGGATAATCCGGAGTGTCGACGGTAGAATTGAGGCGTTAGTCACTCGGTCTGAAAGCGTCCTCGTTTCCCTCGCTCGGGCTAACTCTTATCCCAAACACAATGCAAATGAGATGGCATGCGTGAGTGTAATCCTAATATGCAACCTAGCATAAGCAATGCTATGAGATGGCATACACAATACTCGATGTAACACGACATACACAATGCTCTAACATGCAACCTAGCATACACAATGCTATGAAATGAAATGGCATACGCAATGCATGATGGACTTACACCGACATGAGTGGACCTCGGCCGGTCATCAATGGCCATGAGATGAAAATGAGACTCGAGATCGTGCTGCGCCGCATAAGCGAGGCGATCTAGAACACGAATGCCACTCTAACAAGGCATGGCAAGGAATACAATATGGCATACAAGCATGTGAATTTCAGCACTGAAATGTGATGCAAAGTGGTCCCGAAACATGGATATATGTCATACAATGCATGCAATGGTCCCGAAATTCAAATCTAGGCACATGTATTGACCGACAGCTATACAAAGCATGCCTTATTTGACCATTAAGCATACATACAGAGTCAAGGCAGTCCCAAAACATGAACATTTTTAGTTCAAAGCATGACCAAAAGATGCTAGCAAGATGGACTAAAATAGCATGCAACTTTGACTAGCAAACATGGTTTACATGGCATGTATATGAAGCATGTGAGAACTCATCAAACCAGCAAAAATCAATGAACAAAACATGCCAAAACATGCCTAAATAACCTCTGAAATGCAGCCAACACATGCACAAATGATGGGTTCTTTTAGAGGGCATACAAAGGGGTTATTGAGCACATGCATCAAGGACACTTAGCATAGCCAAATAAACTCTGGAAATCAAATATTATAGTCCTAAAACTCATCAAATTGGCCCTAAAATCAGCCAACAAAGCATGCAAGATAGGGCTTCTTTGAAAGGCCAAAAAGACCATCAAACAAAATAAGGTAAGAGGGGGTCACCCCCCTCTGATTTTGCCTTCAAGAGCATACCTAAGCCACTGAAAATCCACTGGATTTCAGTGGCTAAGAGGCGAAACCATGGCCAATGCAAGTGTTCTAGTGCATAGCCCTAATCATGAAGAGATGAAGCATGCATAGGGGGAAGATGGCCCCAAAAAGAGAATAGACCTTAATTAAACATGAAGATGATGTCAAAATAAGACTTTTTTCAGTTTAGGTAGAGGTCCAAAAAGGCTCACAAATAGGGCTAATATATCATGCAAAAACAGCCCTAAAAGAGATAATGAACAAACAAGGCAGCAAAAGACCTCAAACAGCAAAAGAGCCCTTCGACAAAGTTGAAGAGACGCTAAAAAAAATACTTTACAGTTCATGAAAAATCTCAAATATGCTCACAAGTAAGGCTAAAATATGATGCAAAAATGGCCCTAAAAGAGGGATAGAGAGCAAGAGGCAGTAGCTGGCCTCAAACAGCAAAGAGCCCTTCAACAAAGTTGAAGAGGGGATCAAAATATGGCACTTTACAGTTTGGATTGAAGCCCAAAAATGCCTACAAACAGGTCTAACATATCATGCAAAATAAGGCCTAAAAGAGGGATAGAACACAAAGGGTGAATAGAAAACCTCAAATAGAGAAAAGTCCTTAATCAAACATGAAGATAAGCTCAAAATAAGACTGTTTGCAGTTTGGGCCGGAGCCCAAAAATGTAAGCAAAAGGAGCTAAAATATAGAGCAAAATAAGGCAAGAAAGAGGGAAAAGAGGGCTCACCCTTGTAGCACAACTTTCCAGCAGCTTCTGGTCCAAGAAGAGGAGCTCCTAGCCTTTCAAAATCAGCCTCAAGGGGTTAGAATGGATGTTGGAGGTAATGGGCTATGAGTTGTAGTGTAATGGCCAAGAACCAAAGGATATTTGAGCTTGGATGGGGGAGATATATGGAGGATGGAGTGTATATGCCTCAGCTGGTTTTTTTTTAACCCTTCAAGATGGAGATGGGGTGCTAGTTATATAGAGGAGAGGAGTGAAACAAAAAGAGGGAAAGCAAATTCAAATTTCCCCCCCCCCAAAAGGACAGATCCCCGGGCAGGGGTTTGGTACAAAATAGCTGGCACAGCTAGCATGCACCAGGAGAGAGAAATTTGGCCGGCCAGGTGCAGAAGGTTTAGGTGGTGGCAGCCACCTCCCTTAAAACCGGCCAAGGTTCAAAAGGGTCAACAAAATTAGTGGCCGGCCACACCAAAAAGGTGGCCTCCCATGTGTGTACAACACAGCTGTATGGTCAAAAACTGGAAAAAGTGAATCAGGAGAGAGAAAAACCAACTTTTTAGAGGGGTTCAAAAGGGTCAGGAAGAGTTGCTGGCCAGCCTATCCATATTGGTGGCCTCCCAGGTGTGTACAACACAATGGTGTGGTGGAAAGTCAGAAAAAGTGGTCCGGGAATGGAAAAAGTCAACTTTCTAGTGAAGAAAACGGGTAATGAAGAGCGATGAAGGAATAAAGCTGGTCTTCAGAACAATTTCTGGCCTTCCACCTTCCTACAACCTTCCTAACAATGAAAATAAGGTTTCCACCAAAAATGAACCCAAATCGATGTAAAACGAAGGTTCGGGGGCCAAAACGCGCGGCCTGGGGCCCTGAAAACTAACTGTTAAGCACCGGAGGTGGCGTTCAACCATGAAGTTGGTCTCTCGAGCCACAGTGTCCCTCAAAATGGAGGAAAAAAAGGTGTGTGCCAAAAACCGGAGCAAACGGAGGTGGTTAAGCGGTTTCGAACCAAGGCACACGGCCGACGGCTCCGAAAAGTGGAAATCGAGCCCCAGACGGAAAAAATGGCCTACGACCACGAAACGTAGCCTACGGCCACTGAGAGATGATCTACGAGACCTCTCCTCCCTTTAGGAAGAAAGGAAAACAGGACCCGATTCGCCGTCGGGGCAAAGCACAAAAGAGTTGAAGTCCGGAGGCAAGGCTCATGACCATGATTCATGACCGAAACGAGCACAATATGCAACATCACCGGCGCTCGTTGGTGGCGTCTGAGTCTTAAGGTCGGTAAAAATGGGGTGTCTATTTGCCCTCTTTGTGAACTTCGAAAGTCATAGTGGCGGGAGTGAATGTCAAAGCCGAAACGACCCATTTTGACAAGGCGAAGACTCGACAAGCGGTGAGATAAACAAAAGATGTGCCCATGAGCATGCTTTCATGACGAGAGGGCAAAATGCAAGCGGTATGCACAAAGCGGATGTAACTCAATGATCATGCGAAGCAGCAAGCTGTAATAAAGCAAATATTCACAATAGATGCAACAGTTTTAAGCAAGAATGCAAAGCGATACTACATTTCATGCAGTGCGAAGAATCATTGAATTCTCACCATGTCTCACACAGAGAAGATGCAATACCTGTGCAGCACGTCTGGTCGCACCAGCCTCAAATGAACCGTACATACAATATCGTGCCTACAAAAGGAAGAAACTCAACAAGCACAACATAGTTAGCAACATATGTTCAGTGTGATATCGAAGCAGGCAAACGCGGTGTTGATGGGTGAGTGCATCGCAATGCGAGAAGCGAAGCGCGTGACGACGCAAGTTAAGCACAAGGATAAGACAATCTTGGCGTGAAGCGTGCGAGCGGTCTGAAGTGGCGTGCATGAGAATGCAAGTGACGTGCATAACAATGCAGGATAAGTGTAAACTTGAATGCACATTTCGAAACAAAACAACGAGCAAAGCAATGCAAGTTTCGATGAAGATGGTTCAATCGCGACCTCTGGTTTACCTCCGAATCTGCTATATTCAAAAAGGATACACCTTGCTTTTGACAAGAAACGATGAGACACACATCGAAAGTTGGAGTTGAAGTTCCTGCGAAGGGGTTTCGTGACGAAAAGTGCACTTTCCTTGTACTTTCTCGGGTGCCGGGGACTCCAATCATCATCAAAATTTGCAGGGACTTTGAAGGCCACCTTGGGAAGGCTGCCGGCCATGCTTGGCCCAAGGGGGAGGCTACCGGCTAGGGGTGGGGGAGTGGGATGGCCGGCCTGCCAGAAAAGGTGGCCGGCCGGCCACCTAGCCCAAATCCGAGGCAGTTTGGTCTTTCTGCTCTCTTTTCTTTAAATGTGCTTATCCAAAGCACTTGTCCTCATAACATCAGCTCCGAAATTTCCTCCTCTTCCTTCCTAGACCACTTTCCCTCTCAGATCTGTGCTCTATACGCGTTTTCCAACGCCCCACGCAAGTTGTTTTCGCGAAATCTTTCAGTTTTCGTCACTTTGAACCGATTAAATTTTGATTTCGGTGCTTCTTTTCTCGTTTTCACCACTTGAGGTAAGTTTGTCTCGACATTTGGAAGATTTTCTCGGGAGTTGACTTTTGTTGACTTTTTCATTTTCTGAGAGTTGACTTTTGTTGACTTTTTTTTCAATTTTGGCTCATTTTGCTCGTTTTTGCTTCTTTTTGCAGATTTTTTGAGATTGTGGGTCATTTTCTCCAAGGTGGAGGTTCTCCAGGTGCTGGGGGTGAGCCAGACATTATGTCTTTACCCCCGAGGATCCGGCCATTCATTCCCGAGAGGTACGACCCTCCGGCGCACATCCTCCCGCAGGCGGTTTTCTACCACTTTACTGATTTTGATGATCGAGCGCCTAGGGATCTGCTTTTACGAGAGCCGGAGTCCCACCTCTCTCATCAGGCACGAGAGGTATTTATTCCACTTTTACATTTTTTGCGATGTATTCTGTATTTTCCGTGCATTTCATGCTTTTGCTATGTTTATCTGCTCACTCAAGCTCACAGCTTGTTTTGAATGTTTAGTCTATAACACCGTATTCCGTTTGCATCTTGAACACACAGTTCAAACACTCTGACTTTTTGAACACGCGGCTCGTATATTGATTGTGAACACACAGCACACACTTTGTTGAGAATTGAACACACAGCCCAAACTTTGAGTTTCTGAACACACAGCCCACTGATTTTGAATTTTGAACACACAGCTCGAACTGATTGTAAACACACATCACACACTTGTTTGAGAATTGAACACACAGCCTGAACTTTGAATTTCTGAACACACAGCCCAAATTGAAGGTGAACACGCAGCACACACTTGCTGAGAGTAGAACACACAGCCCACTGATTTTGAATTTTCAACACACAGCTCAAACACTTGACGTTGAACACCACGGCTTGGATTGTGAACCGCAACACACCTTGATTGAGAGTTGAACCGCAGCCCAAGCAGTTGAATTTTGAACACATGCCCATTGTTGAGGTGAACACACGACACACCTTGATTGAAAGTTTAACTGACCCCAAAAACTTTGAGATGAACACACGGCCCACACTTTGATATCGAACACACAGCTCGTCGTTGAGGTGAACACACAGCACACACTGATTGAGAGTTGAACATGCAGCCCAAACTTTGAGCTGAACACACAGCCCAGATTCTGTATCTGATTTGATTTTGCACACAGCTTATACATTTTATTTGCACACAGCTTATTCATTTCATTTGCACGTAGCTTATTCATTTCATTTGCACGCAGCTTATTCATTTCATTTGCACGCAGCTTATACATTTCATTCTGAAACTGAATACATGTGTTCATCTTGAATGCAGGTGACTTCTCATGCTTGCGAGGATATAGCTCCATCACGGCGAGAGTGGTATCACGGAGCTCCGGATGTCAGGGATTTGGTTGGCGTGGCAAGGTTTGGGCCCTTTTGCCTTTGGGATCTCCCATTGTCTGCTAGTAGGACAACGATGGGTGCTTTGGTAGAGATGGTGGGACACCACCAACTCCTTCCATTTCTCTACCACGAGGACTTGACCATGACCCCATTTGACTTGATGTCTAACGGGCCTCGATGTGAGGGTTGGGCCATCCGTATGGCGAGGATATGGGCCATTGGGAGGCGCTGGATATACTTATTTGGGGCTCGCTTGGTTAGCCAGATCTTGAGCGATCGATACACTGGTTTTTCCCATTTCGGGAGGCGAAGATAGAGCACGAGACTCTGAGGAGGTACACGATATGCAGTGGATTTCGATGTTCCTTTTGGGACCACTACGTTGCCCGATAGAAACCTTTGTCGACTATATCTTTTGAGCGCTCTAGTGGACCTATCACAGGTCAGCCGATATGATTGGGGCGGCGCTAGCCTGGCTACCCTCTATTGCTATATATTAGCGACCTCCGCAGACGAGGAACATGGTTAGCGGCTATTGGAGGGCCTGGGAGGTACTTTTTGCCCTCTTGATTTACATTTCTGCTTCTCATTATTTGTACATTGCACACATGGCGCACTTTACATTCTGTACCTTGTACTTTGCTCTCAGCATTTCGTGTTTACATTACACTTTCGGCATTACGTATTACGATGGCTATTGTTACATTTCTCACGATTATGGGTCTCGTGTACTTCCGCTAGCCGAGCTTGAGGTGGAAGTGCCTCTCCGACCCTTATTCACTTTCGTATTCGAGGCTAGCGATGGCGAGATCTCGAGTCTTTCCTCTACCTCTGGCGATGTACTTTGATCTGATCGCCGTCAGTATTCGGAACTCTCAGTTCTTCATGTTTCTGATCTTTGATTTATCTTGCACATTCATAATTTTTTTTTAGCTTATACATCGGTTATCCGCAGATGTCGTGGTAGCCTTGGGCGCCTTTAGGCGAGACCTCGATTCGGTTGCGAGCATGGGGTGCCTCTCGGTATAGGATCCTATTCGAGGGCGATTGGTAGAACTGGTTTTTGAGGGATCACTTCTTGCGTCAGGTATGGGGCTACCCTACTCAGGACCTTCTTTCAGTGCCTCCAGATGACATGCGGACCGCCGATAGGCTCTCTCTCCAGGATGTCATCAACGATATGCAGGGTACCGATGCATTCTTACAACTGGAGCAGGGGGAGTATGCGACTTACCGTCACACATACTTGATGCCTCCACTAACAGGGGTCCGTACTCCGACGAGGAGGTCTGCTGGTATGCCTTCATCAAGCCGACTCGGCTGCATGTCCCTTCCACCGGCCAGCACATCGAAGGTGGGGCTAGGTGGTTCCCCAATCCTCCGACTTATCATCATCTGGATGGCGGATATGCCGGCGAGTTGACGGGATGGCGATACGGGACTTCCTACCCGATTCCGATAGAGCCTCCTATGCCTGACCACCGATATGTCGGTGACCACGACTCACCACGGTATGTTCCCTTGTTTTCCGTTTATCACCAGATACTTTGGCATTTGTTTATTCATTGATGACTTGAGCTTGTATCTGCGGCCACCGAGTACATGGATGAGGTGCTCGGGATGGTAGCCTCACTTGAGGGCATGTTCCTCTGAGAAGCGCGATTGTCCCTCATGGGTGTCGGTACCCTTTAGTTTTCTTGCATTTATCATACTTGATGACATCTTGATCTTGAACATTTCTTTGCATTGATAAATGCTGTGTAGAGCATGTCTAGCACACACCGCACTTACGTATTGTACCTGTATGCACCCACTTCATGTAGCTTTCTTACATCACCATCCGATATACATATTTGAGCTGCTGCGTCCAAATTACACTTCTTCCTTTTCGATCTTTGCCGATATATATCAGACCTGATAGGAGCCACTGAGCCTTCTGATGGTGGGCCATTTAGGCCCCCCCGAGGAGCTGGGAGAGGGGAGTCGTCTTGCGGACGAGGCGGACGTAGAACGCACATCATAGAGGAGGAGCCCAGCGAGGAGAAGGAGGAGGCTGCAGATCGATCGAGACATCTGCTATGAGAGAGGGTAGCTCAGGCCACAGTTAGATAAGCGAGATGAGGTGAGGAGGGTTCAGAGGATGGCGACCTCGACTTAGATGATAGTGATGATGGTGCGATGCATTCCTTGAAGAGGACGAAGAGGGCCTCCCATTCTTGCTCTTGAGAGCATTGGCCGATTGTTCCCTGCTTTATTTACCTTTTTACTAGTAGTTGTAGCACATTGTACGTTGTTAGGCAGTTTTATTTTCTGTAAAACTTGTACCCTTGTTGTAAAATGTTGTAACCAAGGAAGCATGATGGAACGAAATAGCTTTTGAAAAAGTGTTGTATTTTATGTTTTTAGCATCGCATCGCATCGCATCATTTTGCACCAAAATGAGATTGAATGGAATTGTGCATTGTGTATTTGCCAAGTCAGGTAGTGAACCAACACAACAAACTAAACAACTTAACTTACTAAGAAATAACAAAACCTTAGCAAGTTTACAACTTGATAATCAAAACACAACAAAATTGATGACTCGATAAGTAAGGCACAACAAAATTGTTTAAACAAAAAGTAACAACTCAATGCACGAAACTCGACAGCTCGACAAAACTTAACAACTCGATAAACAAGACATCTCAACCAACGAAACAACAACTCGATAAGCAAAACAACAATTTGATAAGCAAGACTTAACAACAACTCTATAAACAAAGTGTATTTCGGATGATCTGGGTGACAGAATGCATCTGAAATAGAGGGAGATGGAGGCCTTCGACACTCCCGATGCATGCAAATGTTGGGAACTTCCTTCTAGAGGGTAGAACAGGACCAAAGGCAAACTTTGCAGCATAGTCGGCCACCTTTGGGAATTTGGCCGGCTAGCTTACATTGGAGGAGAGAGGGTGGCGGCCTACGAGAAAAGGTGGCGGCGGCCACCTAACTTAGCGACCACGGTTTTTGACACGTGTCCCCCGAACAGTGCCCTATCCTCTTTAAAAGTCCCAGCCTCATAGTTGATTCATTTCATCTCAATTTTGCACCAAAAATAGAGGCATTTCTTGTCGAAAATCTCATAGCTTGGATCGCCTGTCTAGATGGCTCGGAAAAGTTGAACTTCCGGGGCTTCGGCTTGAATGCACTATTCACGTTGAGCCGTACTCCGCTGCACCTTCCTTTTCTTCATACCGCGGCAAGGTTTTGGAACCCAGTAACACATGTTTTTAGCTTCGGCGTGCAAGAGGTATGTCCAACTTTTGAAGATTTTCAAGTTTTGATGGAATCTGAACGCCATGAAGAAATTTTACCTCAATTTCACTTCGGCCACGCCCAAGCTTTAGGGCGGATGTGTGGGCTCACCATGCATGACGCTCGGTCTCTGATCTGCAACGGGGAACTGGACATCCTCGGCTTGATTCATCGTTTTTCTGATGTCAGTGACCGCAGCAACCATTATTGGCAAGGTTTTCGGCAACACGCACTTTGCTTGTGCATGCTATTTCACTTTTTGCTTGCCCCAAGCTTTGGTGGATCTAGCATTCGTCTGATTGAGGTTGCTCAAGGCTTGAAAGAAGGAAAGATTGCATTGCCATGACATTGGCGAGACACTAATGGGCTTAGATGCTTTCTATCGCGAGAGATGACCCAGTTGCGAGGAGTCCACCTCTGCTGCGGGGTAATGTTTCCCCAATCTCACATATGTATTGCTCACATCACTCGGCCCTTAGTCTCGGTTTTTCTCACAAAATCCTTTTCTTACTTTTCTCTCATCGTACATCTCTCTATTCTTTATTCTCTCATTTTTCATCCCTTCCCAGGTATGGTTGATGGATAAATTGCGGTGTGGACTCTTGCCCGACCTACTCATCATGACTACTTCTTTCGACAACGCCTAGTCGATGCCCTTGATGAAGGATGGTGGTTTGTTGGATGTGCAATTTGTCTCTGAATCGCATTGCTTGGCGTATCCTTGGCTCAATCTCCGGCAATGAGCTATAACATGTCTGTGAGCGGGATCTAGTTGATTGATGCGACTCCTTTGTGTGTTCTACTTTCCGTTCGGTTCGGCGCTAGATTCGGTCATGATCAGACTTACTGCGAGAGGATAGAGTATCTGCCACATTCGGTTCGGCGCCTGACTTGCCCGGTATGCCGCTTGGAGGACTAGAAACTCTAGCCCGCTCCCACTTTGGTTGCACTTTGTCGATGAGTGCTTGGATTGGCTCAATGAAGAAGCCTGATTGGGCTCGGCTTGGCATCGAGGCCGACCGGCTCTGGGAGGCGCGAGGACACCTAACTTATCTATGCCGGTTTATTGCTTTACCAATACTTTTAAGTTTTTTTTTTTTTATTCTGAGAAAATCCTCCTTACTCTCCCTTGAGTCCAAAGCGGCCCCTTGCGAGATCACCAAGGTGTCTGTTAGCCGATTCGGCGAAGACTATAACACAGGAACTTGCCTGACCTCCCAAGACAAGCTCAGCAAGTCAAGACTCGCCATGAGGGAGCATTGAACCCACACCAAGTGCTGACTAGACAACTTGAGGTCCAACCTCCTAACCAGCAGTGCTTCGCCCAGGAGATTGGCCCAAGGAGGGAATTGAACTTGTGACCTTGGGACTTAAACCCCAAGGCCTTACCACAATGCCACAACCCCTTGGGTTAACAGGTTTTCTTTATGAATGTAATAAAAAGCAACTTCAATGTGTATGCAAGAGCAGGAGAACTCTGTATTGAAATCAATGAAATTGAAGGTTGTGGATACTGAAAATTTTCCGCTTTGGTCCAAAAATGGTCTTAGTTGTAAAAAGATTAATTTGAACAAAGTTAACTTTTATTAAAACTTTTCAAAACCATTTTCAATATGGATCAGAACTGGACACGCTGAGATCATCCTTGAGATGCACAACCGGGTCCTAGCAAGGAAAGTTGCCCTAGTGTGAATAACACATGACCTTGCACAATGATGGAAAGTTGCCCCTAGTGCGAAAAACTGCCTTTGGAGATCACGATGAATGCTGATAGACAAAGATGACTGAGATGATCAAATGGACAAAGTTGATCGGAGAAAAGTTTATGGCTGAACTTCAGGATGAAGTTGCCTACGTATCCTAAAGATGGGAATCAAGCCTTACGTAGTTCAGGCTCGGGTTCACTCGGGTATTTTCACTTTCCTTTTACGCTCTAACTTTTGCCAAGGCCGCCTTTTGCGGGTTTTCAACCTTGCGAGCTCAGTTTTTATAACTTCAAATTTTTTGTGCTCTGAGTTTTGCCTAGGTCGCCCTTTCGGGTTTTCGGCCTAGCGAGCCTCTCAAGGGTAATATTTCTTCAATTTGTCCATATTGATTGGTTGTGAGAACTCCAAGCCATCTAGATCCATCAGAACCATAGCTCCACCTGACCAGATAGACTTAATGATGTAGGGTCCAGTCCAATTGGGTCTGAACTTGCCCCTAGGGTCGTGGATGGGAGCTCAGTTGTCCTTGAGCACCAAATCTCCTTCCTTTAGATCCCTGGACTTAACCTTCTTGTTGAAAGCCCGGGCAATTCTGAGCTGATAACCTTGAACATGGTACAGTGCTTTCAGTCTTCTCTTATCAAAGAGCATGAGTTCTTCAAACCTGCTCTGCTGCCAATCTGCTTCGGCTATTTGATACTCAGCCAATACTCGCAATGATGGAACCTCAATCTCGATAGGTAGAACGGTCTCCATCCCATAAACCAATGAATACGGAGTCGCCCCAGTAGAAGTTCTAATTGAAGTTTGGTAGCCCCACAGAGCAAACGGCAGCTTATCTGGCCAGTCCCGGTAGGTTTCCACCATCTTCTGCAATATGTGTTTGATGTTCTTGTTGGCGGCCTCAACCGCTCCATTGGTCTGCGGCCGATATGTGGATGACTTATGAAATGCCACGTTGTATTTTTCCAACAAGTCAATCACTTCCTTCTTGAAGTGGGAACCATTATCTGAAATTATCTCGTTTGGGACTCCGTAGCGATAGATGATGTTGTTTCTGATAAACTTTGCAACGTGCAAAGCCTTCAACACCGCATAGGATTGGGCCTCGACCCACTTCGTGAAATAATCTATCGCGACCAGGATGAACTCATGCCCATTTGACCCCTTTGGAGTGATAGCCCCGATCACATCAATTTCCCAGACTGAAAATGGCCATGGCGAAGTCATATTATGCAACCGATGGCGGAATGTTCATGCGATTTGCATGAATTTGACATTGTGGCATCGAACAAAACCGATACAATCCTCCTCTATGGTGGACGGTAGTAACCTGCGAGGATCTTCCGTGCTAGCATTACTCCGTTCATATCGTGCCGCATTCCCTCCATGGATGGCCTTCATTAGGAGCTTGATTCTTGACATCGACATACGACTTATGCATTCCCGGATGACCTCTCTTATGACTTACCCCACGGATGATGGGCGAATGGCTATTCTTCTGATTGCCCTTTTATCCTTGGCATTTACCTCTGGCGGGTATGCTTCCTTTTCCAAGAAATTCCAAATGTCGTAATACCAGGGGTTTTCGTCCTGAACCTTATCTATAGCAGCAATCAACTCGTGGTAATTTGGCGCAAATTTACAGTCAATGATATTTGGGCCTTGTCAGGACTCCGAACGGGATGTCTATCATGGAAGATAGAGTTACTAAAGAATCTGCGAACCTGTTGTTCTCTCTTAGTAGATGAGCAAAGTTTAGCTTCTCAAACTGAGGAATTAACAAATCCAAAGTCTGGTGATACATCATCATCTTTTCTTCTTTGACCTTCCAGTCTCCTTTTGCTTGAGACACAACAAGGTTCGAGTCCCCGATGACGTCCAACCGTCTCACCCCTAATTTCAGGGCTGCTCCTAGATCGGCAATGCATGCCTCATATTCTGCTTCGTTATTCGAGACTTTGAACCAGAGTTTGAAGGCTAGAGGGATACGGGAATTATCGGGTGCTATCAGCAACACCCCTATCCCATACCCGTACTGATTTGATGCTCCGTCAAAGTACATCGTCCAAGTTTCATCGTCGATGTGCAAAATGGCTTCATCTGGGAATAAGTACTCGACTGCTTCACCCCCTTCTACTGGATGGTCGGCTAAGAATTCTGCTACTGCTCTTCCCTTGACTGACTTGCGTGTCACATATTTCAAATCGAATTCGGAGAGCAACAGCAACCAACGAGCTAGCCTACCCATAAATGCTGGTTTCTCGAAAAGATATTTGATGGGATCGAGTCGTGAAACCAACATTACGGAGTGAGCTAACAGGTAGTGCCATAGCTTCCTGGTAGCCCATACCAAAGCTAAGCAAGCCTTCTCTAACGCTATGTACCGAGTCTCATACTCTAGCATCTTCTTGCTCAGATAGTAGATGGCTCTTTCCACTTTGTCCTCTGATTCTTGCGCGAGCATACAGCCTATTGTAGTCTTAGTCACTAAAAAGTACAATATCAACGGTTTCCCCGGCTCTGGCGGTGACAACACGGATGGGTTCTGTAAGTATTCCTTGATCTGTTCCATGACTTGGCATCCGTCCCATTAAATTTCTTTTCTTTCTTCAGGAGACCAAAAAGTGGTTACAAGTCAAGGTTAATTTTGAGATAAACCGTCTTATGAATTGCACTTTACCCAGAAAGCCTCGCACCTCCTTTTCAGTCCTTAGTGGGGGCATTTCTAGGATGGCCTTGATTTTGGAAGAGTCGACTTGATACCTCTACGTGTGTCGAAACCGAGCATTTTCTCATTTGTAACACCAAACGTACACTTCGATACCTCTCTGTGAATGTTGCCATAGTAGCATGATTACCATGAGGCTAGCTGCTTATGTGATATAACTGCTTGAATGCCTGTGGATGGAGGTCAAATTACCTAAATTGGAATAACGCATTAAAACTGAGAGTTTTAAGCCCACTAGATAGTGGCAAAACTATCTTTTCTAAAAGCCCACTTAAGGGTGGCAAAACCTACATTTTAGCCTACTTACGAGTAACAAACCATTTTCAAAAGCAGACATGCAATGTTCTTCCAATTTAATTGATTTGGTCTATACTTATTTGTTGTGCGCATAACATAGTAATTCTAAGCTAATAACTGGAACAAAAACACATAATGTTTTCAAAAACAAGATATCAACAGTTAGTAGAGTCCGGTCTTGGACGGTGAGAAAGTGCTCATAGCTGACCTTCCCCGATCGTACCCAAGTTCCCGAGCTGAGATAACTTTGGTGATGACGGACACGTGGCCTTTGGCACCGAGTCAGGGTTTCCTAAATTCCCCCATTTAAAATATTTAGGTGGTGACTCTGTATCTGGCAAAGCAGTCCATGTTTGGCACTTCTTTCAAAAATCAGTTTTTCAAAACGATTTGCCAGATTTGGACTCTTTGGTTCAAATTAAGAACCGTGACAATTTCAGTTCGAGCTGTAGTAGACCCACACAGATGAACCGAACGGGAGTCATTCTCCTGGGGCGTTCGGGGACGTCTATAGTTTCTGGCGACTCCGCTGGGGACTTTAGAGAGCTTGACTCGAACTCGTGATATCTTGTTTTGATTACACTTATGTGTTTCTTTGCATTGCATGTGCATTGGTGCGCCTAGGACACCGTGTTTGCCATCTGCCATTCCTGAACGGTTTGCCGGAGGCTTGTCTTGTCAAGGCATGACCATAAGGCTGACCGGTTGTGGGCTCTAACAGCATGGGAATACAAACCCCGGTTTTACCGGGGCACCCTTTTCGACTATTCGACCTAGTGCATATTCAGAATCCATAGTGACCATTCCAAGCTAGGACAGGTTGCTTACCCGATTATAGGTTGTTTGAAACCACTGCGTGCATAGTGAAACCCTACCTCCTGACAAAATATGACAGGGAAACCCTACCCAACATAGGGGTGTTTTGGTTCCCTTTTACTTGCTATGTGCTTTTAGAGTGTGTCTCTACAGGAACGTGCATATCAGTTTGCAAGTGTGAGTGCTCGAACTGAGGCACGATATCGATGTTTGTGAGAATCAGTTATCTATGGGTATGATTGAGACTTAGAAACGATTGGAAGCGATGATCGGTGTTTGAGAGCAGTGTATCGGCTTTTAAATAGTATATTATGATACCCAAATCGTGTTGCATATTTATTTTACGCCGTTATCTTTGTCGATTATGCATTTATTTATTTGCTTTATTTATCTTTTTACTAGGTAGTTGAGCACAATTGCTTCTAACCCAGTAGATATTCCCCAAGAACTCTGGACTAGAGGTCATCGACTCCATCCATCTGAGGATCTGGTAGACGGACAACCAGTGTACCACTCCCTACCCCCGGTTACTAGACGAAGGACGGTTAGGCAGAGGGCATCGATCTGTGATCGATTCGAGGCCTCATCTACCCCACCTGAGTTTAGTAGGGATCAGGGTTACATTTCTCCTCGAGAGAATATATCTGATAATTCAACGAGCGAATAGTATGGCGGTTTAGAGGAGATGGTGCGCCAACTCCAAGAGAGTATGAAAATGATCTTGCGAGGATCTTTGTCAAATGACGAGTTAATAGCGGAGCCCGGTTATGAATGAACAAGCATAGTTAATTGTAAGATTCTGATATCAAGCCGGGCCTCTTAGCAACAAGTTCATCCCCACCGGAGTTCCAACCCTCGGGGAGGCGGCCAATGTTGAGAATGATCTGAGAACTTCTCAGGACCACCTCCACCCGATCCTACCCCAAATCCAACCCCAACTATCAAAAACACCCAACCTCTAGGACTCTCCTTTGAGTTTAAAAGTGATCCCTTGTACTAAAATTGAACAAGCTTGAAAAGGCATTCCAAGAGATCCCAGTCAAGACCATCCCGACATTGAAGGCGGGTATACCGACAATTGTGTGTTGCTGACAAATTCAAAATGTCTCATATTGATCGATTTGATGGGTCCGGGGACCCCATGGTGCACCTGAGACTATTTTCAAATATCTTAAGGCTAATGGGCCTCGATGAGCTTCAAAATTGTCTTTATTCGTAGGACCCTATGTGTGGCGGCCATATGGTATGCCAAATTAGAAGATGATGTCAAGAAAGCTGGGGCCGAGATGGTGAGGCTTTCATTGCCTGATACTCATACAATACACAAATCGAGATTACAACCCGCGATCTCGAGGCGACAAGGCAAGAGCCTAAAGAGAGTTTCTCGAATTCGTGACCAAATGGAGGCCAAAGCTTCAATGATGACCTTAAGGCCTCTGAGACAAAGACTAGATTTGGATGATTGTGCGCAATCTACAACCGAAGTTGATGCAGAAGATGATTGTACTCCCCTTTCCTACTTTTTCTGACCTATATGAAATAGGGTTATAGATTGAGGACGCCTTGAAGCAAGGCTTAATTGATAATGACCGGGAGTAACCCCGAAGGACTTTTAACCGCAACACTAATGCAGGCCCAAGCGGCACTTCAACTACAAGAGCCTCCAAAGTGAGCATGGTCACCACCAACCCCCCTCCAAGAACCATGGCGGCTACACCATTCTCTGGTGTGTCCAGAAGTAACCCGCAAACAGCCAAATACCCACCCAAAAACACTAGAACCTTCGCCCTACTGTATATGCCCCTATCTAAAGCTCTGGGGGTGCTAATCAGAAAAGGGCACTTGAAGCCCCTAGAGCCGCGACCCTTACCAGAAAGACTTCCCTCTACCCACAACCCAGCCAAGTATTGCACATTTCTGCAACACGGTCATGACACCGTCGTGCTTCGATTACATCATGAGATTCAAGATCTCATCGATAGCAGGGTGATTACGCCTCCCAAGAAACCCAATGTTACTACAAACCCTCTCCCACATAACCAAGCTCCCTTGCCCAAAGGATCAACTTCATTCAAACCGGGGTCGTGCCTTACGATCCTAGCTATATCACACCTTCCCACCTGCCTAAGCCGGAGGTGTTCCTTCCTGATTGCACCGACTTGGGCATGATGGACATCTCCATAACCCAACCCAAGCCAGCCGTGGTGACTATCGAGGATAGAGAGAGGAGATTTGAGAAATGAGGTTAGTTGAGCCAGAGTCTGCGGAATCTAGGGGTTGTGTTGAGAAGACATATAGACCGGGTGATTATATTACTTCAATAGGTCAAGATGGGCCAGATGTGGAATTGCCTACGGAATGAGAGCTGTGTGTGATCCAAGGAGATAGTTTGGGACAAAGAACAGATGATTTGTGATTGTGGAAGGAGACCTTGCCAACACCAGTTTTGATGACCAAAATCTAGGGGCCTTGGCGGTCAATTGGTTCGATTATGAGGATCGTGAGAGGCTACCATTTGGTTAGATGATCAGCGGATGTGGTGGAAGAGTTCCAACGAGCAGGACGGCGGTAAGAATGTCGATGATGGCGGAAGGGTCGAAGAACGATTACATCAGGAGGCGCGGTATCAAAATTCGCTCGGGATTGGAGCATTTCAAATATGGGGATTATTGAACAGACAGTTGTGTTGACACAGCCGGAACAAGGAAGATTTGAAGATTTTGAGAGAATCAGGAAGGCAAAGGCCCGTGTGGGGTAATCTTGCCGTCTTGCCTGAGGCGAGAATCTTTGCGGGCATGTGGATGGAAGGTGCTATGAGTACAAGAAGAGTCATACGAGCAGACGGATGTGCATCATTTGCTAATGGAATGTGGTGGGAAGATGAGGATTTGTGTCTTGCCCACGAGATGAAGATTAGGGGAACAACCAACCGATGATACAGGTACCTTGGAAGGTCGACCATATGGCGAATGGCGGTACTTCAAACCCACATACCTAGATCGGCGAGGCTTCTGGGAAGGATAGAGATTTGAGAAGCAAAAGGAGAAGCAACATGAAGAGGAAGTTGTGCTCAAACAGCTAAAACAGATACAAGCAGACATCTCCATCTGGGGACTGCTCATGGCATCACGAGTGCATAGACAGGCTGTCCTGACGGCCATGGACAAAGCCAAGCTTTCAATAGAAACCACGCTAGAACAGTTGGTAGGATTAGTCTTTCCGGGAGGAGCTACCCCAACGCTGACTTTTTCCGACAAGGAATTGCCACCCGAGGGGGCAGACCATAACAAGCCACTCTACATTTCTGTGGAGTGTAGGAATAAATGGATACCGGTGGTTCTTGTTGATACCAGATCTGCCATCAACGTCTGTCCGGCAAGAACAGCATATGCGATCGGTTTGAAAACCGCGGATTTTGTACCAACAGCCCAGGTAATCCGGGCATATGACAACACAAGCCGAAAGGTGATGGGAACAGTTAAAATCCAGACAAAAGTTGGGCGGGGCGTACGAGATAGATTTCCATGTCCTAGAAGTCCCATGACTTTTAATATGCTTTTAGGCGGTAGGCTGCATCAAGTGGCGATGTCATCCACTTTACATCAAATGGTGAAATACCCCTACGAGAAGGGAATAGCCATTGTTTTCGGGAATTCATCAATCCATCCACCACCGGAGGTATCTACGCCTGTTCTAGAAAGCGAGCATGGCATGGAAGATGTGTTCATATCGGGTTTTACTCTGGTGAGGCTCGGGTTGTCTGAACATCATGGCTACTAATGAAGGGATATATGTCGGTGCTCAGCGGTGTATCTCATGAACAAGCTCAACACATCCGGGATGGGATTAGGAAAAGAGTGGCGGAAGGCGTCGCGGCGTGGCGAAGTGCCACACAATCCCCATACCTTTGGCTTGGGTTATCGCCACCAAGGAGGATTGGGTAAGGAAAGGAAAGAAATTTGGAAGAGCAGGCCGAAACAAATAGGGAGACCTTTTGATTTAATGCATCGGCCCATTGGGGTACCCTAAATGAGCGCTTTGTCAGGAGGAGGATTTTCCATTTTGTGATTTTGAAGCCGTGGTGAGCAGCGGAGAAGAAAGCGTCTTGAGGTTCGAGATTTTCTTTGATCTCTGATTACACAGGGATGATGTTCTTTGAAGAAGCGGCGGACCGACAGTTAAGGTTGAACAGAGCAGGAAAATGGAGTCTGAGGACACCGAACTTGAAATAGGGGTAGCACTGGCATGTCTACTTTCAGATCCTTCGATCGACCAGCTGTGCTTGAGGGATAACTTCTCGGTGTCTAGGATCGAGAATGAAACGGCTGCGAGCCTACCATCAACTATTTTGGATGCATTCATCGCACCCTCCCTCACTGGCGATCTGATGAGGATTTTTGTCAAGCGACAAGGGTCGGTGGTGGTGGAATCTGATTCCACCGAGTCCTGTGAGTCGGAATCAAGTTCCAGCTCAACTGAGTCTGAGTTCGGTATTCCTGGGGGTGATAACCCGGATGCCACAGTCCTGTCCAGGTCGTCTTTTTCTTTCTCTTTTGAGTCTGTTGTAATAGAAGAATCGGACGGTCTGGAAGTACATAATGATAATGATACGGATGTGGTTTCCGAGTACTTTCTGTGCCTTTGATATATTGCTTAAATCAGGACTTTCAAAATTTTGACAAAAAGCAGCGAGGAAGAAATTCCTCGGTTTTGCAATGATTAATCAATCAAGAGCGAGAAAGGTTTGTAAAACCCTTAGCGGATGAAATCACTATTGTGAATATTAGTGCTGAGAAGGACCCTTGGTAGTCGGATCGGGTCCGCGTTGTCTTCGGAGGAGCGGCGCTTAGTCGCTTTATTAAAAGATTTCAAAGATGTTTTCGCATGGTCCTCACGAAGACATGCAGAATCGATCTGAGATTATGCGACCGAATCCCTCTTAACCCCGAGGCCCGACTTGTCAAGCGAAACTTCGGAAGGATTAATACGGTTGGGCTATCAAGATTAAGGAAGAGGTCACCAAGCAAATCAATGCAGGCTTCCTGCTGGTATCTGAATACCCGACTTGGTTGGCCAACATTGTTCTAGTGCTGAAAAAAGATGGCAGAATCTGGGTGTGCGTGGATTTTAGGGACTTGAATAGAGCTAGCCCGAATGACGACTTCCCCTTGCCGCATATTGATGAGCTGGTGGATTTCACAGCAAGGCATGCTTTGCTCTCGTTTATGGATGGTTTCTCAGGCTATAATCAGATAGTGATGGCTTTGAAGCGAGAGAAGCTGCATTCACCACCAGTGAGAACATCTTGCTCTGTAATGCCGTTTGGGTTGAAGAACGCTGGAGCTACATATCAACGGGCCGCAACTACAATACTGCATGATATGATCCACAAAGAGGTTGAGGTGTACGTAGACGACATGATTGTCAAGTCCAAAGAAAGAGAGGGCCACTACGCCGCCTTGCAAAAGTTCTTCCAAAGGATCAGAGAATTTCGGCTGCAGTTGAATCCTCAGAAGTGTACATTTAGTGTTACAGCAGGAAAAATGCTGGGGTTTCTGATTACACAAAGGGGCATCGAAGTCGACCCTTCCAAGATCAAGGCCATCTTAGAAATGCCACCACCAATGACTAAAAAAGAGGTGCGAGGCTTTCTGGGTAAAGTGCAATTCATAAGACAGTTTATTTCAAAATTAACCTTGACTTGTGAACCACTTTTTGGTCTCCTAAAGAAAGGAAAGAAATTCTAATGGGACGGCCAATGTCAAGCAACTTTTGAACAGATCAAAAAATACTTACAGAACCCACCCGTGTTGTCACCACGGTAGAAGCTGTTGATATTGTACCTTCGATGCGAGACTACAATGGGCGACATGATTGCGCAAGAGTCGAGAGGACAAAGTGGAAGGGCCATCTACTATTTGAGCAAGAAAATGCTAGAGTATGAGACTCGCTACACCGTTGGAGAAGGCTTGCTTAGCTTTGGTATGGGCTACCGAAGGCTGACACTACTGTTAGCTCACTCTGTAATGTTGGTTTCACGACTCGATCCCATCAAATATCTTTTTGAGAAACGGGTACTAACGGGTAGTCTTGCTCGTTGGTTGTTTTGCTTTCGAATTTGATCTGAAATCGTGGCGTAAATCAATAAAGGGAGAGCGGTGGCGAAATTCTTAGCAAACCATCCGGTGGAAGGGGTGAAGCGATTGAGTATTTATTCCCGGATGAAGCCATTTTGCACATCGACGATGAAACTTAGGCGATGTACTTTGGCGGAACGTCAAACGATCTGGTATGGAGTAGGAGTGTTCTTGATGGCACGACAATTCCGCATCCTCTAGCCTTCAAACTCGGTTCAAAGTCTCGAACAATGAAGCGAATATGAGGCATCCATTGCGGTTTAGAAGCGACCACGGAACTAAGGGCAAGACGGTTGGACGTCATCGGGGATTCGAATCTTGTTGTGTCTCAAGCAAAAAGAGACTGGAAAGTCAAAGAAGAAAAGATGATGATGTATCACCAGACCTTGGACTTGTTAATTCCTCGGTTTGAAAAGCTAAACTTTACCCATCTATTAAGAGAGAACAACAAGTTCGCAGATTCTTTAGCAACTCTATCTTCTATGATAGACATCCCATCCGGAGTCCGGATGCGTCCAGTCATCATTGATCAGAAGTTTGTGCCAGCATATGAATCAATTGCTGCTATAGGAGAGGTTCAGGACGACAACCCCTGGTATTACAACATTTGGAACTTCTTGGAGAAAGAGACGTATCCACCAGGGGCGAATGCCAAAGATAAAAGGGCAATCAAAAGAATGGCTGTTCAATTCATCATCTGTGGGGGTAAGCTGTATAAGAGAGGTCATCTGGGAATGCACAAGCTGTGTGTAGAGGCGGAAGAGTCGAACCGCCTGATGGAGGCCATCCATGGGAGAGAGAGTGTGGTGCGCATATGAATGGAGTAATGCTAGCGCGAAAGATCCTCAGACAGGGGTACTACTAGTCTACCATGAAGAAGGATTGTATCGGTTTTGTTCGGCGATGCCACAAATGTCAAATTCATGCAAACCGCATGAACATTCCGCCGTCAAAGCTGTACAACATGACTTCGCCATGGCCATTTTGATTTGGGGAATCGATGTAATCGAAATTTGTCACTCGAAGGGATCGAATGGGCATGAGTTCATCTTGGTCGCGATAGATTATTTTACAAAATGGGTGAGGCCCAATCTTACCTTGATGTTAAAGGCTTCACATGTCGCAAAGTTTATCGAAACAACATTATCCGCTCTGAGTCCCAAAGCGAGATTATTTGGGACAATGGTTCCCACTTCAAAATTGACTTGTTAGAAAAATACAATGTGGCTTTTCATAAGTCATCCACATACCGGCCACAAACCAATGGAGCAGTTGAGGCTGCCAACAAGAATATCAAGCATATACTGTAGAAGATGGTGGAGACCTACCGGGACTGGCCAGAAGATGTGGGGCTACCAGACTTCAATTAGAACTTCTACTGGGGCGACTCCGTATTCATTAGTCTATGGGATAGAGGCCGTTCTACCTATCGAGATTGAGGTTCCGTCTTTGCGAGTATTGGCCAAGTGTCAGATAATGAAAGCAGTTAGCGTGAAGCGGTTGAAGAACTCATGCTCTTTGTGGCCTTGATGAAAATCTTGTATCATGTTCAAGGTTATCGGTGAAATTGCGGGCTTTTAACAATAAGGTTAAGTCGAGAATTTGAAAGAAGGAGATTTGGTACTCAAGGATAGCGAGCTCCCATCCATGACCCAAGGGCAAGTTCGGACCAATTGAATTTGCTCCTACATCATTAAGTCTATTTGGTCATTGGAGGTATGTTACGATGGACCTAGATGGCCTAGAGTTCTCACAACCGATCAATATGGACAAGTTGAAGAAATATTACCTGAGAGAGGCTCGCTGGGCGAAAACCGAAAAAGGCGACCTAGAGCAAAACTCAAAGTACAAAAACTTAGAAAATATAAAAGCGGGCTCATAAGGTTGAAAACCCGCAAAGGGTGGCCTTGGCAAAAGTTAGAGCATAAAAGGAGAGTGAAAATACCCGAGTGAACCCAAGCCTGAACTACGTAAGGCTTGATTCCCATCTTTGGGATACGTAGGCAACTTCATCCTGAAGACCAGCCACAAACTTTTCCCTGATCAACTTCATCCATCTGATCAGCTTGGTCATCTTGGTCTATTCAGTACTCAAAAGCTTTGATTGTAATCTCTGGTGCAGTGCTATTCAAACTAGGGGCAACTTTCCGTTGTTGTGCAGTGCCGCAGTACTATTTAGACTAGGGGCAACTTTCCAGTTGCTAGGATCCGGGGCTATGTATCCCAGTGACAGATCTCAGACATGTCTAGTTCTGATCCATATCGAAACTAGTTTTGAAAAGTTTTAATAAAAGTTGATTTTTGTTCAAAGTAATCTTTTTACAACTAAGACCACTTTTGGACCAAAACGGGAAATTTTTAGTACCACAATCTTCAATTTCATTGATTTCAATACAGAGTTCTCCTGCACTTGTATACAAATTGAAGTTGCTTTTTATTACATTCATAAATAAAACCTAAAAGTACTGATAAAGCAATAAGTCTGGGGCATAGTCAAGTCAAGTATTCCTGCGCCCCCTTCCAGAGTTGGTGGAAGCCTCTGATGTCAAGCTGGGCCCGATCTGTGCCTCTTCGTTGAGCCAATCTATGCACTCATCAGACAAAGTGCAACTGAAAGTGGGAGCGGGGGCCAGGAACTCTCTGGTCCTCCACGCGGTGGTTTGCCGAAACAAATTGTGCACCTCGGTAGGAATCTGATGGATATTCTATTCCTTCTGGTGGACAAGTCTGGTCATGACCGAACTGACACCGGATCCGAAATGAAAAATAGAAGACACAGTTAGTCAAGCCAATCAACTGAATCCCAGTCTAACGGGTCATGCTGTAGCTCATTGCCGGTAGATTAAGCCAAGGACAACGCCAAGCAATGCGGTCTGCAGACAAATTGCGCATCCAATCGAACCACCATCCCTCGTCAAGGGCATTGACTAGGCGTTGCCGAAAAAAAAGTAGCATATTTGAATATCTTTGGGCAAAAGTCCACAACCTGCAATTTGTCCATTAACCACACCTGGGAAGGGATGAAAAATGAGAGAATAAAGAACAGAGAGATGTACGATGAGAGAAAAGTGAGAAAAGGGTTTTGTGCGAAAAATCGAGCTTGAGGGCTGAGTGATATGAGCAATACATATGTAAGATTGGGTGGGATACGTAACCTGCAATAGTAGTGGACTCCCCGCTAATCTGGTCGTCTCTCGATGATAAAAAGTGTCTAAACCCATCAACGTCTCAGCCAGAATCATGGCAATGCAGCTCTTGCCCCCCTTCAAGCCTTGGGCAACCTCGATTAACCGGACACTAGATCCTCCGGAGCCTAAGACAAACAAAAAATGAGATAGCATGCACAAACAGAGGGTGTGTCGCCGGAAGCCTTGCCAGTAATGGTCACTGCGATCACCGACATCAGAAAAACGATAGATCAAACTCGGAATATCCAACATTCCGTCGCAAATCAGAGACCGAGCGTCACGTATAATAAGTCCAAACATTCGCCCTAAGGATTGGGCATGGCCAAAGTTAAGCTGGGGCAGGATCTCCTCGTTGTGCTCGGACTCCATTAAGGCTCGGAAATCTTCGAATGTGGGACATATCTCTTGTCCGGCGAAGCTAAAGACATGCGTCACCGGATTCCAAAACCTCGCCGCGGCATGGAGAAACGGAAGGTGCAATGGGGTACGACCCAGAGTGAATAGTGCGTTTATGCCAAAGCCCCGGAAATTCAGCTTTTTCAAGCCATCCAAGTTGTTAATCCAGGTTATAAGATTCTGGGCAAGAAGCACTTCCATTTGGAACAAATCAATGTTGAAATAAGGAGAACCACAAAGCTGAGACCTTTTTGTAAAAGATAAGGTTGAGTGGAGGACAGCTGTCGGCATTCTGCTGGTTCTAGTAATTTATGGCCGGCCGGCCAAATATAGTGCCGACCAGCCACTATTTTTGGCCGGTAACAATTTCTAATGGCTGATGGACTCTACCCATGGCCGGTGGTCTCCCTCTTTGTTCCTGAAATTTGTTTATCTTTGAGGATTAGAGAACTCCACCACCTCCAATGCCCTCCGGTGATCGATTCTTGCGGAGCCACACCTGTTTGCTTATCGAGTTGTACTCACGTTTGGTTGGTTATATTGAGTCTCCCTGTTTTGCTTATTGAGTTGTAATTGGTTCACTACCTGATTATTACGATGAGAATGCTCCGTTTTCAAACACAGTTTCAATCTCGCTCACATTATTGTATGATATCTTGCGATGCGATGCATAGAAAATATACAAATGTAACATCTTTTGAACAAAATAGCTGTTTTGTCCCCATCATGTGTTTTGCGAAATATGTAATTTTGAGAAAGAGTAAAACCTGTCTGAGGCAGTGCAATGTGCTTAAACTACCATTAAAAAGGAAAGTAAAGCATAGAATGGCAGGGTAACAAAGTGTCGAAATTGATGCCAGTAAAACTCCCCTTGCGGTCAACGTACCTTCCGTTGTTTGGGTCAACTGCATGGTTTGGCACCTTCATCACTCAAGACAATGCGGAAAAGCGCACTTTTGGAACGTGAACCTTCGAGTTGACCTCAGACCACGACTTCTATGAGCGGTGCTCAGTGCATGCGAAGAACGTCCCTTCTCATATCCTTTTCATATCTTGTGAACTCCAGCGTCATGAATAATACGTTCCTATCATACTCCAAATTTATTTTTACACACTTTGCCTATGTAGACCGCATGTTTAATCAATTTCATTACTTGCGTAGACCGCATGCTTATGCTCAATTACATTGCTTGCGTAGACCGCATGCCTATGTTCAAATTCATTGCTTGCGTAGACTGCATGTTTATGTTCAATTACATTACTTGCGTAGACCACATGCTTGTCATCAACTTCATTGCCTGCGTAGACCACATGTTTAATCAAATTCATTGCTTGCGTAGACCACATGCTTGTTATCAATTTCATTGCTTGCGTAGACCGCATGCTTGTTATCAATTTGATGGCTTGTGTAGACCGCATGCTTGTTATCAATTTCATTGCTTGCGTAGACCGCATATGTGTGTTCCGTTTCATTGCTTGCATAGACCACATGTTTGTATTCAATTTCATTGATTGCGTAGACCGCATTCTTTACTCGTTTATGTTCAAATTTCATTGCTTGCATAGACCGCATGTTTGTGTTCAATTTCATTGCTTGCGTAGACCGCATGCTTTACTCGTTTATGTTCAAATTTCATTGCTTGCGTAGACTGCATGTTTATGTTCAATTTCATCGATTGCGTAGACCGCATACTTTACTTACACGTGTTTAATTTCATTGCTTGCGTAGACCGCATGCTTTACATACATGTGTTTGTGCCTTTACAGCATTATTATGCCTCCCACTCACTTTGCGTTGTCACGCATTCTCAATTGCTTTCATGTGCATACTGCTAACCATATCATACCTGTTAAGTTGTTTTCTTTGCAGGCACGATATTGTATGTACGGTTCATTTGCGGCTGGCGGAACCAGACGAACCGGACAGGTATTGCATCCCCCGAGTGAGACGTATTGAGAATTGCATAATTCTCTTACATCCTTTCTGCATTGTAGTGTAGTTTGGTGTATGCTAGCTTAAAACTATTGCATGTATTAGCCGTTCTGACTTTCTTTGCATGATCATAAGTTATGTTCGGCTCGGTGCATTGTCTTGCATTTTGCCCCTACCCTCGGGCGCATATCTTTATTGTCTTGCACGCTTTGTCTAAGTCTTCGGCCTTGTCAAAAATGGGTCGTCTCTGGGCTTTGACATTCACTCCTGTCATTCTTATGACTTTCAAGTTCTGTCAAAGAGGGGCAACTGTAAACACCCCATTTTTGACCGTCCTCAAGACTTGGACGTCACTGATTGAACACTCAGTGATCACCCTTGTTCGTGTTCGTTTTGAGTTCCCGGAGGCCTCGGCTGCGCGCCTTGCCTCAGGATCTCTTAACTCGTTCGTTTAGTGTTTGGTTTTGCACCAAACACTTTTTTGTTTTTGCCTTGGGGGGGCAGGGAATGGCTTGTTGGCCATCCCCACACTCCACCAGCCTTCCCTTTGCCTCACCGGCCATTCCTTGTTGCCACCGGCCATTGTTGCTTGTTATCAATGGCGGTCGACTCTAATGGCCGCGCCTTACACGGCGGTGATCTATTTTTCCGACCGGTGACCCTTTTGCACCCCCCTCAGGCATGGTGCATGCCAACTGTGCCAGCTAGGAGGCACAGAACCCACTCCCTATGCACGGGGATGACCATTTTGAGCCTTTGACCCTCTTTTCCTTCTATAAGGTTGGACCCTTTGGCCAAGCTTCTTGGGGAAGCTTGGCCAGCTGTCTTAGCTTCCTCTAGAAGCCTTGACTCCTTTGCACCCTTTGCCCCTTTTCATTTAGCTTCTTGAAGAAGCTTCAAGCCATTTCCTATGTCTATATAAGAACCCTTCTTCCTCCTTTATCTAGGGTTGGAGTTTTTGATCAAAAAAACCAGAGATATACATATATATATATATATATATCTGTCAAATATATTCTCTCTCTATATTTCCCTCTCTCTCCTCCTTTGTGTGTGTTTTGTGACCTAAAAGTGCATTTTTGCCTTAGTTTTGCACTAAGACACACACTACCACACCTTACTTCGACCTTGAAGGGCTTGGAGGGTTTGTTCTTGAATTTTTGGACTGATTTTGATCAAAAGAAGAGGGCTGCATTGGCTGTTCATCAAGGGTTATTCAAGGGTAATCTCTTTACTTTAGATTCCCCAATCTTGCATTGTTTTTTTACCTGTCTTGCATATTGTTTTAGACTTTGTGTATAACTAGAAAAAGTCTTATTTTTGCATGCTTGAGATCTCTCATTAAGGTTGTTTTGGCATTTGGGGTCGACCTCCCCCTCTTAGCTCCATTTTGGCCTCTTTTGGTACTCTTTTGTTAAGCCTTGTTTACCTTGGTGTGTTGGCCTTCTCACTACTAAAATCCAGTGGATTTTCAATGGTGAGAAAGGAGGTTTAAGGTCTTGTATAGGGGAGGGACACCCCTTTCCCTTTTGTGCTTTATTTGTGCATGTTTTGGTTCAATATGGTAGCATGCATGTCTAGTTGTTTATGGCTGCTTTTCAGAGGCTTTTGGGGTGTTTTGGGTCATATTATATCTCTGTTCAATGGTGGTCTGTTGGCCCTTAGCATGCATATTATACTTGCTTTATATTCCTCCATGTTGCCTAGGAATGCATCACACCATTAGATCACCATGCTATCATATTTTGGCCTTGCTTCGTGGAGTCCTTGGTCATATTTTTCCATGCTTAAGGTCATTGGCTTGATTTGGTCATGTTTGACATGTTTGGTATAGTTGCTATGCATTGTGGCTTGTAAGCCTTGAGTGTGTGAGTCACTAACATGCCTAGTTTAGCTTATTATCATCATTTGGCATCATTTGAGATCATATTTCAGTCCATGTAATATGGTTTTACATTGTAATTTGTGTCTCTTTCAATGCTTTGAAGTGTTGTAGTTTCGTGCCTTAAATGTTGGTCATTGTGTATGTTACCATGTTTAGACATTTGGGCTACCATATCAATAGGTTTTGGGGTGTATTTTGGTGCATTGAAACTCTGTTTTTGGTTGAATAATCCATGCCATGAGTGGTCATGATAATGGTAGTAAAATGCCCCCTTTTATGCCTTAGTCTTAGACCCTTTGATTTGCATGTTGGCATGGACATTTGCCCATCATTTAGGCCACTTTTAGCCACTGTTTTAGGGCATGGCTGAGGCCTCCCATTCTAGCCCAAGTCCATCCTTGTGCATGATTGCATGCTTGGCTCGTTACCTCTGGTTGCATGCTTGCATAATTGTCCATGCTTGCATAGTATTCGCATCTTGTATGCTCTAACACTTTGCATGCTTATCAAGATAGGTTGCGTCACATTTGACATGTTTTGCATCTTAATCTCATATTGCATTCTTGAGCCATGTTTGTCTACAAGCACTACATTGTTTGGTTTGGGGTGTCAAACCAAACTTGAGGGGCGAGGGGTGTTTGTACTTCAAGTGACAAAACACGTCTCAGCCCTCGGTCGTCGAGGCCCTTGACTCTAAATGTGATGGGGTCTTAGCATTCATTTATGTGTTGCATGCATTTTATATTGAATAGCAAGCTTGACTTATTAGGCCATCATGCATAATTTATGGCCCGAGGATCGAGGGCCACACTCCCTTGAGTCCATTACATGATAAGGAGTGTGTTCGTGCATACATTTGCCTGAAAATTCCATGCCATACACTGCTTGCCCTCTACTGCTGTCAATTGCAGGTTCTGCAGGAAGTTTTGGCCGGTCGGTTAAATATACTGCCGGCCGGCCATCAATTTTTGGCCGATAAACAAAAAAGTGGCCGGTGGTTCCTCCCTTTGGCGGGTGGTGTTTGTACTTGGCCGGTGGTATTCCTCAACATCCATAGAGCATGTCCCAAGACTTTTGCAGTCTTCAGAGAAGCAGGGCAGTGTAAACAGAGGCAACAACGCTATGGCAGCAAGTTTCCAGGCGAGACGAGTCAAGCATGCATCATTCACGCATCCCGAGGCAAGGCTGTGGCCACCTTCTTTCTGCATTTAATTTGTTAATTAATTAGAAATTCTGTAATAATTAATTTAGTATTATTTATTTGGACTATAATATTTATTCAGACCCTCCGAGCGAGGGCAATTGTGTAATAAGTGTGCGTGAGTGTGTGTATGTCTTCCAACCCCACGTCTTTCTTCCCTTTTATTTACTAGCTTTCGATGGTTAGTTTAGGGCATATTTAAATTAGCATACAGTATGATAGCATGTTTGCATCCATTCATCTGTCTTGCACGCATCGGGCTCAGTGCATCATTCTAACTGCATCTGTATTTCAATTCCAAATTGAATACGTGTTAGTTGTAGCATTTTCACATGCCATGTTTAGGATAGCCGAGCCTGTCTAGATTGCATCTTTGCATGTGTTGCATTAGCCATTTTAAACATGAACTAGGATCATGCATGATTATTAACTAGTTTCTGTTTTGGCACGGAGTTCTAGGTAAGCTTTTATGCTTTAACATATCGCATGCGTGAATGTTGCCATAGTAGCATGATTACCATGAGGCTAGCTGCTTATGTGATATAACTGCTTGAATGCCTGTGGATGGAGGTCAAATTACCTAAATTGGAATAACGCATTAAAACTGAGAGTTTTAAGCCCACTAGATAGTAGCAAAACTATCTTTTCTAAAAGCCCACTTGAGGGTGGCAAAACCTGCATTTTAGCCTACTTACGAGTAGCAAACCATTTTCAAAACGAACATGCAATGTTCTTCCAATTTGGGCGATTTGGTTTATACTTATTTGCTGTGCGCATAACATAGTAATTCTAAGCTAATAACCGGAACAAGAACACATAATGTTTTCAAAAACAAGATATCAACAGTTAGTAGAGGCCGGTCTGTGGACCGGGCGAGAGGGGGTGCTCATAGTTGACCTTCCCCGATCGTACCCAAGTTCCCGAGCCGAGGTAACTTTGGTGATGATGGACACGTGGCCTTTGGCACCGAGTCAGGATTTCCTAAATTCCCCCATTTAAAATATTTAGGTGGCGACTCTGTATCTGGCAAAGCAATCCATGTTTGGCACTTCTTTAAAAAATCAGTTTTCCAAAACGATTTGCCGGATTTGGACTCTTTGGTTCAGATTAAGAACCATGACAATTTGAGTCCAAGCTGTAGTAGACCCACACAGACGAACCAAACGGGAGTCATCCTCCCGGGGCGTTCAGGGACGTCTACAGTTTCTAGCGACTCCGCTGGGGACTTTAGAGAGCTTGACTCGAACTCATGATATCCTGTTTTGATTACACTTATGTGTTTCTTTGCATTGCATGTGCATTGGTGCGCCTAGGACACTGTGTTTGCCATCTACCATTCCTGAACGGTTTTCCAGAAGCTTGTCTTATCAAGGCATGACCATAAGGCTGACCAGTTGTGGGCTCTGACAGCATGGGAATACAAACCCCGGTTTTACCAGGGCACCCTTTTCGACTATTCGACCTAGTGCATATTCAGAATCCATAGTGACCATTCCAAGCTAGGACAGGTTGCTTACCCGATTATAGGTTATTTGAAACTACTGCGTGCGTAGTGAAACCCTAGCTCCTGACAAAATAGGACAGGGAAACCCTACCCCAACATAGGGGTGTTTTGGTTCTCTTTTACTTGCTATGTGCTTTTAGAGTGTGCCTCTACAGGAACACGCATATCAGTTTGCAAGTGTGAGTATCAGGCCTGAAGGCACCAGTATCAGTGTTTGTGAGAATCAGTTATCTATGGGTATCAGATTCAGACTTAGAAGCGATTAGGAAGCGATGATCGGTGTTTGAGAACGATGTATCGACTTTTCGACCGTATATTACGATACCCAAATCGTGTTGCATATTTATTTCTGTTGTTATGTTGTCCGATTGTCTGTTTATTTATTCGCTTTATTTATCTTTTTACTAGGTAGTTGAGCACAATTGCTTCTAACCCAGTAGATATTCCCCAAGCACTCTGGACTAGAGGTCGTCGACTCCATCGATCTGAGGATCTGGTAGACGGACAAAGTTATAGGTAGATAGGAAGGAGTGATATAGATGCTAGGATCATAAGACATGACCCCAGTCTGGATAAAGTTAATTCTTTTGGGAGGTAGAGCTTGGTTGTGTGTAGGGAGTGGGTTGGTTGTGACATTGGGTCTTTCTAGTGACAAAATCACCTGTTTGTCAACGAGATCTTGAATCTCGTGACGCAATCTGAAACATTGGTTAGTGTCATGACCGTGTTGCCGGTGATATGCACAGTATTTGGCTGGGTTATGAGTGGGGGGTAGTGGATTCGGTAATGGCCTCGGCTTCAGGGGTTTTAGATGCCCTTTTTTGATTAAGACCCCTAGAGCCTTGGACAGGGGCATGTACAATGGGGTGAAGATTCTTTGGCCTCTAGGTTAGTATTTAGTGGTTTGTGTATTGCTTCCGGATGCACCGGAGAAGGGTGTGGCTGCCATGGGTCTTGGAAGGAGAAGGGGAATGGTGGCGACCACGCTTACCTCCGAAGTTCTTGCAGCTACAGCGCCACTCGGGCCTGCATTGTTGTTGCGGTTAAAGGTTCTCCGGGGTTGCTCCCTGTCTTGGTCAATCAGACATTGTTTCATCGCATCTTCGATTTGTACTCCCATCTCGTGCAGATCCGAAAAGGTGAAGAAGGGGAGTACAATCATTTTTTGCATCAGTTTCGGCTGGAGATTGCGCACAATCATCCTGATCTGGTCCTTATCGGTGGGCCTTAAAGTCATCATCGAGGCCTTCGCCCTCTATTGGGTCATGAAATCCGAGAAACTCTCTTTGGGCTCCTGCCTTGTTGTTTCGAGATTACGGGTTGTAATCTCGATTTGGGTGTTGTAAGAGTATTGCGCAACAAAGGCCTCGGCCATTTCATCCCAACTCCGCTTGACATCATCCTCCAACTTCGCATACCAGATAGCGGCCACTCGGCGAGGTCGGCGAATAGCAAAAGCTTCGTGCGGTGAGGCCCATTGGCCGTAATATATCTGAGAATAGCCGGAGGTGGACCATGGGATCACCAGATCCGTCGAAGCGATCGATCTGCGGCATTTTGAATCTATCCGGCAGTGTCATAGCCACATCAGTATATCTGTCCTCGATATCCGGGATAGCTTTTACCCCCTGGGATTTTTTGAATAGCTTCTCGAGCTTGCTCAATTTCAGTGCTGTAGGGTCTACTTCGAACTCGCAGGCAGAGTCCGGGTGGTTGACAGGTGTATGTACTTTGGATAATTGAGGCGGAAGCGGGGGTGGAGCTGGCCTTGTTAGGATGTCTGTGTCCTCCTGAACGGCATGGGTATTTGGCAAAATGTTCTAGGCATTTGGCAGGATATTCTGGGTGGTTGGTATCTGCTCGGGTAGCGGGACCCCTAGTGGGGGAGGAATTGGATGTGGTGATGCTCGGCTTCTTTGTTGTGGCCAAGATGTCAGCTCACTTCTTTGGGCCATGATTGTGGCTTCTTTGTTTAGAGAACTACTTGGCGGACAACGTCCCCCTGCTTTTGCTTCATACTCTCATGGAGTTGACACATCATTTCTTCCATTCTGGCCATGTTCTGCTAATCCTGTTTGTTGGTATGTGTATTTCTATGGCGGCGAGACCTTAGCATTGTTCCTTTGCTAGGGTAGACCACTACTCTGGTAACCTTTGCTCAGACACACTACGCTTTCGCGGCCTTCTTCTAACAACCGGGGGTAGAAAATGAAACACTGGCTGTCCGTCAACCAGATCCTCAGATCGATTGAGCCGACGACCTCTTGTCCAAAGTGCTTGGGGAATATCTGCTGGGTCGGAAGCAATTGTGCTAAAACTGCCCTAGCAAAAAGATAAATAAAGCAATAAAGAAATAAATAACCAGATAAACGAATAGTATAACAGCTTAAAATAAATACACAACACATTTGGGCATAACAACACACGGTCGATAAAATTTGAATACACCTTGTCCTCAAACAGCGATCACTATCCACGAATCCTTTGTCCCCAAGTGAATCGATACTGCAGGATAAATAATTCTCAAACAACGTGATGCCCGAACTTTGATGCCCAAACTAAAAAGCGATACATGCATTCCTATAGAGGCGCACTCTAAAAGCACATAACGAGATAAGTGAGAACCAAAACACTCCTATGTTGGGGTAGGGTTTCCTGTCCTATTTTGTCGGAGCTAGGGTTTCACTACACCTTGATGGTTTCAAACAACCTATATCGAGTAAGCAACTTTGTCTAGCTTGGAATGGTCACTATGGATTTCGAATATGAACTAGGTCGAATGGTCAAGGGTGCCCAGAAACCGAGGTTTACGTTCCCCATCTTGGCGAGCCCGTAATGAGTAAGCCTTGTGGCACGCAGCCTCCGCTCGAGAATAGCAGATGGCAAACACGGTGTCCTAGGCGCACCAATGCACATGCAATGCAAAGAAACACATAAGTGTAATCAAAACAAGGTATCATGAGTTCGAGTCAAGTTCTCTAAATCCCTAGCAGAGTCGCCAGAAACTGTAGACGTCGCCGAACGCCCCGGGAGAGATGAGTCCCGTTCCGTTCATTTTGGGCTCACTACAGTTCAGGACTCAATTTGTCACGGTTCTTAATCTGAACCAAAGAGTCCAAATTCGGTAAATCGTTTTGAGAAAACAAATTTTTTTGAAAGAAGTGTCAAACATAGACTGCTTTGCCAGATACAGAGTCGCCACCTAAATATTTTATTTTTGGAAAATTTAGAAAACCCTGACTCATTGCCTAAGGCCACGTGTCCGTCATCACCAAAGTTGCCTCAGCTCGGGAACTTGGGTACGATTGGAGAAGGTCACTTCGTGAGCACCCCCGCTCGCCTGATCAAAGATCGGCCTCTACTAACCATAATATCTAGTTTTGAAAACATTACGCATTCTTATTCCGGTTATTAGCCTAGATTTACTATGTGATGCGCACAACAAACAAGTATAGACTGGATCGCCTAAATTGGAACAAAACGTTTTATGTTTGTTTTTTGAAAGATGGTTTGCTACCCAAGTAGGCTTAAAATCTGATTTTGCCACCCTTAGGTGGGCTTAGAAAAGATGGTTTTGCCACTATCTAGTGGGCTTAAAACTCACAGTCAATGCATTGTTCCAATCCAAATAACCCAACCTTCACCCACAGGCATTCAGGCAGTTATATCACATACGCTAATAGCCTCATGGTAAGCATGCTATCATGGCAGTCACTCACACACATGTAAGAATGCTAAAGCGTAAAAACTTACCGAGTACTCCAAGCCAAAACAGAAGCTAATTAGAAATTCATGCATGATCCTAACTATACAGAAATGCCTAATGCAACACATGCAAGAATGCAACTAAGATAGGCTCGGCTATTCTAAACATGGCATATGGAATGCTACAGCTAACAAGTATTCAACTTGGAATTGAAATACAATGTAGTGAGTTATGATGCGCCGAGCCCGGTGCATGCAAAACAGATGAATGAATGCAAACATGCTATCATACTGTATGCTAAATGAAACATGCCCTAATCTAACCATCATAAGCTGGTAAATAAAAGGGAGAAAGACGTGGGGTTGGAAGACATACATCATACACACGCACACTTATTACAATAGTGCCCTCACTCGGAGGGTCCGAATAATATACAGTCCCAAATGAATAATTATAGTCCGAATGAATCATACAGTCCGAATAAATACAAAACCCTAATTAATTAACAAATTAATCTAGGAAAGTAGTAAATTAGCATGCAAGCTTGGGATTTCCTCGACTCTGCTCCAGATGATGAATGATGCATGTTCGGGTTGCTTGGCGCGAAAATCCATTGCGATGCTCCGATTAGCCTCTGTTTACAGTTAAGCCCGGAATATTGCGCGAAGCCCCAAAAGGTTGCTGGTTTCTGATTTGCTGCAACAGAGAGCAGGAAAGGGGCATAGCAATGTGTTTTCACATATGTATGCTTGACTACTCTTCAGGGAGCGTAGTCTTCGATCCTCGTGCCATCAATCACACATCCCGATGCATGATGGCCGAGGAGTCGAATTGCATTACTCAATATGGAATGAATGCACACGAAAACACAACAAGACCGAGACTCCATCATGGATAATCTGGAGTGTCGGGGACTAGGAATTGAGGCACGTTTCGTCACTCAGAGTACGAAACGTCCCTCGTTTCTCGTGCTCGGGCTAACTCCTATCCCAAACACAATGCAAATGAGATGGCATGCATGAATGCAATCCTAACATGCAACCTAGCATACGCAATGCTATAAGATGGCATACACAATGCTCGATGTGACATGGCATACACGATGCTCTAACATACAACCTAGCATACGCAATGTTATGATATGAAATGGCATACACAATGCATAATGGACTTACACCAACATGAGTGGACCTCAGCCACGCTCACATCAGTGGCCATGAGATGAAAATGAGACACTCGAGATGCGTGCACACGTGCATGCAAACCGAGGACCGATCCTAAGGCACGAATGCCACTCTAACAAGGCATGGCAAGGGATGCAATATGGCATACAAGCATGTGAATTTCAGCACTGAAATGTGATGCAAAGTGGTCCTGAAACATGGATATATGTCATACAATGCATGGAATGGTCCCGAAATTCAAATCTAGGCACATATATTGACCTACAGCTATACAAAGCATGCATTATTTGACCATGAAACATAAATACAGAGTTAAGGCAGTCCCAAAACATGAATATTTCTAGTTCAAAGTATGACCAAAAGATGCTAGCAAGATGGACTAAAATAGCATGCAACTTTGACTAGCAAATATGGTTTACATGACATGTATATGAAGCAAGTGAGAACTCATCAAACCAGAAAAAATTAGTGAACAAAACATGCCAAAACATGCCCAAATAACCTCTGAAATGCAGCCAACATATGCACAAATGATGGGTTCTTTTAGAGGGCATACAAAGGGGTTATTGAGCACATGCATCAAGGACACTTAGCATAGCCAAATAAACTCTGGAAATCAAATATGATATTTCTAAAACTTATCAAATTGGCCCTAAAATCAGCCAACAAAGCATGTAAGATAGGGCCTCTTTGGAAGGCCAAAAAGACCATCAAACAAAACAATGTGAGAGGAAGTCACCCCCTTCTAAGGGATGAAGCATTCATAGGGGGAAGATGGCCCCAAACAGAGAATACACCTTAATCAAACATGAAGATGATGTCAAAACAAGACTTTTTTCAGTTTAGGTAGAGGTCCAAAAAGGCTCACAAATAGGGCTAATATATCATGCAAAAATAGCCCTAAAATGGAGGATGAACAAACAAGGTAGCAAAAGACCTCAAACAGCAAAGAGCCCTTCAACAAAGTTGAAGAGAGGCTCAAAACAAGATATTTTACAGTTTATGGCAAATCTCAAATATGCTCACAAGTAAGGCTAAAATATGATGCAAAAATGGCCCTAAAAGAGGGATAGAGAGCAAGAGGCAGTATCTGGCCTCAAACAGCAAAGAGCCCTTCAAAAAAATTGAAGAGAGGCTCAAAATAAGGCACTTTACAGTTTGGCTCGAAGCCCAAAAATGCCTACAAACAGGTCTAACATATCATGCAAAATAAGGCCTAAAAGAGGGATAGAACACAAAGGGTGAATAGAAAACCTCAAACAGAGAAAAGTTCTTAATCAAACATGAAGATGAGCTCAAAATAAGCCTATTTTTAGTTCAGGTCGGAGCCCAAAAATGTAAGCAAAAGGAGCTAAAATATAGAGCAAAATAAGGCAAGAAAGCGGGAAAAGAGGGCTCACCCTTGTAGCACAACTTTCCATCAGCTTCTGGTCCAAGAAGAGGAGCTCCTAGCCTCTGAAAATCAGCGTCAAGGGGCTGGAATGGATGTTGGAGGTAATGGGCTATGAGTTGTAGTGTAATGGCCAAGAACCAAAGGGTATTTGAGCTTGGATGGAGGAGATATATGAAGAATGGAGTGTATATGCCTCAGCTGGTTTTTTTTTAACCCTTCAAGATGGAAATGGGGTGCTAGTTATATAGAGGAGAGGAGTGAAACAAAAGGGGGGAAAACAAATTCAAATTTCTCCCCCAAAAGGACAGATCCCCGGGCAGGGGTCTGGTGCAAAATAGCTAGCACAGCTAGCATGCACCAGGAGAGAGAAATTTGGCCGGCCAAGTGTAGAAGGTTCAGGTGGCCAAACGGCCAGGTCAAAAGGTCAACAAAATAAGTGGCCGGTCACCCTAAAAAGGTGGCCTCCCGTGTGTGTACAACATAGTTGTATGGTCAAAAACTGGAAAAAGTGAACCAAGAGAGAGAAAAACCAACTTTTTAGAGGGGTTCAAAAGGGTCAGGAAGAGTTGCTGGCTGGCCTATCCATATTGGTGGCCTCCCAGGTGTGTACAACACAATGGTGTAGTGGAAAGTCAGAAAAAGTGGCCCGAGAATAGAAAAAGTCAACTTTCTAGTGAAGAAAACGGGCGATGAAGAGCGATGAAGGAATAAAGCTGGTCTTCAGAACAATTACTTGCCTCCCACCTTCCTACAACCTTCCTAACAATGAAAATAAGGTCTCCGCCAAAAATGAACCCAAACCGATGTAAAACGAAGGTTCGGGGGCCAAAACGCATGGCCTGGGGCCCCGAAAACTGACTGTTAAGCACCGGAGGTGGCGTTCGACCACGAAGTTGGTCTCTCGAGCCTGATGTCCTCAAAAGGAAGAAAAAAGGTGTGCCAAAAATCAGAGCAAACGGAGGTGGTTAAGCAGTCCCGAACCAAGGCACACGGCCGACGGCTTCAAAAACCAAAACCGGGCCCCAAACGGGAAAAATGGCCTACGACCACGAAACGTAGCCTACGCCCACTGAGAGATGATCTACGAGACATCTCCCTCCCTTTGGGAAGAGAAAACGGAGAAAACGGGACCCGATTCGCAAACCGAGGCAAAGCACAAAAGAGTCCGGAAGTCTGGAGGCAAGGCTCGCAGCCGTGATTCCGCAACTTCAGAACGAGCACAATATGCAACATCACCGAGCGCTCAGTTGGTCACGTCTGAGTCTTAAGGTCGGTCAAAAATGGGGTGTCTACAGCCCCTAGTTTCTGTTATGCCCTTTCTGGCGAGTGCTTGGCTTGGCTAAAGGATGAGGCACAAATCGGGCCCACTTTGGCTTCAAAAGCTTCCACAAGCATGAGCAGACGACATAGGAGCACTTGATTCACCTATGCGCCTAGTTTATTGCTTTGACCTTTCTTTTCAAGTTTTATGATGTAATAAAAGCAACTTTGATTTGTAATAGAGAGTTGGAGAACTTTATGTCGAAATCAATGGAATTAAAGTTGTGAGCACTAAAAATTTTTCTTTTGGTCCAAAAATGGTGTAAGTTGTAAAAGGTAAAATTTTGAACAAAGTCAACTTTTATTAAAACTTTTCAAAACTATTTTCAGAAAGGATCACCACCTAACACGCACAGAATCAATCCTCAAGATGTACAACCTTGAATCAGAAGATCATAACTGCCCCTGATTGAACACCACTGCTCTGCATTGTAACTAGCTCTTCTTCCTAGAATGAGGATCACAACCAAACTCTCAAGTAAAGAACAAACAAAGATGACCTGATCAGACACATGGATAGGACGGTTGAGTTAGAGGTGATTATGGCCGGACTTTAGGATGAAGTTGCCTACGTGTCTCGAAGATGGGAATCAGGCCGTACGTAGCTCGGTTCAAGTTCACTCGAGTATTAACTCTTGCCTTTTGCGCTCTAACTTTTACCAAAGTTTCCCTTTAGGGTTTTCAACCTTGCGAGCTCAGTTTTTTTTTTATTTCCAATTTTTCATGCTCTAATTTTTGCCTAGGTCGCCCTTTCGGGTTTTCGGCCTAGCTAGCTTCTTAGGGATAGTATTTCTTTAACTTGTCCATGTTTATCGGTTGTGAAAATTTCAAGCCATCTAAGTCCATGAGAATAAATGCTCTACCCAACCAGATAGGTTTGATGATGTAAGGACCAGCCCAATTGGGTCTGAACTTGCCCCTAGGATCATGAATAGGAGCTCAATTGTCTTTCAGCACCATATCTCCCTTCTTGAGATTCCAGGACTTAAACTTTCTTGTTAAAAGCCCTAGTAATTCTACGTTGGTAGCCCTGAATGTGATATAATGCCTTTAGCCTTCTCTCATCAAACAGCATTAACTCCTCAAATCTGCTCTGTTGCCAGTCCGCCTTTGCTATTTAACACTCAGCCATAACTCACAACGACGGGACTGTTATTTCAATTGGCAAAACAGCTTCCATCCCGTAGATGAGAGAATAAGGAGCTGCCCTTGTAGACGTCCGAATCGAAATTCTATAGCCCTAGAGTGTGAATGACAATTTATCTGGCCAATCCTTGTAGGTCTCAACCATGTTTTGCAAGATGTTCTTGTTGGCAGCTTCAACAGCTCCATTAGTTTGTGACCTATATGTAGATGACTTATGGAAAGTCACATTGTATTTCTCCAACAAATCTATCACCTCTATCTTGAAGTGGGAGCCATTATCTGATATGATCTCGTTTGGGACTCCGTATCGGTAAATGATATTGTTTCTGATAAACTTAGCCACATGCGATGCTTTCAACCTTTGCATAGAACGGGCTTCCACCCACTTTCTAAAGTAATCAATCGCCACCAAGATATATTCATGCCCATTCGACCCTTTTGGCGGATCGCACCGATAACGTCGATTCCCAAACCGAGAAAGACCATAGCGAAGTGATGTTGTACAGTTTTGAAGGCGGGATATTCTTGCGATTGGCATTTGTGGCATCACCGAACAAAACTAATACAATCCTCCTCCATGGTTGACCAATAGTAACCTTGCTTGAGAATCTTTCAGGCTAGCATCACTTTGTTCATGTGCGTCCCGCATTCTCCTCCATGGATGGCCTCCATCAGGCACTTTGATTCCTCTTCTTCGATACACAACTTGTATATTTCCACATGACCTCTCTTATACAGTTTACCTCCGCAGATGATAAATTGGACGGCTATTAGTCGTATTCCCCTTTTGTCCTTGGCATTTGTCCCTGGTGGATAAATCTCTTTTTCCAAGAAGTTCCAAATATCGTAGTACCAAGTGTTTTTGTCTTGCGCTTCATCTATTGTGGCTTAGTTTCATAAGCCGGTGTGCATTTCTGCTCGATGATAATCGGACACATCCGGACTCCAAGTGGGATGTCTACCATAGAAGATAGATTGCTAAAGTATTAGCGAACCTGTTGTTCTCTCTCAGTAGATGTGTGAAAGTCAGCTTTTCAAACCTAGGAATCAAAACATCCAGGGTTTAGTGATAAACCTTCATATTTTCTTCTTTGACTTTCCAATCTTCATTCGCTTGAGAAACAACTAAGTTCGAGTCCCTAATAATATCCAATCTTATTGCCCCTAGTTCCAGGGTGGCTTTGAAACCAGCAATACACGCTTCATATTCTATTTCATTATTGGACACCTTGAGCCAGAGTTTGAAGGCTAAAGGTATATGGGAGTCATCGGGTGTGTTGCTATCAGCAACATACCTGTTTCATAACCGCACTGATTGGACTCTCTGTCAAAGTACATCATCCAAGTTTCTTCCTCAACTTGCAGAATGGCTTCATTTGGGAACAAGTATTCCACCGCCCCATCTCCTTCTATCGAGTGGTTTGCTAGGAACTCTGCTACAGTTCTTCCCTTGACCGACTTACGGGTGACATATTTGAGATCATATTCGGAGAGAAAAAGCAACCAACGGGCTAGCCTACCCGTAAGCGCTGATTTCTCAAAGAGATATTTGATGGGATCTAATCTCAAAACCAGGATTATAGAGTGAGCTAACAAGTAGTGCCTCAACTTCCTACTAGCCCATACCAAGGCTAGGCAAGCTTTCTTCAACAAAATATAGTGGGTCTCGTAATCTAGGATTTTCTTGCTCAAGTAGTAGATGGCTTTCTCCACCTTATCTTTGGATTCCTGAGCGAGTATGCATCCCATGGTTGTGTTTGTTACTGACAAGTACAGAATCAAAGGCTTCCCCGGCTCTGGCAGCGACAACACAAGCAGATTCTGGAGGTATTGCTTAACCTGCTCAAAGGAAAATTGACATCGATCATCCCATTGAAATTCTTCATTATTTTTAGAAGACCAAATAATGGTTCACAAGTCAAGGTGAATTTGGAAATAAACCGTCTTATGAATTGCACTTTACCCAGAAAGCCTCGCACCTCCTTTTCAGTCCTTTGTGGTGGCATTTCTAGTATGGCCTTGATTTTGGAATGATCTACTTTAATACCCCTCTGTGTGATAAAAAAAAATAGTATTTTCCTTGCCGTTACCCCGAAGGTGCATTTCTGCGGGTTCAACCTCAGTCTGTATTCTCTGATCCGTTGAAAGAATTTCTTCAAGGCGGTGTAATGGCCCTTTCTTTCTTTGGACTTGACAATCATGTCGTCCATGTACATCTTGACCTCTTTGTGGATCATGTCATGTAGAATGGTGATCGTAGCCCTCTAATAGGTAGCCTCGGTATTCTTCAGCCCAAACGGCATAACCCGGTAGCAACAGGTACCCCACAGCATAGTGAATACAGTATTCTCTCTATCCTCGGGCACCATCAGAATCTGGTTATACTCGGAAAATCCATCCATAAAAGATAGCAATGCATGGCCCGCAGTGAGGTCCACTAACTTATCAATGTACGGCAAAGGAAAATCATCCTTCGAATTGGCTTTATTCAAATCCCGAAAGTCCACACACACCCAGATTCTACCATCTTTTTTCGGCACTGGGACGATGTTGGCCAACCAAGTTGGATACTCAGATACTAATAAGAAACCTGCCTCGATTTGCTTGGTGACCTTTTCCTTGATTTTTAGCGCCTAATCCGGATGGATTCTACGCAACTTCTACTTGAATGGTCGGGCCTCGGGGTTAAGGGGGATCTTGATATTGTACAATCTCATGATCGATTCCAGGCATGTCTTTGTAGGACCACGCAAAAACATCTTTGAAATCTTTTAATAAAACGACTAAGCGCTCGCGCTCCTCCGAAGACAACGTGGACCCGATCTGGACCAGACGCAGATCTTTCTTAGTATCCACATTAATGGCAATGATTTCATCAGCACAAGGTTTAGCAAACCTCTCATCCTTTTGATTAATCAAGTTTTTCAAAACCAAGAATTCTTAGTAGAATGGGTATTGATCAACACTACAGGAAATCACACTTTTGCCGACTAAAAATTTAGTCAGCAAAAGTCCATTTTTAGTCGGCAAAAGTTATCTGCGACCTATTTTTTTGGTCGCCAATTGAAGGCCGGCAAAAATAATTAGCGACCAAAACTTTTGTTAGTCGGGAAAAAGTTGGATTTGCCGACTAAATTTTTGGTCGCTAAATATATCATTACTTCTACTAATCCATTTAGTCGCTAAAACACCTTGGTTGCGAAAAGTGACTTATGCCCGACCAAACATGTTAGTCGCCAAAAGTCACATTCCACAACCAAACATGTTAGTCGCCAAAAGTAATGTTTACACGACTAAAATTTTAGTCGGCAATAGACCTATTCGTGACCAAACTCTTTGGTTGTCAAATGTTTACCAACTAATTATTTAGTCGAGAAATGTACCATTTTGCCTATCAACATTTTGGTCGGCAAAACCACACTTTGGTCGCAAACATCCAACAAAATAAACCTGTAATTGAAGACAAATATTCCATTCAATATAATCTATAATTAAAAAGAATTATTCAAACCAACAAAGTATCTGAATCATGAATATTCAACGACATACATAAATCATCCAATCCTGAACCTGTTTAATAAATGTCAACAACTATTATAAGTTTCCATTCAGTACTTTTTGCATTTTTACAGACCGCTCGAGCGAGGAAGTCCACGCTCGAGCGAGACCCCTATTTTTAGCAAATTTTGAAAAGTGTTTTAAAGTGCATTTTTGCATCCTCATTCCATCCTAGGTAGGGGTGGGCGTGGGTCGGTTGCGGCCACGGAACCTCCAATCTGCCATTCGTCCGCTAGATTAGCGGATTGGAGAAAATCAATCCGCATCCGTCCGCCAATCCGGCGGATGTGGATTGAGCAGATTGGTGGTTTGGTGAATGGATGCGAATCAGTTTGGCGATTTAAAATTTCATAAATTTTCAACATAATTCAACTTGTGCATTTTCCCAAAAAAAAAAAAAAATGAAGAAGAAGAAGAAGAAAAAAGAAAGTATTACAGTCAATGACTTAAAAAGGTATTACAATCACTGTATGCCTTATCTAAAGAAAGAAAGTTTAAAATTTTTGAATATCACGATCACTGCATGCCTCATCCACATATTACAATCACAGCATGATTCATCCACATAAAGTATTACAATCTGTGGTTTTTAAAATATAATAACAATTCAAACCACCAAAACCATGAACAGAGCAGTAGTAGAGATTGTATGTCTCTGTATTGTTACATCTATATATGTTTTTGAAAACAAAAACCAACCAGCATATATCATATTTTCTATTTATTATTTTTAGAGTTAGATTTAAAAATAAAACAATATAGATAAATAATACGTTTATTTTTTTCAATTCAAAAAATATATTCAAGCTAAAAACTTTTTTTCAACAGAATATTTAAACTCTTTTTCAATTGAAAATACAAATATAATATTTAAACAAATTGAAAACACAAAGTCTTATAAATTACTAGTGGTGCTCGCGGTTTGGCGGTTCGGTTGTGGCCAAAGAAATCTCAAATCCGCCATCCGTCCACCAAATTGGCGGATTGGAGAAAATTAATCCGCAACCGTCCGCTCGTCATCATGCATCCGTCCAAAATGTGGCGGATTGATTTGGTTCGGTCGGTTTTGGTGGATCGGTAAATCCGCTGCTCACCCATAATCCTAGACATTCCTAGGCCAAGTTTAAGGCATTTTAATGAGGATAATGTTATAGAACCACACCGAGTCGAGTTAAAGGGCTAAGTTATTAATCCCAACTGTGTAACTTAGTGTGTGTTAGATTCAGAATCGTGTAGGGTTGGCACCGAGGGCCGACTAACTAGCCTGTCTGTAGCCTAGTACTCTGTGAGTAACAATGTTGTAAAGATATGTTCAATTACAACTATTTCTGAACGATTAACTGTACTGCTTTCTGAAATGATATTACTTACTGAATGAAGTTTGTCCTATTTGTAAACTGTATTCGTGGCATCTATAGCAACTTACTGTTACTGTACTGTTACTACTATTGTTATAGAGATCTTTGTCAGTTCCCATGTTTGGAACTACTACTGTTTACTGTTATGATGGCCATCAACTGATTGTTCGGTCTATTAAGACCTACTGTACTATTTTGTTATTGGACGTACCACGTATGACTGTTATGAATTCTAAATAATTGATATGGTATGAAATATGAGCCACTGATTGAATAACTGATTTACTGATGCAAATGACTATTTTAATTAATGAAAGGACATTCATTCTTAACCCCTTTCCGCATATGTTATTCACTGGGCTTTAGCTCATTGTTTATATTTATATGTAGGTGTCCAGGCACCGGACCAATGCTAGGAGCGTCATGTTCAGCTCTTGTTTTGTTGAGCCAACCATTGCGCCTCACTTCAAGGTTCCGAGTGCGTTCAAGCCACGGCTGTTTTGGGGTGTTTCAGATCCACCCTTTTCGTCTTTGTTTTGTAATAGCTGAATAAGACTTGACTGTGCAGTTATAGTTAAGGATTTGGTCCCTAACCTGGATGTTTGTGTATATGACGTATGTATATATATGTTGTGTTTATCAATGTGGCTTGTGCATAAAGTCTTTTTGCATTCAGGTTTTCACAGCTCATTGGACATCTTTTATTTACTGTTTGGCTTCCGCCAGCCCCTTTACTCTGTATTACTGTCATTACTGTTAAGCAGGCCTTCGGTAATCACGGATTACTGGCCAGTTGCGATGCTAAACCCATAGGGGCGGGTTTGGGTCGTGACATGTGTCAAAGTGTATGAATTAACCCCAAACAATGCTTTTGAGAATGGCCCACTCAATGGCAATAATGTAATTAATCTAGGCTCAAATAATTTACATTAACAATTCTAATTTAGTCATTCCAAATTGGATTTTAATTAAACCTACCATAAAATCTTATAAATCCTAATTAGCATATAACACTAAACAATTTCTGAGTTGGTCGCCAATAAGGCTTTCAATTCGCAATTCGAGATTAAAACATGAACAGATCATTCAATGACAAACAGATAGAGATGCATTCTAAACACACACTCATACAAACAATTTAGGATTTCATCCTAATCAATTATTTATCATGCTTAATCACAGTTTAACGCTAATCAGAGGTGAGGGTTGTCACAGTCTTCCCTCCTTAAAAGAGTTTGGTCCTGTAAACTCGAATTACCTTCATTTTGGAAGAACACTGGGTTCAGGGGGAACAATTCAGGATATCTCTTCGTCATATCGTCTTCTCTCTCCTAAGTGGCATAAATGCCACCATGGTTTTGCCAATCCACTTTCACTAACAGAATTTCTTTATTTCTCAACTTCTTGATTCCTCGGTTTACAATCTGAGTAAGCCGTTCCTCATAAGTGTAGTCATCACTTAGCACTACACAAGTAGGGTCAATAACATGGAAGGGATCCCAAAGGTAATCCCTCAACATTGAAATGTGGAAGACATTGTGCATATGCTCCATTTCAGGAAGAAGCGCTACTTGGTACGCTACTGGATTGATCTTTTCAATGATTTCATACGGCCCAACATATCTCGATGCTAGCTTACCCTTAGCCCCAAAACGAGTCTGTCCTTTCATTGGTGTCACTTTAACAAAAACATGATCATCCACTTCATATTCCCTGTCTCGCCTGCGAACATCCGCATAACTTTTCTATCAGCTTTGTGCGGTTTTCAATCTTTGTTGAATCAGTTTCACTTTTTATGTTGTTTCGTGTACAATTTCGGGCCCAAGTAAAGGCCCATCTCCAACTTCTGCCCAACAAATAGGAGACCAACATTTTCTGCCATATAAAGCCTCGAAAGGCGCCATACCAATACTCGAGTGAAAACTATTGTTGTAGGCGAATTCAACTAAAGGTAAATAACTTTCCCAATTTCCTTGGAAGTCAAGAACACATGTACGCAGTAAGTCCTCCAGAGACTGGATGGTTCTTTCTGATTGGCCATTTGTCTGAGGATGGTATGCGCTACTCAATCTCAATTTGGTACCCAATGCTGTTTGCAGACTTTGCCAAAATCTTGACGTAAATTTCGAGTCCCTATCAGAAATAATAGACACAGGCACTCCATGCAATCTGACAATCTCATCAATATAAATTGTAGCCAATTTGTCTGCATTATAAATTGTTTTGATAGGTAAGAAGTGAGCAGATTTAGTCAATCGATCAACAATAGCCCAAATTGAATCCATACCTTTACTGGAGCGAGGCAATCCGACAATAAAATCCATAGTAATATGTTCCCATTTCCACTCCGGTATTGGTAAGGGTTGAAGTAAGCCTGCGGGTCGTTGATGTTCAACTTTGACTTGTTGGCAGTGTAGGCATTTTGACACAAACTCGGCAATTTCTTTCTTCATTCCTGGCCACCAGAAATTAAGTTTGAAGTCTTGGTACATTTTTGTATTCCCTGGATGGATGGAAAGTTTTGAATTGTGGCCTTCCTGCAAAACACGCCTTTTCAGTTCAGAATCATTTGGTACACACAACCTTCCCTGAAATTTCAATACATTGTTTTCAAATTCAAAGTCTGGCCTCGGTTTGGATTCCCGCTCATCAATGATCTTTTTCAGAAATTCATCTTGTTGTTGCTTCTCTCTAATCTCCTCAATAAGCACTGATTGAGCAGAAATAACAGCTAATGTCCCACATTGTTCTCGTAAAACAATCTCAGCTTCAAGTTTCTCAAGATCACATAGCAGTCCTTTCTGTCCGGTGAGTAAACAGGTTAAACTCCCAATTGATTTTCGACTAAATGCGGCAGCAACGGTGTTAGCTTTCCCCGGATGGTACAAAATTTGCAAGTCATAGTCTTTTATCAGTTCTAACCATCTCCGCTACCTTATGTTCAACTCTTTCTGTGTAAAGAAGTATTTCAAACTTTTGTGGTCTGTGTACACCTCACATGTTGCTCCATATAGGTAGTGACGCGAAATTTTCAATACGAATACTACTGTAGCAAGTTCTAAGTCATGTGTTAGGTAATTCTTTACCTAACATATGACTTTACCTAACACATGTTCTAAGTCAGTTGTCGGGAAGCATACGCAATAACTTTACCATTTTGCATTAACACACATCCCAAAACCTTTATAAAAAGTATCACTAAAAATAGTAAATCCATCCGTACCTGAGGGTAGGGTAAGAATCGGTGCAGTCACAAGTCGAGTCTTTAATTCTTGGAAAACTGATTCTCTCTGATCGGTCCAGTCAAATGATATCCCCTTTTGGGTCAATTGAGTCAATGGTAAAGCGATTTTGGAAAAATCTTTCACAAATCTTTTGTAGTACCTGGCTAAACCCAAGCAACTTCGAACTTCAGTAACATTAGTCGGTCTGGGCCAATTCACCACTGCTTCAATCTTCTGTGGGTCAACTAAGATGCCATCATTACTAATCGCATGCCCCAAAAACATTACATTATCAAGCCAAAATTCACATTTTGTTAGTTTTGCATATAGTTTCTGTTCTCTTAAAGTTTGTAAGGCAATTCTCAAATGATGTTCATGTTCCTCTTTACTCTTGGAATAAATCAAAATGTCATCTATAAAAACAACCACAAATTCATCGAGGAATGGTTTGAAAATTCTGTTCATAAGGTCCATAAATGCAGCAGGCGCATTAGTAACTCCGAAAGGCATGACAAGAAATTCATAATGCCCGTACCTCATTCGGAAGGCGGTCCTTTCAATGTCCTCTGTTTTAACTTTCAACTAGTGATATCCGGATCTAAGGTCAATTTTGTAGAAAACTTGAGCACCTTACAATTGGTCAAATAAATCATCGATACGAAGCAATGGGTACTTTTTTTCACTGTTACCTTGTTCAATTCACGGTAGTCAATGCAGAGTCTTAGTGAACCGTCTTTCTTTTTCACAAATAAAACTGGTGCGCCCCACGGTGAGGTACTAGGCCTGATAAACTTCTTATCCAGCAATTCTTGTAGCTGTATTTTCAATTCTTTCAATTCAGTAGGTGCCATTCTGTACGGAGCTTTGGAAACTGGCTGTGTACCCAGTAACACTTCAATAGTGAACTCAATCTCCCTATCAATCAAATCTCCTGGCAAATCATCTGGAAAAACATCTGGGAATTCTCTGACTATAGGAACACTGTCCACATTAGCTTTAGTATCAATAGGTACAGTCAATATGCAACATAAATACCCTTTACACCCCTTTTTAATCAATTTGAATGCTTTCATGGATGAAATCAGATATGGGAGAGATACTACACCAACTCCGTTAAACACAAATTCAGGCAATCCAAGTGGACGAAAAACAACTTGTTTCGTTACACAGTCTATGGAAGCACGATATTTTGTTAACTAGTCCATTCCCAAAATTACATCGAAATGATCAATATTCAAAGGCAGTAAATCAATATACAAAAGTGCGTCCCCAATAACAATCTCGCATGCAGGATACACATAAGCACAAGTCATGGATCCCCCAACAGGTGAAGATACAGCTAACAAATAGTTCATGGGTTCTAGTGGTCTATTTAATTTTCGTGAAAAAGCATGCAAGACAAACGAATGTGTAGACCCCGAATCAATTAGAATATAAGCATTTTGGGCGCAAATTGAGAGTATACCTGACACAATTGTCTCGGTATTCTGCACATCTCTTGGTACTTGTGCAAACACCCGGCCTTGCCTTAAAGGCTTTTCCCGGTAGCTTTGGGATTGGGTTTCGGTATAACAGTTGATGCTGCGACACTAGCTGCAGCCTTACTATTACCTTAAGACATGGAAGGGAAATCTTTGACCATGTGGCCCACCTTGCCACACCTATAACAAGCACCAGAAATTCTGTAGCAAACCCCCTTATGTCTTTTGCTGCATTCGGAGCAGGGTGGTATGAAACTGTTTCCCTGACTAGAACTGTTCATTGACCCTGTATATTGCTTTTTATTCAACGAGTTATTTCGACCCTTTTTGAAATTGAAGCCTCGGCCATAATTGCTGGTGACTTAGTCTGTTGCAATGCAGTGACATTTTCCTTGGCCATAATTGCTCGGTCAAGGACATCCACATATTTAAGTAATTTCAAAACATTGATTCGATCCAGTATCTCTACATCAAGCCGGCCTTCATACTTTCTAGCCTTTTTATAATTGGTATCAACCATGTATGGTGCACATCGGGCGAGTTCAGTGAACTTAGATTCATATTCTGCTACTGACATGGTATCTTGCTTCAACTGTTCAAATTCAGTTACCTTGCGGTCTCGGACACACTAGGGAAAGTATTTTTCAAAGAAGGCTTCTTTAAACTGAGCCCAAGCCATAGCATTATTAGTATCATGTATAAGCATCCACTACCGTCTAGCCTCTTCTTGTAAATTAAAGGTAGCCAGTAAAACCTTGTGTGCCTCCGAACAAGGAAACACTTCAAACAATTTTTCAGTTTCTAAAACCCATGCTTCGGCCTTTAGTGGCTCAAGATCTCCTTGGAATGATGGTGGCTTCATTTTGTTGAACTTCTGTGTCAAAGCAATCACATCATCATGAACATTTGGTTTTGGCTGTACTAGAGGAGGTGGGGGCTGTTGGTTATGTTGTTGCCTTAGGGCCTCAGTCAACAGTTCAACCGTTCTTTCTAACCTTGCCATTCTTGCCTCAGATGATTCAGATTCATCGGCATTTCTTGCATTCTCCATTTCACTATATGCAATACGGTAATAATAACCATAGGAAATTGCTTACTTAAGCACATTAGCACATTAGCACATATATTCATGTCATGTCCACACACATTTTCTCATGCTCATGCAATGCCCTAATTACTTTTCTACGACATCCTATAGCTTATTTGGACACGTGTGTGCGGTATAACTCGTGCTCTGATACCACTCTGTCACGACCCAAACCCGCCCCTATGGGTTTAGCATCGTAACCGGCCAATAATCCGTGATTACCAAAGGCCTGCTTAATAGTAATAACAATAGTACAGAGTAAGGGGTTGGGGGAAGCCAATCAGGAAATAAAAGACGTCCAATGAGCTATGAAAATCTGAATGCAAAAAGACTTTTATGGACAAAGCCACATTCAAAACCAAAACATATAAACATATCGGATACCCATAACATACAGGTTAGGGATCCAATCCCTTTACCATAACTGTACAACCAAGAGTCTTAAACATTCATTATAAAACAGAGACAAAAGGGTGAATCCGAGACACCCCAAAAACAGCCTTGGCTTGAGAAGACTCGGAACCTCGAAGTGAGGCACGATGGTTGGCTTGACAAACGAGAGCTTAACTTGACGCTTCTAGCTTCGGTCCGGTGCCTAGCCACCTACATATATATATATATATATATAAACAGTGAGCTAAAGCCCAGTGAATAACAAATGCGTAAAGGGGAATGAATGTCCTTTTATTAATTAAAATAGTCATTTGCATCAGTAAATCAGCTATTCAATCAGTGGCTCATATTTCACACCACATCAGTCATTTAGAAATCATAACGGTCATACGTGGTACGTCCAATAGTAAAACAGTACAGTAGGTCTTAATAGACCGAACAGTCAGTTGATGGCCATCAAAACAGTAAATAGTAGTAGTTCCAAACATTGGGCCAGCAGAGATCTCTATGAATGATAGTAATGATAACGATACTAAAGAATGATGAAGTTGCTATGGATGCCACGAGTACAGTTCACAAATAGGACAAACATTTATTCAGTAAACAATGTTACTTCAGAAAGCAGTACAGTCGATCATTCAAAAAATAACCATAATTGAACGTATCTTTACAACATTGTTACTCACAGATTACTGGGCTATAGACAGGCTAGTCAGCGTCCTCGGGTGCCAACCCTACACAGTTGCAGAATGAACACACACTAAGTTACACACTAGGGACTAATAACTTAGCCTATTAACTGGCTTGGTGTGGTTCTATAACATTATCCTCATTAAGATGCCTTAAACATGGCCTAGGAATGCCGAGGATGGGATGAGGATGCAAAAATTGCACTTAAAAACATTTTTCAAAATTTGCTGAAAATAGGGGTCTCGCTCGAGCGTGGCTTTTCTCGCTCGAGCAGATATGCAGACAATGAATCTTCGCTCAAGCGTGACTTCCCCCACTCGAGCCGGATCAGAACTCAAGAAAAAGTACTAGTTGCACGTTTTTCACACTCGTTTGACGCTCGACCTACGATCGAGCGTGAGACTCAGACTCTCACTCGAGCGCAGATTACCTCGCTCGAGCGGACTGCAAAACACATGAACTTCTGGGCATATGCATTTCACGCTCGAGCGTGACTCTTAACGCTCGAGCCAAAGTGTATGTACTCAGAGTGTACGCTCGAGTGTGAAGTCCTCTGCTCGAGCGTGGATAAAAAATCTAGAATTTCCAGATTGATCCTCAAGCACAAAACTCAACCTCTAAAGCTTCAAACTCGATTCTTTTGGGCCAATTTTTCTGGAAAACACTTAGAAACTCATAATACAACATGTTTTAAAGATCATTTCATAAAATCAAGCCCAAATGTGTGACAATTGAACACAATTTTTGATAAAACTCGAAGAACAATGCAAGAACATCACATGCATGAGTTCCCATGAACTCTAATGCTCCAAAGCATGATCAAATGCAAGCTTGAGCTCAAAAACATGGTGAATTTCAAGAGTACAACCAAAATGTGGACATGCATGTGGAAATTCTCATGAAAATTATCTCAAAACTCAATGATATGGACATGCATGCAAATATTGCTACTCAATACAACACCTTAAGCTAATTCTTTACTCTAAACATCAATTTAGCATAATTTCAATGAAACCTTCATGAACAATGCATGTAACAACTTAAATTCGTAATCAAGAGAATGAATTTCCTACCTTAAGTCTTGAATTCCAAGTGTGCTAGCTCAAAATGTAATCCTCTTCAATTCCTTTAATTTTCCAAGCCAATTCTTGTTGAATCAATTCTTTTCTCTTACTCTCCCTCTCTCTCTCTCGGTTTGGTCTAGAAAATAGCTGGTGTGTCAAAGTGTATGAATTAACCCCAAACAATGCTTTTGAGAATGGCCCACTCAATGGCAATAATGTAATTAATCTAGGCTAAAATAATTTACATTAACAATTCTAATTTAGTCATTCCAAATTGGATTTTAATTAAACTTGCCATAAAATCTTATAAATCCTAATTAGCATATAACACTAACCAATTTCTGAGTCGGTCGCCGATAAGGCTTCAATTCACAATTCGAGATTAAAACATGAACAGATCATTCAATGACAAACAGATAGAGATGCATTCTAAACACACACTCTTACAAACAATTTAAGATTTCATCCTAATCAATTATTTATCATGCTTAATCACAGTTTAACGCTAATCAGAGGTGAGGGTTGTCACACAATCCAACCCATTCAAAGATCTAATAACGAAAGTAATAACATAAGCAAGCTGACACACCTAGTCAATTGACAAATAACAATCAATTAACCACATAAAACCAAATAATTAAATCTTTAAGACTACTTTCTGAAATGCAACTCAGAATTGAGAACTATGTAAAGAATTTGGGGGAAATGAACACAAAAAGAAAATCACAACACTAAAAACTAGTCCACAAAATATATTTTAAGTACACAGATTAAATTGGAAAAGAAGAAAAAAAGCCCCATATGCTTGCAACACCAGAAAAATTCCTTGGTCAAAGTAAGACGACTGAAGTACTAAAGACTAATGCCAATCCAAAATGAAAGAAACTCCAATAAGTCACGATCTATTTGCTTAGAAAGAAGTTCTTAAATCTTCAATTTCAAATGGATTTAAAATCCAAATAAGATCATGCCAACCTATACAGCATGTCAAACACTTCAATATGTAAGAAAGCATTCATCTATGAGTTTAAATGTGGACGTACCCTTCCTTCAATGAAATCCCGAGTCCCTCTATTGACTATAGTACATCCAATTGCTTGGGCAGAGTTAAGGCAAAGAGTATGATTTTCATTCTTTTCCCATGGGTTGAGTACTCTCTTAGTATTGATCGCTCGTTCATCAATCATATCAAGAACTGCCAGATTAATAAGCTTGTTGCATGAAATAAAATGCTTCTCATTATTGAATACAAGAACACCAAATAACAGACTAAGGACATATGTTTTCCTCATATCTACGTATGATTTTATCTAGTTACTACGTAAAGCACCAACTACTAATGATTACTAGAGAAGAACTCCATCTTTTGCAATTTCAAAGACATCATTAGTTATAGGATCTATAGGAAGGTATCCCTTCAAGAATTCATCTTGTGCAAGATAGGTGACTTTACTAAATTATGACATAATGTTTGTCACTAGGCTTACGCATTGATTAACTATGCAAATCAAGATTAATAAAAATATTTTGTGGAATTAAGCAGTCTTTCAGGATGAGCTTTTAAATATACTCAGTAAATTTCTCTTTACACTAAGTCTTTCATTAGGTGTACTAACCCAATTTTAAATAAATCACGCAATTATTATAATTATCTTTGATCTTTTATTTTTTTTACTTTAATACAATTTTGTAGTTTTTAGACCCTGTATTTGGTTAGGGTTTCCCAATTCTTAATAAGAAAATTTAAAAAATCAACCTAGGTTATGAAATGAGATTTTCAGACCAGATAATCCATTTGTACCTCAAGTGGGCTATATATATATATACATATTGAAATTGAACCTACTCACTTAAAGCTAAATAAATATATTTCTACCAGCAGTTCTTAGGGTTTGAGTCTTGCAAGTAATGGTTCACTTTGAGCAACTTTCCAACTATAATTGTGTTGGTTCATCAACATCAACTTTCTAACATCTCTCTCTCCTCTTTTCTCTCTCATATACATATTTTAGATCCAAATGAAAATCAGTCAGGATCTAAGATCCTAAATCAATTAAATTGAAACCATAAACAATAGTGCAAGTGATTTGAACGAACTTGAAATCCAAATTAGAACCCCATACTTGGTAGAAGAACCCTAGATCCAGATCCTAATCGGTCAAATCCAAATTAAACTCATCCAGATCTAAGAGCCCTACATCAAATAGAGAGAAACGCATATCGAAACTTGATAGTCTTCATAATCGATTCTTTTTCGAACTCGAGAGCCTTCGACATATCGAAGAAGGACAATTTCAACTGGATGAGAGGAGAGAGGGAGCCAATTCAAGAGAGAGAGAGAGAGGCGATTTCAGAGACCACAGAGAAAGAGAGAGAGATCGCAAGAGAAAAGTGAGAAAGCTAAATAAGTATTTATAGGTAGATTGAGAGAGAGAAAGAGATTGTGTGTGTGTGAGAGAGAGAGAGAGAGATTCATACCGTTTTTGTTCTTCAGATCACCATGGTAACGGAGAGAGCTTGAAACAGAGAGAATGACATCTAGAGAGACAACATTGAATGAATAACGCATAAGAAAAGAGGCTAGGGCTTGCGTATAAGAAAAGGGCCTAGAGTGCAACGTATGGTGGTGACAATGGAGAGACAACAACGGGGGACGGCAACGTTGATGGTGAGGCGAGATGGGGGTGAGGTTTGGTGGTGAAGGAGAATCTGTATAAGAGAGAGAACAATCTGATTGGTTTAAACAGAGAACGGGCGGGGGGCAATTAAATGGTTTCCCTCTAAAATTTTCACACCTTTGGCGACAAAATGGGTTTTTGGTCGGCAAATGTTATTATCTGTGACCAAAATATTTTAGTCGCTAAAATTTTTTTATTCCCACTTTTTTTTTTTTTTTGGTCTTCCTCTTTGATTTTTGCCGACCAAATTTCAATTTTGGTTGCAAAAAATTATATTTTGGCAACTAAAAAAATGTTAGTCAGCAAAACTTTAAACCTTTGCCGACCAAATTTTTATTTAGTTGCCAAATGAAAATTTTTTGCGACTAAAATAGTAAATTGGTTGCTAAAAATCACTTTTTAGCAACAAAATATTTTTACTCGGTAATAGTATCAAGTTTTAGCTACGAATTTTTTTTTTGGTCGGCAAATGTCAATTTTTGACAACCAAAATATTTTTAGTCTACAAAAGTGGTCGGCAAATGTATATTTTCTTGTAGTGCAAGTACCCTTCTAATAAGACCTCAAGGAATTTAATAGGTGCAAACAACATCTCAAAAGTCCAATCCCATACCCATCTAGTCATATAAACATGTTATCACATAGTCACAAAACACAAGACATCTCCTGATTATGCGAAATGAACCCACTGTGGTAAAACAACCACTCCCCAAGAGCACCAAGTATTCAAACCCGATAGCTCTGATACTAAGTTGTAACGCCCCGAAAATTATAACATTAACCAACGTTCATTACAAGAAAAGATATAATTCCTCAACCTTTACTTCATTGATCATAAGGTTTGTATAAAACAATTCCACATGCAAATTATACATTCAATGACACCAAATACATGAATTTATAACATGTAGAATATCAAATCTAACAAAATGAATAAATGCCTTCAAGTCTTACAAATTCCAAGGCTTAAGCTCGGTTACACAAAAAATGGTCTCTTGGACCCATACAACTATAGCCCTTGGCTAACAAAAATACATCATAACAAAAGAGGAGCCATATGCTCTCAACAAATATATCCACACCCTAATTCGGTAGAATTGTCACATCTTTTCCTGCACCAAAATCCTATAGGGGTGAGCATAAAGCCTAGTAAGAAAATCTTAACAAAGTATATACATTTTATACAAGCTTCTCAAATGAAATGCACGTGCCATGCTATGCCTTCGAAGGAAAAACACAATCTTTTCATCCTTTGAAAACCATCATGCTAATGATAACTTGAAATCTCAAAAAAAAAAAAAAAATCAGAAATTATCAATTTAGTTTCAAGGGGCAGTAAATATGACTCAAGTAATTTATAGGTTAGTGTCTGCAAATAAGCATAACTAGCACTACCAAAACCCCACTTTACCGGTTGCTAACCGGAAGGGAAGTGGTACCTCCTCCGCGTTTGTTTTCGGTCTTTCACTCCGGACACTCAGGCCAACTTAATCAATTTCATCTACACCTCCTATCTAGACTTACCAACGTATTTACCCCAAAACATTTCAATAATTCTCATTTCACAATATTTCTTTCTCAATGCAAAATTCCCAAGTCCAAAATCACAATTTATCATAGACAATGAATTGAAATGCAATGCAACAATTATCAATGCAATGCAATATCCTTTCCACTTTTAACTCCTTCATATAATTCAACCATGAAGGTCACGAATTTCCAATTTCCTCATTCCAATGTGATTTCACAAGATAACAATATATTTATTCAAATTCATCAAAGTAACAATATTTCTCATTTCACATGTTCTCAACAAGTTAGTCATTTCATGACTATGTCTACAATTCCAACAATAAATTCCAGAATCCATATTTCATATATTCCATGAGATTTGTCATTTACATAACAATAACTAAAATTTTCCAACCATTCATCCACTATGGCATGTTAATGAGTGATAAAAATTCATGGATTCTCAACCCCTTCCAAAATCATCAAGTTTCTAGGTTTTTTAATAAAAAGGGGCATTTCTTTATCTTTTGAAAAGCAACTTACCCAAAACATCATCTCTTACACTAGGTAGTTGACAGCTCTCAAGAAATAGTTTGGAAAGAGTCAAAAATTAAACCCACTTTTAAAACTCTTATCATTCTTGAGCCAAAAATCAAAATTTTCCTAATATCACTAAGGAAGTTCCAAAACCACACAAATCTTGTAAAAAGCTCATGGAGTTGAATCTTCAACTCATGTAATTCGACGGGTGCAAATCTATACGGCGCCATGGAAATCAGTGTTGTACCAGGCACTAAGTCAATAGAGAACTCGATCTCCCGATGGGATGGTAAACTAGTAAGATCCTCGGAAAAGACATCCGGGTATTCGCAAATTACCATTGGCAATTCAACACGGGCCCCATCACCCATACTATCCAAGAGAGTTGCAAGAAAGCCACTATGCTTGGTCTTACTACGAAGGTAAAAAACTGGCGACATGACCCTATCAACCCGGTCCCCCACCAAAATCTCATAAGGGTAAGCATAAAACCCAGTAGGAAAATCTTAACAAAGTATATACATTTTATACAAGCTTCTCAAATGAAATGCGCGTGCCATGCTATGCCTTTGAAGGAAAAACACATTCTTTTCATCTTTTGAAAACCATCATGCTAATGATAACTTGAAATCTCAAAATATATATATATATATATATATTCAGAAATTATCAATTTCGTTTCAAAGGGCGGTAAATGCGACTTAGGTAATCCCTAAGTTGGTGTTTGCAAGTAGCATAACTAGCACTACCAAAACCCCACTTTATCGGTTGCTAACCAGAAGGGAAGTGGTACCCCCTCCGCGCATGTTTTTGGTCTTTCACCCCTGACACTCAGGCCAACTTAATCAATTTTATCTACACCTCCTATCCCGACTTACCAACGTATTTACCCCAAAACATTTCAATAATTCTCAATTCACAATATTTCTTTCTCAATGCAAAATTTCCAGGTCCAAAATCACAATTTATCATAGACAATGAATTGAAATGCAATGCAACAATTATCAATGCAATGCAACATCCTTTCCACTTTCAATTCTTTCACATAATTCAACCATGAAGGTCACAAATTACCAATTTCCTCATTCCAATGTGATTTCACAAGATAACAATATATCTATTCAAATTCATCAAAATAACAATATTTCCCATTTCACATGTTCTCAACAAGTTAGTCACTTTATTACTATGTCTACAATTCCAGCAATAAATTCCAAAATCCACATTTCATATATTCCATGAGATTTGTCATTTACATAACAATACCTAAAATTTTCCAACCATTCATCCATTATGGCATGTTAATGAGTGATAAAAATTCATAGATTCTCAACCCATTCCAAAATCATCAAGTTTCTAGGTTTTTTGATAAAAAGGGGCATTTCTTTATCTTTTGAAAAGCAACTTACCCAAAACATCATCTCTTACACTAGGTAGTTGAAAGCTCTCAAGAAATAGTTTGGAAAGAGTCAAAAATTAAACCCATTTTTAAAACTCTTATCATTCTTGAGCCAAAAATCAAAATTTTCCTAATATCACCAAAGAAGTTCCAAAACCACACAAATCTTGTAAATATATATATATATATAACTCTAAGAAAATCCCTACCTTAAGTTCTTGGAGGGAAAAGAGATCCCCAAAATCAACGGTGACGAAACCCGATCTTCACTGCACATAACGAAGCCCTCTGAGAGTTTTCCAATTTTAATCAAGGAATTAGGGTCAAAATGTTTATGGATTTGGAGAAATCAAAGATCTAGTAAGGTTTGATGTAGGAAATGTAGAGAGAATGAGGAGAAAAGTGTTCTTAGAGAGAGAGTGTGGTGTAAAAAGTGAGATACACTCAGCGCAAAAAGAGAAAAAGATGAAATTTTTCGGACTCAACGGAGTCCCGCATGTCTGGCATCCATACTCGCACATGCGGAGCGTTCTCCTGCACGTACAGCACACATCCCCGCAAGTGTGGCGATCCTTCCCCGCACCTCCACCGTACAGATATAATGCGAGGGCAACCCATAATTTTCCTGATTCCCACGCATGCCCCCCATCCCACATGTAGCTAAGGCCCGCCCGCCTTCTTCTTCCCTTCCGGCCAGAAACTCTTAAGCTCGATTCAAGCCACTCTGGACCCAACCTTGCACCTTCCGAAACATGAGAAACTCAACACGAAAATAAATAAAAGCAAGGATTTGAAATAAGTTTTGAAATATAACAAAACGAAACGTTAATAAGACTCTCGGTTAAACCCCACACTCTAATAATGCGAACCCAATGTTAAACAAAGAAAAACAAGGCGAATAACACACACGGTCATCACATATGGCCAATTGTAGGTAAACTAAAACAGAATGCAGATGGATGCTCAAAGGGAGATCCAGGTTAGGCTCGCTATGGTGTACTCTTACGAGATGAGATAGAAAATTGAATATGGGACTACTATGGCAAGCTAGGACACAGCTCAAATTTGGAGGTAGAGATATGGGTAATATACAGAGGGCTTACCATTTTATTCCAAAAAGGCATCACAGAGGTGGAAATTGAATCTGATTCAGAACAAGCTATCTTTCAAATACAACATGGCCCAAACCCAGAGTCACCCTACAAAGCTCTACTTGAAGATGCTAAGTTCTTACTAGATAGATGTAATTGCTCACTTTGACACACACTGAGAAAGGAAATAGAGTAGCAGACAAACTAGCCAATTTGGGAGTGGCTCAAAAAGAACATATAGTATTCTTTGCTTCACCTTCAGTTGAAATCCGTTAATTGATCATAGAAGACATGGCTGGCTTTAGCGCCATGAGGGACTAGCCTCTATTTTGTGTAACTCTGGCTATATTCTTTCATTTGCTTTAATTTCCAATGAATTAAAAAAAATAAAAAATAAAAAATTGTTTGATCCATTTACATGACACCTCGGTTACGAATCTCAGCCACGTGAGATATATTAAAAATATGTCTCCACAATACTCTCTTTTTTGGATATCTTTTCAAATTATTAATTAATTACATTTTTTTACACATGACTAAATCTGAAAGATATATTTAAAAACTAAGCTTATTATTTTTTCAAATTTAAACACAATTTGCGTGCACGGATAGAACACTAGTTTGACCATTATTGTCACCAAAATATCTAGTGACAAAAAGGTAAAAAATTTGAAAATATCTAGTAACAAAAAGTCAACAATTTGAAAGAAACCGAGGGCAAATATATACTTGTATACTATTTTTTCAAATTTAAACACAATTTGCGTGCACAGATGGAACACTAGTTTGTAATCGGTTCGGTATGGTCAGTATTTTAGGTAAAAAATTATATTGAATTAATAATATCAATTTTATTATTTTGAATATCGATACAGGCCGCTTCTTACATCAAATCACATCGAACTGCACCGATTGAAATGGTTTGGTTTGGTACAATTTAATCGGTTTAAAATTTTTTAAACTTGAGCCACTTTTAAATATAATCATTAAACTATATAAAAACATTAAATTAGTTGTTTGTATATCATTTCAAACATATCCAATTCGTCCATTTAATACATACTTTTCAATTCCTAAATTAACCAAAAAAAAAAATGTTTGAAAATGCTAAGATTTCAAGAATAATGAGTTAGAATTAAGATTATATATAATAAGAGTTTACAAACTTATGTTATAAAGATGATAAGGTTAATTAATTAAAATTTAATAATTTATTATACTTATTAATATCATTATATTATTAGATTATATATATATATTATAAATACAATATATATTGAAGCGGTCAGTTTTGGTTTAAATCAGTACACAAAGTACTTAAACTGATACCAAACTGAAAATTGAAAAAAAATTAAATTTAAAACCGCACATACCGATTCTTGTTAAAAAAATAAAAAAATAAAAAAAAAACTAAATATAGCCGATTTGATCCTATTAAATCGATTTGGTCAATTTTGTCAATTTTTCTTATATCCCTAAGTTGGACCATTATTTCCACTAAAATATCTAGCGACAAAAACGTCAAAAATTTTAAAGGCAAAAAATTTGAAAATACCTAGTGACAAAAGTCAAAAATTTGAAAGAGACGAAGGGCACTTTTCTCCAATATTTTAAGTTTGATGTGAAATTCTAATAACCATATTTTAATATTAAAATTTGGTTTAAAAATAAGTTATTTTAGTAATTTTTTTTTTAATAAAAATATATGTAAAAAATAAAGAGAGTAATATGATAATTTATAATAATTTTAATTTTTTAACTAAAATATATAATTGACAAACAAGACCTAAGTATCAATTCCACCTAGGGATATGATTGAGACCCCCTCAAACTTCCACCCTCACCACCCCCATACACACGTGAGGTTGGTGATTGGGGGAGAAGAAAAAAAAAAAAATTGACCAATCAAAAGCAAAGGGGGTCATGGGGGTGACTCCCAAAAAGAGGTCCGAATTTTCTTCCTTTGGGTAAATTATCAATAGGTTCTACTTTGGAGATTTATTATCCAATAGGTCCTACTTTAGAGACTTATTACCCATTAAGTCCTATTGATAAATTTATTAAGTGATAAAGATAAATTTATCAGTCTCTTTGTTTTTATGAATAAATTTTTAGTGATAAATTTATCACTCTCTTATTTTTATAGTGTTAAATTTATTAGTTAGGACATGTAGGTAAATAAGTCTAGTTAATAGGACTAATTGGTAAGTACCCCTTTTCCTTTCACCTAATATGTCAAATGCTGAGTTGACATTTGATATGAACTCAACATATTAAATTTAATATACTTTAAGTTAAGGACTTTTCTTAAGTGTGCAAGTGCACACCATATGTCACTTACACAAAAAGTGTAAGTGTAAGGTGTTAGTGTAAAGTGTAAGGTGTAAATGGGTTGCATATGGTGTGCAACCTCAAAAAATGTGTAAGTGTAAGGTTTAATTTTTCACAAAAGGTGTAAATGTAAGGTGTAAGTATAAGGTATAAAGTGTAAGGTGTAAGTTGCACACCATAACCAAACCCTTAAGCTAATGTCAAATGTTGAGTTTATCTAATAAAATATTTATATTTTTTAAAAATAATAAAATAATAAATTTTACATATTCAGTGAAAGATTTTTATATCAAATTTACATGTCATTTTCTTACCTAAATTTTCAAAAAAAATTGACACAATAATGTTTTGGATGGAGATGCTCTAAGACCTGTTTGGTTTGTAATAGATTAATGCAGGCCGAAAACAATGATTATGAAAAAGTAATCAAATGATTAATAATAAAGGAAGATGTCTCGTAACTCCAATTTTGTGGCTCAAAAGTGGCTGAAATGGCCAAAACGACGTCGTTTTGACCATTTTTATGTTATTTTGTACTCAAAACGACGTCGTTTTAGCCATTTGAACCACTTTTAAATCACAAAATTTGAGTTACGTAGCATTGTCGAATAATAAAAATTATACATATTTTTTTATTAATGCGTGCAAAATTTGAAACATTACCACTGAATGTTAATTTCTTCTAAAAGAATCATAGTAATAAAAAATTTCAAAAGATAAAAAAAAACTCAAAATATCACATCATATACAAAACTCAATCACTTTTTGTCCTTACAATTATCTATTTAACTAAAAAAATAATAGGAGAATTACATTCCAGCGAAACAAAAACTTTTTTTTACACAAAAATGATTTTACACTCTCACAACATTTCACTTATATCTCATCACAAAATTATTTTCACCTCATATGTTTTTATAAAAAAAAATGGGCAGTGCTGGGTCCCCCGAAATGGGGGACCCCGAATCCCCCGAAATGCCCAATCAAGTAAAAAAAAAAAAAAAAAAAAAAAAGAAAGAAAACAAAAAAAAAAAAAAAGAAAATAGTTTCCAAAAATAGAAATTAGGGGGATTATTTTTAGGGGAACAAATCATTTTTGAAAAAAAATTTCTATTGTACTGTACTGTGATTTTTTCCAAAATAATTCCAAATACACTAACTTATTTCACTTTATAAAAAAGTAAAAGTAAAATTCAGAAGTTACTAAAAAAATTAAGTTGTCAACGGACACTTAGTACATGTTTGGAAAGTTATTTTAGTAGGTTATTTTAGTTTTTGATTATTTTAGTAGATTGATTAGATTTTTTGTTTGAGAAGATAATTAGATTTTTTTATAGTTAGATGTGATGTATGTGAGAAAAAAAGTAAAATGACTATAAATTTGATGTGACATTTTATCTTATTGACTATTTTAACTTATAGTATTTTTTTTGTAAATTTTAACCCAAAAAGCCAAAAAAAAACCCTTGCCAAACACCCCTAGATTTACATCATGCACGTCAATTAAATTTTTTTTTTTTCTTACAATGGTCCATTTAAAAAAATCATTTTAAACGCATTATTAACCACTTTTTATCTCCTAAAAAAATTTAAAAAACATTATAAAAAAAAAAAACAACTTCCCAAACAGAACCTCAATTTTTGACCCAGTCCAAGAGAAAAACTCTCGTCTTGTATAAATCCATTGGAGGATTTCTACGAAGCCCTAACCAAACACCCAACAGGAAGCTAAGAAAGTCTATCATCACTATGGATTCATGTTCATCGAAAAAACCCATCACATTATGTTTGGGGTTATTTCTATTCCTATTCCTTGTCGGAAGGGCCTATGCTCAGTTATCCTCAAATTTCTACTCATCATCGTGCCCTAATCTCCTTCCGACGATAAGAGCAGTAATCGACTACATAGTGTCTCACGACAATCGCATGGTCGCGTCCTTGCTCCGTCTTCACTTCCATGATTGCTTTGTTAATGTAAGTTTTCACTCACCACTTTTATTTATCTTTTCTTTAATCTCTCCTTGTCGAAAAAATAAAAACTCCAGGATTGGTCCGGGTAACACAATAAATTTTTAATTTTGGTCATTTTAAATCTTGATTTTTATTTATTTATTTTCAATTTAAAATATTTGTCTATTTTCGTTAAGATTAAAATAAAATAAAATAAAGAAAATATTTTAGTTATTAAATTTAATGATTAAAATATTATTTTTTCGTTGGTTTTATTTAATGGAAATAGTCTAATGATTTAGATTGAAAATAAATTATAAAATTATAATTTAATAATTATTTTGTTGTAAGGATCAAATTATGAATTTTTGTTTTAATTTCTCAAATTGTTTTGTACATTTGAAATCATGTGATATTACTTATATAGTGTTCTCAACAAATAAAAAAATGTAAAATTACCAATAATTAAGTAGTGGTTTCAAAACATTATTATTGAAAAATTTTATATTTTTAATTATTAATAACCAAATCAAACCAAACTAAATCAAGTCTTAAATTCCATCAAATGAGATTGATTACATGAATCATTCTTCTCTATTCGACTCTATTCAAGACCATATCGTTAGTTAAATTAAAGAGATTCATATTTTATTTACTACATTAGCTCACGTCATTTTAGATTTGCCTCTTCCCTAACACTTCCATCTACCATCACTATATTTCATCTCTTCACTACTGTCTCTATTGGTCTCCGTTGTATATGGTTAAACCATCTCATTCTATTATTCCTCAACTTATCTTATCGGTACTACTCTTACCCATTCTCGAATATACTCATTCTTAACTCAATATTTTCTAGTCTTATCATATATTCACCTAAGTATCCTCATCTTAGCAACACTCATCTTATTTATATCTGGACATCGCTGGTCTAATAACCGTTCTATATAACTTTCTTTTTAGTCTAGTGGGTACTCATTTATCGCATAACTCAGACGCACTTCTCCACTTAAACCATCCAGTCTTAGTTCTATGGACCATATTCGCTCCAATCTCCTCAGCCGTTGTGATAATCGATCCTAAATAACGAAAATATTCACTCTTAGGTAGTTCTTGGTTCTCAATCTTTACTTCTCTTGTACTTCCATTGTTACTGTTACTGAAATTACACTCTATGTACTCTATCTTAGTTTTGCTTATCTTAAACCTTTTAGATTCAAATGCTTCTCTCCAAGTTTCTAACTTAGTATTAACTCCTTCTCTAATCTCATCCACTAACACAATATTATCTGCAAAAAGCATTCACCATGACATATCATCTTGAATATTTCTTGTCAACTCATCCATAACTAAAACAAAAAGATAAGAACTTAAAATAAATCCTTAGTGTAACCTTACAATAATTGAAAATTCACTTTTCTCTTCAAACGAAAATCTAATAGTAGTTACCATATCTTCATACATATTTCTAATCACATCAATGTAACCTTTTATCACCCATTTTTTTTTAACCCCTGCCAGATTATATCTTAAGACACTCTATCAGATACTTTCTCAAGATCGATAAAAACCATATAAATTTTTATTTCCTTTTATTTATACTTTTCAATTACTATTCTCAAAAGATATCTTTCATTATTGACCTATCAGGCATAAATCAAAATTCATTCTCTGACACCTCTATTATATCTCGCAATCGACGTTTCATCACTCTCTCCCACTTTCATTATATGATACATTAACTTAATTCTTGATTCCTTTGTTATGTTTTTAATTAGTAATATTTATAAAATTTATTATTTATTTATAATTTTATTTCAAAACTATCCCTAAAGTGAAATTCCCTGAATAAAAATCACAGAATACATTTGGCGGGTCGTCCATCAACTCCCACCGAACATGAAAAAGGGAGATCAACATTATCCCATTAATTAAATTCTGTGTGACATTGTTAGTTATAGTTGGAAACACAACGTGCAGGACATCACTTAAAATAAATAATTCATTAATAGACTAAAATTTAAATTAGAAATACCTTTTTTTTTATTTTTTGGTCAGAGATTACTTTTTTTTTTTTAATATTGTAGTGTGTAAAAAAAATGAAACAGGGATGTGATGCATCTATTCTTTTGGATGACACCGAGACCTTCAAAGGAGAGAAAACAGCTCCTCCAAACATCAATTCACTGAGAGGATATGACTTAATTGATACCATTAAACTTCAAGTGGAAAGTTTGTGCCCCGGTGTTGTTTCTTGTGCTGATATTTTAGCTATTGTTGCTCGAGATGCAGTTGTCTCGGTAAATAAAAAATATTTAATAATCTAGTTTGTTCATTTTTTAGATCCTTGTAAATATATTGTCAATGAAAAAACTCAAATTAATCCAATTATTGTAGCCAAGTTATAAATAAATGATTTATTTTCAAAATAATTTTTACCGTCCATTTTTTTGAAAAAAAAAATATAACTATAATTATTTAATCAATCTATTTTTTTATTATTATTATTTATAGACGATTAATGCCTACAAAACAAAAAGATCATATTATCAAATAGGACCCCACAAAGCCCATACTGGATAGTCCGTCTAACCCACAAATGTATATAATCATTTCATTTGCTGTATTATCTCGTGTTACAATCTCTGCTACCACTATTAAATTTTAATGCAACTCACAGAAGACTCATTATATTAAAATTGTGTTTATGCCACATAAAATTTAATATCAAATATCATATGAAAAATGATAAATATAGTATTATTGGATTCTTTAACTTCAAACTGGGAAGAATTTAATTCAAAGATGTTGCTTTCCAAGCCAATAATACAAATTGAAAAGTCTTGCTCATAATTACTAAAGATGTGTGTAGATTATAAAGTTGGATAGGGATTTAAAAAGTGAAAGTGAAATGGTGAACAAGTGTGAATAAAAATTAAGTTTAATTTTTCCCCATTTCTTTTTTCAAATTCTTATTTAAATTTGAAATTCAAATTCAGTGTAAATATTAAGAGAATAAGAACAGACTAGTCTCCTATTTGTGAAAAATATGCACATCACCATTTCAGTCCAGCCTTGAGGGCCTAACACTGGCGTCATGTTCCTAGCACTAACATTCCGGCAAATTACAAAGACATCAAACTCTTTTTGTAAAATTTAAATTCGAAAACTCATCATACTACACAACCATGAAGCGATAGTCTTTCATTCACCTAATATGAACCTCAGGTCACGTTTGTTTGGTGAATTAGGTTAGATAGGATTGTCTGTAAAAGAATGGTTAGTGAATAAATTATTAACGTAGGGATTGTTAATGAGGGATTAAGTAAAAATGTGTTTGTTTTGATCATAGTATACGAGATGGTTAGTGAAGAAATTGTTAATATATGAATTATTAGCGACAGATTAAGTAAAAGTGTATTTGTTTTCATCACAGTATGCGAGATGGTTAGTGATAAGATTATTAAATTATTTTTATATAAAATAAATAAATAAATTATTTTTATTTCAAAAAAATTAAAACAAATATTAAAACAAACAGATGCCCTTGGTAAAATATATATATAATAGACTCAATTTCCTCACTATTTTTCTAATTCTATGCAAAACTTAGCCAAACTGATTTTCATACAGAAGGAGATTGCGGAACTCCTGAAATTATCGATCCGTCCTTTTTTTTTTCTTTTTTTTTTTTTTTTGTTACAGGAAAATCCTCCCACCCTCCCGCAGGTCCAAGGTAGCGCCCCATGAGAAGATCACCAGGGTGTCCTGTTGAGCATGGCCTCAATGTCTTTATTTCTTTGAATTTTCAGGTGGGTGGGCCTAGTTGGTCTGTTGAATTAGGCAGGAGGGACTCAACCACAGCAAATTTCAGTGCTCCTAGCACTGACATCCCTGCACCTGATATGAACCTCAGTGCCCTTACAGCAGCCTTTGCAAAAAAAGGTTTCACTTTTAAGGAAATGGTGGCTCTCACAGGTATGTTTATGATGATCATAGGAAACATGCTTGTAATATATCTTATCAACAATGATTCATCCCATTAAAAATATCATCACTAATAGTACTAATGCATTAAAAAAAAAAAAAATACAACTCCAAGATCAAAACATCACATCATTACTGACAGGACCCATTGCCACCTAATTAGTGGGAGCACTAAGCATTTTTCTATATCTGATTGTGCAAATCATTTTTCTTGTGCATATATATATATATATATATTTTTGAAATCAATGTGACAAAATTGATAAGCTTTTAAGAGCATCTCTAATGGTACTGTCAAAGGAACTGTCAAAGTTATAATTTGACAAAAATGAAAAAAAAAAGAGTTCTCCAAGGACATGCTATTTTTCCTGCTAAACATAGCATATGCCATTTATGTTGCTAAATTTGACAACATAAATGGCATTTGCCAAACATGCCACATCATCCAGAATCAACAGATTTTTGACTCCAAATTTAGTTGACAAAACAGAATCCATTCATCCAGAAAAATAGAATTTGTTCACCAAACTTTTTAAACAATTTGGCAATTGCCAATTTCTTTCTTCTTTTTATAAATAAAAAAAAAAACAAAATTCACCATTAACCCAAAAAAAAAAAACCCAGAATCAGGTTAAAAACAACAACAATCAAACAATTTCAAACAAATTTGAAGCACTTTCAAACAAATTAGAAACAATCTCAACAAATCTCAAATAATCTGAAGCAAATCTCAAATAATCTGAATAAACTTGAAGCAAATTCTAAACAATAAATACCTAGATTTCAAGATGGTTGATGGATTTCATATAATTTTAACATTCTGAAACTTTAGCTTGATCTTGTTTATCTTCATCTTCATCTTCTTCGATTTCATCTTCGTGCTTAGGGTTTGACTTGGGGTTTCGGATTTCTTCATCTTTGATTTAGGGTTTTTTTCATATTCGATTTAGGGGGTAGAGTGATTAAGAGGAACAGAGACAACATGGTGGTAAGAGAGAAAGATTGAGGAAGGAGAGAGGGAGAGAGAGAGAGATGGGTCGTTGTAGGTTGTTCTACCTTTGAAGCTCAGAAAAATAGAATGAAAGTGTGGTTTTATTTCCAATGGATTTTATCTCATATAGGTGGAGAGTTTGCTATGAAGGTTCTCAAATGAGTTTTTAATCTCAGCGAGTAATTTTTTATTTTATTTTTTTCAAATAAGAGTATTTTTTTTTTCATATTTTTAAATTTTTTTTATAGAATATAAATATTGAATCTTTTTAGAAATTTTTTTAAAATGGTCACAAACGATAAAAAAAAATTACTAAAAAACTTATATTCGAACAACGCCTACAAATTTAGAGGAAAAGTTGGTTAGGATTTGCCAAAATAGCATGTGTACCATTGGAGTACCATTACTATAATTTGACAAATTACTACTAGTCATTGTCAAATTATAGCAATAACAATAGTATTATAGCAAATACCATTAGAGATGCTCTAATGATGCCTTGTCAAACAAAAGTTTATTTAGATCATAAATTTAGATATAAATCTAAAAGGGGAATGAGAAATGATTAAAAAAAATAAAAATATATATTTTACTCTCTTTTTTTAAAAAAAGAATATATTTAAATTTATTATTCAAACATAATTTTAGAGAAATGGTAGCTCTCTCAACCATGTAGAGGCTTTCATACAAATATATCTTTATGACATATGTAGATGCCATTTGGTAACACTTACGTTTTCAGTTTTCAGTTTATATTTACAAAAATTTTAAAAACTCAAATAAAAACTTATTTAGTAAATTTTTGATTTATAAATCAGTGGTCTCAGTTTATAAATTTGGCCAAAAAATGTAAACTCAAAAATGTGTTTTCGTTTTGAGTTTTGAGTTTTTTTTTTTTTTTTTACCACCTAACACTAGGCACCACTCGACACCATTTTCCGCCACCATCTTCTGCCACCACCACCCAATACCCACTCCCCACTACCACCTGCCACCACCACTCACTACCCATCGCCACCACTAGCCACCACCACCACATACCACCCATCTGCCACCCACCTCCCGCCACCACCACATACCATCCACCCGACACCACCACCCACCATCCACCTGCCACCACCACCCACCACCACCCCCACAATTACCCACCCACCACCCACCTGCCACCCACCACCACCACCACCACCACCCACCCGTCGCCGCTGCCGCCGCCACCATCACCACCACCACCACCCATCACCCACCACCCGCCACCACTTGCTATTTCTTACTCTTTTTTATATTTTTTATTTTTTTTAAACATTTTGTCTAAACCAAACGCGTTTGTAAAATCAGTTTTTCTTAAAATAAACAAAAACCAGTTTATAAAATTTTTGTAAATATAAACTGAAAATGTAAACGTTACTAAACAGGCCCGACTATTTGTTGACCACGCAATAATTTGGATCATAGTAAGTGAGGGTAATCTTTAATTAATAATTATTATATTTACATGAATATCTTAAAATTCATTTAAGATGGGCTCATGAGTCCAATTAATAGACCAGAGTGAAACTTGGTTTTTAACAAATTTCACCAATTTGAGTATGAAAATGAGGCTACTTTTTATGAGAATTGATCTTTCTTCCTCTTCTTCTGCTTCTTTTTGTATTTTTATTTTTTACAAAAAAAGGGATGATTTATATATAGAATTTCCACACCAAAAAGTGATTCAAAATGTGTGGCTGTGGGGCACTTTCAAAATTATGAGTTAAAATAGTTAGAATTTTGATTTGAATAAAAATACCACAAAAAGCATATCATTATTTTGTATGATAATTTTTTTATTTACATATCATTACTGCCTTACAAAATACTCACATCTATAATATCAATGCATTCTATGTGCATAATCTTCTCTTCGCGTGTCATTGCTCAAAAATGCAAAAACAACCTTACAAGTTTTTATTTATTTTTAAACAGGGTCACACACAATAGGCCAAGCAAGGTGCTTAACCTTTCAAACCCGAATCGACAACGAACCCAACATAGATTCACAATTCGCTGCATCATTGAGAGCAAACTGTTCAAGCAATGGAGATCTCAACATCCTCTTTCCTCTTGACACCACAACTCCAACGGCTTTCGACAATGCCTATTTCAAGAATTTGCAGAGCCAAAAGGGCCTTTTGCACTCAGATCAACAGCTCTTTAGTGGGGGTTATACCGACGATCTTGTTAACACTTACAGTTCTAACTCTACAACTTTCTTCTCAGACTTTGCAAGTGCTATGGTGAAAATGGGCAATCTCAACCCGCTAACTGGCACTAGTGGCCAAATCAGGACTAATTGCAGGAAAATTAACGCTCATTATGTTTATGAACTCGTTTGCAGTATTTAATGAATCCCTTAAATTTCCACTTGTTGATTGAGGCAAAATTGAAATATCAACTTTAGTTGCAATAAGTGAAAATAGAATGTGTTTTGGTTTAAAATTACTGTGATATAGGTTATAGACAAAATGAATCTTGTCCATACATTTTTTATTATGGATGACTTTATGAATAAGTAGCAAAACTAATTTCTTTTAATAATTCTAGTTACACTGAATATTTAATTAGAATTTTATTTGGAAAGTGTGTGGATTTAAAGTTAGTATGTTGAATAAAATTTCGAAATAATTTTTAAACCAACATCATTTTTGTATGAGCAAAATGAGAAAATGGACAATTACACTGATAGTTTTTACTTTAGCGCATGAATTTAGTTATTGTAATTTTAATTATGACTTTACCACTTAATTTTGCAATTGGGTTCAATTGGTCCAATTAAAAATGGTTGTTAAGTTTTTTTTTTTTTTTTAAACTGTTTGTTACATATACGATACACTTGTCTTTCCAGCTCCATCTCCATCCAACTACCTCTCTCCCTTGGATATCAAACCACATAAGAGATGAAATTGGAGCAAAGTTGTGTGAGTGTTGTCATTGTAAAAAATAGTAACAGTAATATTATAAATTTAGAAATTTTATTTAAAAGGCAGTGGCTTTGGTCTAGTCCAAGATCGGACTGGACCGTGCTGTTGGGCCCGTGGGGGCCCACCACAGGTCCCGTTTTGATAATCCGAAACGTTCAATGTGTAGAACTCGTCGAATATTATATGTCTGTAAAAAATCACATTGATCGGATCTCGATAGCTATGTGAACAAAATAGTTTTTTATCAACTGTTAATTTTTTCACCGTCCATTTTTTTTTATACAAAACTGATTTGATCACATAGCTATTGATATCCGATCAACGTAATTTTTTACAGGCATGTAGTACTCGATGAGCTCTACACATTTAACGGTTCGGATTATTAAAACGGGCCCAAAAAATGAACCCCATGAGCCAAAATGAACGGGTCCAGTCTTAATCTCAACTTGAGACAAGCTGGACCCTATTTAAAAATATCACTATGTGGTAAAGTTTACAAATTCATTTTATACATAGATTTTATAACATAATTAATCTCCACTACACATTTTAATTCGTGGGCCCAAATTCTAAATTCCCAAACTTACTATATAGTAAAATTAAAGGAGATAGTGAAATGCTGGAAAAGGAGAAAGGAATAAAGGGCAGAGAAGAGAGAAAGAGAGGTAAGTGGGTGTGGGCTGGCGACCCACTCGAGGAAGAGAGAGAGATTAGTTTGTTGGAAAATTTTACAATGCACACTTCTTCTTTTTTTTTTTTTTTTTTTTTTTTATAACTCAGGTATCTTCAACCCTCTGATTTTAAGGGAAATTAGGACTAATCCTGAGAACCCTGAAATTAACGACCAGGCAAATCTCCAGTGACCCTAAGGGATGACTCGAACTCGAGACTTGTGGATTTTATTTTCCAGACTTTACCATTCGGCCACTTGCCTTAGGGTTATACACATTTCTTATCATATATATTTTTAGTTATATATAGTTTTTAAATTATAATTAATTTTTTTCTTTAGTTATAACATTATAATGTTTAGTTATGTCTCATGTAATATTTGATTATTACTTTTTTATTTTAGTTATGACATAGAAAATATTGAGTTATCTCATTTTCTTCTTTAATTATAAGGTGTCTATAGAAGGGTGTGTATCATAAACTTTTCCTTGTTTGTGTAAAACATGTTTATAATTGTAAGTGTTACTACACTTATGTATATGATTATTTTCACCGGTTTTGATTTGTGGCACTAAAAAGTTGGGCACCAATGTCCCTAATTTCCATATAAGGCATAAAAAAAAACAAAACAAAAACAAAACAGTTACCCAGAATGAAAATTAGGAGTATTAGTGCCCAACTTTTTAGTGCCACAAATCATTTTTCTATTTTCACTTAAATATGTGATTATTGTAAAATTATTATAATATCATTGCAAGTTAGACTAACCACGTATCAGTATAATATACAATTATTTAGTGTCACTAGTTGCATTGACATTGCAATACTATAAACACATTTTTACTATTGAATTTTGTGACACCCATGTATGCTATAAACACATTTATAGCATTTCACAAAACCATGGAAAATGAAATAAAGTTATGAAAAATAGATTAAAACAATTTCGCAATAACAATAAGCATCTGCCCTCAAGTTTCTTTGACAAAAAATTTATTTCTCTTGCTGCCAAAGAGCATCCAAAGCATGACAACAAACATAACTTGACCAAAAAAATAACAATAAGTTAAGGAACATAAAAACTAAATAAAGAACCTGACAAAAATACATTAATGAAACATGATTTTTTAGAAGCGTGTCCCGTCAAATAATCTTGTAAATATCATGTTCATTCATGTGTTTCTAGGTCTGGTTCTTGTTTGGTTTACATATTCCTAAGCTTATTGAAAAACTATTAACAAAAGTATCAATAAAATGGGGAAGGGCACAAGAACAACTACTATTGGGGAACTAAGATGATCTCACCTTCATTGAGCGAGTCATAGAACGCCGTGGTTCTTTTCTTCATGTCTCATTGTTTCTTCTTCCACACGCTAGCAACAGACAGACCGACTATAATCCCCAAACAAATCTCCTCGATCACACTTGGACCTTTCAAGGTGACATGATGGCCAGCCATTTTCACTTTGGTTGCAAAGAAGCAATTTCTACAATTTAGATAAGGATCATAAAGGGCATATAATAAGTTAATTTTTAATTAACATTCCATGACAATTGGTTCAATTTTCTCCCAAATGAAAGATAAAAGACCAACCAGTAATTGGCAACCAAAATATGACAACCTAGTACACGAGTCTTTCTCTAAAGCGGAGTCTAAGGAGAACAAGATATATGCAATCTTAGCCTCAATTTTGAAGAGGCTGTTGGCCACCAAAATAGGGGATTGAAATTCTTGGCTAGAAAATCTTCGATCTTATTAGTGACATGAATGTTTAGGGTGTTTTTCCTTGCTCAACTTATATTTCTTTTTTTTCTTTTTTTTCGATGCCCCCAACTTCAGGCAATTTAACCTCCCTTAGATCTTCTTTTAACCTCTTCCAAACTTTATCTACCGATTAAACTCAATTTTATGATTTAACCATTATAATTGCAACTTGTTCTAGCTATGGTAGCATTTTGTATGAGGCCAAAGAGAAACACATCAATGTACAAAATAATGGAAATATAATATTTAAAAAAAAATACAAAAGTCCCCATTAGACCGCAATATCCACTCAATACTTTAAGCCCTCATATGTTCCTTCTTAATTCATTTTAATACAGGATATTTGTTTTTTGATCAACACAAAAACTTTATTGATGAGAGGAAACCTCACAAGAAGGAAGAAAGACATCAATAAAGGAGAGAAGGGAGGGGGGAGGGGAGGGGATGATGCGAAGGCCATCATAGTGAAACCGCCTAATCCCAACTAGGTTGGCATTAAGCAGCCCACACAATCATATGACAGCACCAACCAAGAATCTGTTGGTGAGAAACCAACAGACACAAATACAAAAGAGTTAGCAGCCCAGATACAGGATATTCTTACTGTCACGACCCCATCCCGCCCCTAGTAGGATGTTGCCATGATGGCCAGTAATCCGAGACTACCAAAGGCCACTTACAAGATCACACACACAAATCAGAGTAAACGTATGGGGCTTACAAGTGCGGAAGCAATAAATAAAACCAAGTAGTCCATAGGAGCAGTGCTTAAGTTAAATGAAATGACATACATCTCAAAATAGCTTTAATACAACAAAATGGAGTACAAAAATTACATCTTGACTAAAAGGCTTCTCGGCCATCAATTACAAAATTACAAGAAAATAACAAAGAAGCATAATCTTCAAGATGTTGCAAAACATGAATCCAAATACATCGGCAAGCACACCTAGGCGTCACCGCCGCCCTGCTCATCACCTACATATATATAGAGAGGGTGAGCTTGGATACTCAGTGAATGGCATAATAATAAAGGGTTTACATGAATGATATCCGAGGTCTTTTAGCAAAACAATACATGGAGTAAATCAAGTTCCTCTATCAAACCTTCAAGCTTCGAGGGATGCTTACTAACATCCATATAATACAAGAGATGACATCTCGGACAAACAAGCCCACGCGGTAAAACCGTCAGTGGCAAGGCAAGACAAGACAAGAGAGATCTCTAAACAATGGTGTCGTTGCATTATAGTCCCCGGACACTAAGGACTTGTGCTACAAATGCTTATAGTCCCCTAGCACGTACGGACTAGTGCCACAAATGCTTAAAGTCCCTTGGCACGTACGGACTTCCAAACTTTGTGCTACAAATGCTTATAGTCCCCTAGCACGTACGGACTTCCAAACTTTGTGCTACAATTGCTTATAGTCCCCTAGCACGTACGGACTTCCCGAGAATGTCATCAAAACAAGATATAATACTTATTGCAGGTAGGAATAATCATTCATGTTGTAAACAATTTTCCAAACAAGACAAAACAAGGCTTTATCAAAGCTTTATAACATATCTTTATTAAAATACCACTCACATATTCCTTCAAACGTCGGGGTCAAGGCAAGTCCAAGTCCTACAAACACATGGCAAGGATATGTTGAATGCATCCTCAAACAAACTTTATATGAATGCAAATGATCTCGGCATTCTCCAAGAACTAGGTCAAATCAAGACAAACACTGTCTCCCACCTCGGGGAAACATCTTTGGCACCAACTGTCTTGGCCGAGGTCCCACACCTTCTCGCCGAGGTGTGGTCCCGAGGGCCAGTTTCAAAGAAATGAGGTCGGGAAAATCTGGGTTTTCCCTCTGCTCAAGAACATGAAGAACATGAACATGAAGATCATGAAGGAGATAAATGCCAAAATCATAACTTGCGTGTATCAAAATCTGAGTTTTCATGCTATGAGTTCGAAATCATGAACCTGGGTGCCCATACTAGAAGATCTTACAAAAACAAACACAAAAGCATGTAACTTGTTGCAAACTTTCGGATTAAACAAGGCTTTTCTTCAAAACTTATGAACACCAACTTTCTCTTTCTAAAACCAATCTTTAAATCAATGTATGGCATTCAAAACATATTCAATCATGCAATGCAACTAGATGAACAATAAGAACAACAAGAGTAGACCAAGATTCTAACCTCAAAACACAAATCTAACGGTTGAACTCCAAGGATCAAGCTTGGTATCTACTCTCTCACTCTAAAATCCCTCCTTCTCCTTCTAGAGCTTCTCTCTCTACTCCAAAACAAGAATGTAACAAATGATGGGTTTCTCTCTCTCTGCTGGCTGATTTAACACTCAGCTCGGACACGTGGCGACGGTTGGTTGGTTCACCTCAAAAAGGTGATAGATTGACAAGACAAGTCTATGACAAAGCGTGTTCAACAAGCTAGGCGGCAAGGGACTCCGGCAACTAATGACATCAGCTAACAACACGACTTCGGCAACAAAGGGGCAATGACTTCTGCCATGACGTAACTTGGCAAGTCAAAGAACAATGATCTCGGCTAGGAAGAACAACACTTGACTAAGCTGTGCCACACCTTGGCCTAGATGCGCCACACCTCGGTCTATGTCATACCACTCCAGGACAAGATCACTTCAGCACAAGGATAACATCTCGGCCCAAATAATACACATCTCGGCCTTGGCGATACACACCTCGGCCCAGATGATAATCATCTCGGCCAATATGTCAAGACAAAGGTGGAGGTCAACAAAGAAATCCTAAGATGATCCTAAGTGTAAGAGCATCAAAAGGGCGACCTAGGCTCAAGATGACCTCGGCTGGAACACACACACACCAAAAGAACATGGCATTCAAGTAACACTTATACAAGACAAGTCAAGATTCGAAATGCAAGCTTAACAAGACAAAATCATGTAAAATGCATATGAGTGCGATTAGGGTAGTGTGAGGGTCATTACACTTACCCTCATCATCTCATGAAAAATTTAACACCAATTCGCTAAACTTTTTACATGTGCTTCCTAGTTTTTATGAAAGCTAGAAAATAATAAACTAGGCTTTTCCTTTTTGAATTTTTAATTTTTGCAATGTGAAACTGAAGAAAACCATGATGGAATTGGTGTTCATGGAAATTTCTTAAGAGAAGTGTCCTAGAAGCAATAACGACTTCAAAAAAATAAGAGCTTCATAGCATTGCATATCATAGAGTTAGACAAACCAAATTACAATGAACAAGGCTGTGCCTTTGGAATTTACATAATACGTGGGGGAAATGAAAAAACAGTTATACAATACCTAATTATTTAGATGATCATCGTTTTCCTAACTTATGGTGAATGCCACTATAAGTTCGGAGAAAAGCCTCATATAACATAAACATCAAGTACCAATACAAGTATAAGAGTGATGCAATGTAATATTAGCAAGGTGTTATGCACGATGCACGTAAAGTTTATTTCTTTTCTATCCTATCATGTTTCATACTTCTCACTTTGCATTTGCAACAAAATAGAATGTTGAATTTAAATTTTAAAATAGTTATAAGCAAAAAAACTATTGTATCGCTTGTAGAAGCTAGAACGTAGAGACATTTATGAAAAACAAATGGTGTTCTGGGAAAACTAAATATTGACATGGTTTCAAAAAACAAGTAACAGCAAAAGGGTGTTTCTCTCTTTAAAATTTTATAGATATAGATTACAGATAGGTATATGGTGTCCAAGTTGAGGGCTATTCTGGATCCGCTACCAGGTTTTTCATGTGACAACCCATCAAAAGACTCGTATGAATGAACACTGAAAAAAATGTAGACAAAGATTCCCAATTAATATAGCAAACTAATTGTACATAGAAATGATTGATTCATCTAAAAAACAATTAGAAAATTTCAAAAAAAAAAACCCAAAAGAAGAAATAATTTAATTACCTAATACACAAGAACTTAACCCCCAACAACATAAACAAATCCAACATAGAAGACCTTAAAAAAAGATCCTTTCCATCTAAGGTAATGTTTATTGGGTGGACATGGCCTAAGGATTGGATTAACAAAATATATAACCCAGTGGTTAATAAATTGGGTTCTAAACTAATAGTGGACATAGTATAATATCCGCATATAGAGACTATTGAATCCCGAGAGAGTGTGGAATACAAAATAGGAGACTATGAATAGATTCGACTTTGTGCTTGTTTGGGAAGGGACTAAATTAACTAAAAGCCTATTTTTTTGCATGTCTTTCATAAAAGTCAAAAAAATATGCATGTATTACTGTTGGGTCATCATGTTTGTTTGTGTTTTCGACGAACTGGATTAGATTGGATTAGTATTGTTATGATTATTTGTAGTGGCTAATCCCTTGGATTATGTATACTATCGCGTGTTTGGATTGAGGGGATTAGTATTGTTTTGATTATTTGCCATGGCTAATTCCTTAGATTATGTATACTATTGCGTGTTTGGATTGACCCAAATTATGGGGAATGATTGACAAAATAATGTCAATTTTGTAATGCAATCAATTAGGTTTTTTTTTTTTTTTGAACGACAATTAGGTTTGTTTAAGAATTGACTTTTTTTTTTGGTACATAACAACATATACAATAATAATGTGATAAAATTGAAAACGTCATTGCCATGAATATAGAGGTGAAAATGTATTGCATATACAACTTCAGATTTAGGCTCATTGTCTCATATAGAAATCACAAGTTCTATAGACAAAAATATATATATATATATATATAAAAATTAAAAATTATTGGATCTCTAACTACATGCATTGAAGAGAGAGAGAGGGCATAGGAATATTGTACCTGGGTATGAAATTTTGGAAAGCTCTCTCTCGCTTTGCAATTGGTTAAGCAGCGCTTTGCAATTGGTTAAGCAATGGAAGTGGGTAAATTATCAATAGATGCACGCACTACTTGTGCCCTTGCCACACCCTCAACCACCCTCCATTTTTTCCTCCTAAAAATTTGGTGCTGAACCGTAAATACAACTCTATGAAACTGTTTAATTGTAATTAATTTCCTTTTCTCCATGATATACGAGTTGGGATTCCGCAGAGTAGGTACATCTTGATGAAATAGGCTTATTTCGGAGTTCATTTTGATAATTCAAATCGTTCACATTTTAGAATACATTAAGTAGAACATGCTTGCAAAAAATCAAGTTAATCGGATATCGTTTACTCATTCATCCACCCACATTTGTATTCATTTTAATAAATAAACAATAATTGTGATTTAAAGTATTAAAATAAATATAAATGTGAGTGGATGAATAGGTAAATGATATCCGATTAACTTGATTTTTTGCAGGCATATTTTACTTGATGTATTTTAAAATGTGAACGGTTTGGATTATTAAAATGAGCCTCAAAATGAATATATTTCACCGCACAACAACCGCTGCTGCGCAGTCCGCACAACAGCGTCTCCACTTCCGTTATACACTAGTAGGGATAGGCTTGAAAGCGAGTACAAGACAATGTGATAACAATTTGTGTTTGATGTGAATTGGACTAAAACTCCTATATTTTGTTTAATGGGATGATAATTAATTTATCAAAAAAAAATAAAAATTTGTGATAACAATTTGTGTTTGATGCGAATTGGACTCAAACTCCTATATTTTGTTTAATGTGATGATAATTAATTTTTAAAAAAAAAAATTACAAACACAATAATATAAAACACTAACAATTTACAAATTTACAAATACTACTTGGTTGGTGGGATTCTCACCACACCACACTACTCTCTACCATAACACTCTTATCTATTCAAACTGAGGGACTTTTTTATTTTTATTTTTTATATAGTCTTTCTCCTCCTTGATAAATGACTAAGATTAACTTGATCTAAGGCCTCGTTTGGGAACAGGCTAATTTAGTAACTTTTTGGCTAATTGGCTAAAAAGGTTGGTAAGAAAAACCTGTATGTTTGGGCCAACTTTTTGGCTAATTACGAAACGACGTGCAAAAAGTAGAGAGAAAAGGGAATCTTTGACTTTTTGGTATGGGTTGTTGGCTTTTTGGCTAAAAAGGTAACTTTTTGGCTAATTGGCTATTTTAGCCTCTTGCCAAACGAGGCCTAAGGGTCATCATTAGCTTTTTAAAATATTCTATGATCTTTTTACACCTCCACTATATTATAAAATTTTCTAAACCATACATGGTGGAATTTCCTATATTTTTCTATAATGCTCCACAACATTTCGGATTCTTTTAGCTTCTACAATATTCTACTAAGTTCTAGATTGTTTTAGGATGTTCAGGAAACTTCTAAATTTCTCTAAAGTTTTTTACAATCTCCTAAATAGAAAGATGTGAAAGCCTAAAGTTTGTGTTGAATCCCAACCAATTCTATTGAGAAAGTAAGTGGATTTCGGATTTTGAATTCTTGAGCCGACTGAGCTATAAGCAATTATAATGGTTGACCGGAATATTGCATTAGAGTTAGCCATTTCAAAAAATAACCATGTAGGATTCGAACCCGATTACTTGATTTAAGGGAAGGGCTTCTCACCAGTTCATTTTGTGGACAAAACAATGCTATTGGGCATGTGAGGCCCACCATAGGTCTTATTTTGATGATTCAAACCGTTCAATGTGTAGAGTTCATTAAGTATTTTATCCTAACAAAAAATTACGTTAATCGGATACAACGTCCATATTCCTACTAACAGTTGGAACTTTTGGTGATGAATTTCAGGGAGTAGTAGATACACTACAAGAAAAAACACCTTTGGCGACTAAATTTTTAGTCGCCAAAGGTCCTATTTTAGTCGCCAAATGTCAAAATTTCACTTTTCCCGACTAAAAATTTTGGTCGCCCGTCTTGTCGCCAATAGTTGGTCGCAAATGCCTTTGGCGACTAAAACACTGTTAGTCGCCCATGTAAACGTCTTCAGCGACTAAAGATTTCGTCGCCAATAGTTCATTTTTATTTTATTATTTATACCTTTGGCGACCAATGAGTTTAGTCGTTAAAAGCTTTTTCAGGAAAAAAATTTGTTGCCTCTCCTCTGCTACCAAGTTTCGAACTCATGACCACCTACTTCCCAACATTCTCAACTTTCACCAACACTCTCTCCCCACTACGCCACTATAGCCTCACACGGATATTAATGCAACATATATTATTTATATACTATATTCGCCGGATTTAATACACAACTATATATATATATAAATAATTATTTTTATTTAATATATGTTATGTAAAAAATAAATTATTTCCTAAAAAAAAAATGGACAGCACTTTTGGCGACTAAATCTTAATTTTAGTCGCCAATTATACATTTTTTGGCTACTAATTTATTTTCTGTCGCTAAAACAATGAAATCCGGCCTAAGGATAGCACATTTGGCGACTAAACTGAATTTTAGTCGCCAAAACTTCTACTTTGGGAGACTAAAGTACATTTTAGTCGGCAAACCTTCATCTTTCAGCGACTAAAATGGTTTTTGTCGCCAAATGCATCACTTTTGGCTACTAAATCATATTTAGTCGCCAAAAACCGTGACTTTTGGCTACTAAACAACCTTTAGTCGGTAAAAGCCCTACATTCGGCGACTACAGTGCCTTTTAGTCGCTAAAACCCACTCCTTCGGCGACTAAAAGAGTTTAGTCGGCAATTCTGATCAGTTTTGGCGGCTAATCCCATTTTAGTCGCCAAAAGCCCTACTTTCAGCGACGAAAAATTTAATTTTAGTCGCGAAAAGTGTTTTTTTTTTTTGTAGTGATAGGTAGATAGTAGATAGATCAAATTATCAACACATTGAAGATAGCATGAGAAAGCGTTACTATCGGATCTCACCAGCACCCCCACGTCAGAGACATGGTCATCGTCTTCCATTGGATTAAAAAAGCCTTATGGGCCACTTTGTCAATCCAAATTGTTTAATTTTTAATATTTTCCAAGCACATCATCTATAAACAAAATTAAATTGATTAAATTTAAATGTAATCGAAATAAATGGTACTTTATCAGATCAATTTGAGTTTTTCTTTCTTTTTATTTTTTGTTTTTATGAATGATCTACATGAGAGATATTAAAAATTGAACAGTTTAAATCAATTAAATACACCTAACATAAACTCATAATGACTTAAACTAGACCATCTAGTCCAAATATATTGTATTTTCCCCAGAAATAGAAAAACAGTTTAAAAAAAATTTCATTTAACTTTGACAAATGCTTATATTGTAAAAACTAGTAAATACTATTACAAATTCAGAAAATTATTTAGAAATATCAATATGTAATTCAAATTCATTTTGAACATAGATTTCATAACATAATTAATCTCCATTACATTAACTCATGGCACAAATCTAGACCCAAATTCTGGATTCCCAAACTTACTAAATAGTAAAATTAAAGAAGAAAGATAAATGCTAGAAAAAGAGAAAGGAGTCTAGGTAGCGAAGAGAGAAAGAGAGGTAAGTGGGTGTGGTGTTAGGTGGTTGGGAAGTGGATTTTTTTTAAGTTTTTTTAGTTGTAAAATATTATTAGAGAAATTTTTTTTTTTGTGTTTGGGAAGATTGTTGGATTTTTTTATGGTTGGATGTGATATTTGTGAAAGAAAAAGTAAAATGATTATAGGATTTTATATGATATTTTGTTTAGATTTATTTTTTTTGATTTTGTAAAATATTTATCTTGTAGTGAAAAAAAAAAACCCAAAAACTAAGTTCCTAAACACCCCCACCCTGGTGCCCTTTTTGAGGGAGAGAGAGAGAGAGGGGTTAGTTGGTGTATAACATGTTTATTATTTTAATATTGTGTTTGGTTGAAGAATTTAAAAAAATATTTGAAAAGGAAAAGAAAAAATGTATGTGAAATTAAGTGAAATGTAAGTATATTTTATTCATATTTCACCTGCTTTTTTTATTTCTCTTTATAAATCTCTCCTCAAATTCTCTAACCAAACACAACATAAGTGTTATTATTCATATAGTAAGGGTGTTTATAGTAGTATTTTTCATATGATTATGGTAAAATTATTATAATGTCATTGCAAGTCAGGCTAACCACATATCAATATAACCAATGATGAATTTAGGATTCGAATTTTGATAGGATAAATACGCATATAATTTTTTATTTTTTAAATTATCTTATTATTACTAGTATAATATACAGTTATTTAGCGTCGCTGGTGACATGGACGTTGCAACACTATAAACAAGTATCCTTGCAATACTATAAACAGGCATCCTTCACCCCCCTCCAAATATGTGAGGAGGATAAGATACGGCCAAAATTAAATACTGAGATTAAAGAAACACAACCCATTTGAAATTAGATTAATCAAACCAAAGAAGACACTGAAAGATATCTGATTCTACGACTGAATTCCAGAAATCAAGTACCAAATGAGAAATTATTTTCTTTTCTTAATGAAGTAAGTACATCCCTATCAATTGTTCAAAAAAAAAAAAAAAAAAAGTGCACCCCTCTCAAACTGTCGGTGGTCCTAAAGCGTATATATCTTTATATGTGGGGTTGTGAAATTGCATTATCATATAATATAGATGGATAATTATATATATATATATATATATATTTACATGCAAATAATCAGTATTAAGGGTGTTCGTGGCTCGGATTTGGACGGTTTACAGATCGGTTAGATCCGCCCGCATCTATACAGTTTGGGAAAAAGTCAACCTGCAACCACCCACACAGTGCGATTTGAGGTTTGTGCAGATAGAGTTCGCGAATGTATGGGCGATTGGAGACAGTTTGCGGATTGGATTTTTTTCCTCAAAATTTTATTTTTGAGCCTTTTTTTTTCCTTCCCATTTTGTAAATATTTATTTTGGACTATTTTCCCCCCATTTTCTAAAATGCTCCAATATTAATAATTAATGAATTAAAATTTATAAAATTAAAAATACAACAAAATCAATTCGTAATACAAACAAATTATTCAAAATCTTAAATCATATCATAAACTAACATAAGTACATATTTCAAAATCTTAAACTATAACTCTATATTCAATAAGAAATTTAAAATTTCAAATCACACTTCATTCATAACAAGTTCAGTGAAACAATAATAATATTATCAATAGTTATTCAATTTCAATTGATATAATACTATTAGCAAATGTAATGCTAGAGTAAGTTCCAAGAATAAAAAGTGTTTTGTTTTTGGCAAAAATATCTAGATAGGATATAGGAATGAAATCAACAGTTAAGATTAATAATGAATATTAAAAAAAAAAAATGCAGGCAAATTCTTGCGTGTGCGGGTTAAATCCGCAACCCGCAAATATGTCATATTCCAAACCATATCCGTTCGTATTGTGTCTGTGAAACCGACCATTTGTATGCAAGTTGAACGGATTGAACGGATTTTACAAATTTGATAAACCGTTGTCCACCCCTAATCAGTTTGCATCATTCACTTGAGTAATCTTGAAAATTCATGTCAATGTTTGTTGGGTTAAGGCAAAAAAAAAAAAAAAATCATTATTGAAAAGCAGAGAAATTAATACTTCTAGATCTGATTATCAATTAATTTTTCATTTGTTAGAAGTTGTATGAAACAAACCTCAACTCCTTTTTTAATGAATGAATGATTGACAAGGGGGAATTCTCTACAAATAAATTTTTAAGAGTAATTAAATTAAACAAATTTTTTTTAAAAAAAATTTCAAAATTTTGTTTGGTTTGTTTTTTTCTAAAATTACTTTCTCTTTCATACACATCAAATCAATCATTTTTTTTTTAAATTCTCTTCCCAAAATAATTTTCTAAAACCATTTCTGAAAAAAAGACAAACTAAACAAATTTTCCTACTTTTTATATCAAAAATTACTCTACAAACACAAATCAAACAAACCCGTCATCTCTTCTCAAATTCTTTTGACTCGTGTCACAAACACTTATTTTATAATCTATTGAATATGAGAATTTTAAAGCATAATTCAATGATTGAGTGTTTTAAGACAATAAAAGAACTTAGGATGGAAAATTAGAGGGATGTTATAGATCTTAAATAATCTATCAAATTTTTTATCAAATCTGTATGCGGGACCCATACAAAATCCACACACATGTAGGTTTGTGTGAATCCCACACCCATGTGAGAAGTTTGATAAAAAATTTGATAAATTATTTGAGATCAATAGTATTTTCGAAAAATTATGTATCACTTCTTTATGTCATCCGTCACAATCATGCAACATTTTTAATAATTCAATTTACATAAGAATCAAATCGTGATTTTTAATAATTCAATTTACATAAAAATCAAATCGGAGTGCTCGTGACAGGTAACAAGCACCTTCTTAAAACAAAAGATTTCGTGCCTCAAACAAGGACCCTTCCCTTTTCCTGGACAAGAATGATATTTATTACAAGGTGACTGCCTTTGCAATTTGACTTATAAAATTATTATTTTTTTATTTTTAAACTAGGACTGTTGTGGTTTGAAAATGTTCCAAATTCATCCACATTCTCTAGTTCCATGGATTATATGCAAAATATAGCAGCAGAAACGAAGAAGAAAGAGAAGAGGACAAATGGTGAAATACTGAAATAAGATGATTTACAAAATTACATTATCCATTTCTTTGGATCAACAACAACAGCTAACACAAAACATTTTAATTGCTATAGTTTTGGTTACCATGCATGAACCAGAAAACCAAACCCCACCAAAAACAAAATCAAAAACAAAAACACAAAAGAACAAGAGGGTGGCAATGGCACATGGACTTGTAGACCTAAATCAGTTTGGTTTCGTTTTCAGAATCTATTTTCTGAAATATCACATTGTTCTCTTTTCTTTTCCTTTTTTTAGAGTTTTTATAACTCAAAAGCAGATTTCCTCGTTTATTTTCACCAAACTAGTTTTTATTATTTTTAAAAAAACAAATTCCGAAAACGAAACCATAAAAGGTGTGTAAAAGTTTGGACCTTGAGTGCTTCTTTGTGGGTTTAGAGATATTGGAATAGTAGGAGGGAGGAGGAGTGAGAGGAGGGAGAGAAGTGTCACAAAGTGGATTCTTAGGAGTACCAGGCTGAGACTCCCACAAGAATGGGACAGCAACAGAGACTCCACCATAGTAGACTCTGAAAGATGGGCTACCCATGGAGCTTCTTTCCTTAGATTCAAGTCTAGAGAAGAACTTGTCATCCTGCTTAATTTGAAGTGACTTTTGGGGAAGCTCAGGGCTACTACTAGTGAACATCTTGGACTTGATTGACGACTTGCTTGGAAAATGGATGTGATGATGGAGAGAGAAGAAGAGTGGAGAGGTTCAACTGATATATGAACTCACATATAATATATACTAGTGGGAGGGGTGGTTAATTTAGGGAGATGGGGATGGTTTTCTTACATTTTGTCCAAACAATTAATAATTGAAATAATTTAAATAAGAACAAATTAGATCAGTAGCCTCTATACTTTCATCTTTATATCATTTTGGTTCTTAAAATTTTAATTGGTTCGATTTTGATTATGAAATTATGATATTGTCACAATTTGCTCCAATTGATTACAATAGTTAGTATTTTTTATAAAAAATGCACACATAAGCGGCATATGTTATGCTTTTAAGTAAAATTATAAATTTATTTAACTCAATGAGTTAACCTCAATTAACTTAGTAATTATTTTTAAAAAAATCCCTGTTATCAATTAGATTAATTGATACAAAATTTAAAATTAAGAATCAAAATCAAACTAATTGAAATTAAAAGAATTAAAATGATATAAAGGACAAATTGTAAAGACTATCAATATCATTTACTTTAAAGTAATTTAGGGGGCTTTATAATATAACCTGCTTTACAAGTCATTTTTCAAAAGTGAGTTCTATGCCAGGATTACTAAATTCTCGATCTTTAAAATTTTTGTCCCATTATTTTTAATGCACTAGTAATTGCACAATCACATTCAAGATTTTTTTGTTTTGGAATTTTCACCGATATAATTAAAAGTAATTTAGAGGAAAAAAATATAGAATAGAAGACCGTTGAACATGACGAACATATGGCAATTGATTAAGATTTGTGCCCACAATAAGTACTAGAGGTTTAAATGACAACAATTTGGGAAAATCTGCCATTTACTGTGCTTATAAATGGTGGGGGCAAATCCAACTAGTCTTTTCACTCATATAGTCTATTTATCCTTCTAAATTAATTGGAACAAAATCATAAATCTGCATTGCTGGTTGTATATGGAGTTGAAATTTCTCACAATACATTAACGGTGGTGTTATATATACTAATTAATATATTAATTAGTATATCAATACTAATTATGATATTATTTTGATCTCATTCATTAATCACGTTACAAATCTCAAAAATTTCTTAAATTGTATCACATTATCAATTGGTACACAAATTAATATACTAATTAGTGCATATAGCATTATTCATACATTAATATGACACAAACTGTACATAAAATTAATGAATATATAAATTTTAAAAAAATGGCACATACTATATCTAAAATTAGTGAATTGATCATTTTACCTCATTACAAGATCTGAATTTGACTCCCTTCTCTTGCTCTAAATACACCAAAAAAAAAAAAAAAAGTTGATTGCTCCTCAATTAGTTTTTCAAAGTTTTAATCAAGCAATTTAAATGTTGATGAGTACAGGGGTGTGCATATGTCATGAATTACTAACCCCATATGCATTTAGGTAAGTTAACAAATCATATTTAATAGAAAATTTTCTCTTCTCTAAAATAATTTTTTTAACCCTAAACCCAAATGTAATATGAGCTGAAAATCAATGTGGACGATATTAACCTTGATGGAGCATCTCATAAGAGTAAATTTAAGCACACAACAAGATTTTCATGTAATTTCATGTAACATTTATATTTTCTTATGTAAAAATCTTATGTATTCATAATGCATTTGTTCCGATAATAATAGTCGGTGACACCATCATGTCAATCATTGTCGTTTGGGCCCTTGGTTGTACAAAAGGACAATGTGCTACATGATCCTAATTTTTTTTTGTCTAGGCTATAGGAGCTCATAAGACAATGACCACACACTAGCCATAGAGGCTTTTTTTTCTTTTTTATTGGGAAAGTCCGTAGACTTAGAAATTGAACATAAAAAAGTGAAATCAATTATTTATATAATGAGGGCTATCCATGAAATCAATTTCAATCATTAAATATGTTTTGTAGACATTTTTTTGAAGTGATACTATACTGCTGCTAATAACCAAATTGTATATATTCATTCAGAGTTCAACTTTTGTATGCACTCTCTTTTAAAAGAGTGTCATTATGTTGGAGAAAATATCAAAGGAAAATGGCTTGTAGCTTAAATTTGGTGGCCCGAATTCGGTTCGAAATTCAAAACGATGTTGTTTTGGATTTTGAATTTTTTTTTTTTTTTTCTGCCTTTTCTTTCTCTTCCTTTCTTTTTTTCTTCTTCTTCGTTGAACACAGGAGAAGAGCAGAGGAAGAAGAGAGGAGAAGAGAAAGAGGAGGAGAGAGGGAGAAAGAGAGAGGAGGAGAGGAGATCGTCGCAGCACCACCGCCGTCGCCTCCGGCCCCGCCTCCGCCTCCTCCTCCCCCTGTGATTATGCCCCCTCTAGTCCTCCTCCTTCCTCTTCCTCCTCCTCTTCCTTCCTCCTTCTCTTCTTCTTCCTTCTTCTTCTTTCTTCTTCTTCTTCTCCAAATTCGAGCCAAATTCGAGCCTCCAAATTCGAGCTACCTATCGGAACCCAATATCAAAATAGTTATATTCTCATCTCATTTTTTTATTATATATTTTTATACATCTTTAACTTAATGATCACTTATGCAAGTTTAATATTTTCATGGGAGAAATGATCTTGTAGGCCACTAAACGAAAAAGAGAAGGATGATTCAAAAGATTGACAACTAGATGAGCAACTTCTTTGGTTGATATGGATTGAGTTTTTTGCAATGCCATCTATAAATATGCAATAATGGCTGCAACAACTCATGTGATGTACTGTGAAACATTGAACAAGAGAGAGAATTTTGAGCCTGAACTCATGTGACCACACACTAGATAGAGACAGATAGACTTTCTTCTCACAACACTAACAATATGGGGTGACATAATTTATCTGGTACACTAAATTAATTATACCAAAAATTTAACAGAGGAAAGACTCACATTTGTTAGATAGTTAAGAGGTAAACGATGAATGCTAGTTGATCGATGGGGGGAGAGAGAGAGAGAAACCTAAGAAGTTGATAAAGTATATAGACAGAGAAGAGATTAAGATTAAAAATGGAAGATACATTAATTAAGCGCGGAACCATCAAATTGTTTCATGAGATTAGTGGCTTCCGCTTTGTTTACATGTACCAAAAGATTATATATGTAATTTTTATACATACTGTTTATATAAATATAAACAACACACATTAACAAAATATTTGTTAAGAATGATAATTACGTTTGGAAGTTCAAATTCACCAGGGATGGAGTGATTCTACTTATACATAATAATTTTTTTATAATAAAACTTATTGTGTGTAAATGGAAACCCTCCAATGTAGGATCATCTATCAGCACAATATAGTATGGGTGCACAATAAATTTTTTTAGTGATTTTAATTTCTTTTATTTTAAATCATCTAATCAAGCCAGACCTTAAAAATAAAATAAGGCCAAGTTTAGGAACTTGTAAAAAGGTTAAAAAGTCAAAAAGTTATTCAAAAAGTTAAAAAGTTAACACTATTCACCAAAAGTCAACAATTACGGCTACACAACTCCCCATTCAAATTTTTCCCTACAAATCAATTTTTACAATTTTTTATTACACATTTTTCTATAAAAAGTTAAAAAATTAACCCAAACATCTATATTTTCAACCTCAATTTTTTAATCTAAAAACACAAAAAATACATTTATTTAGGACACCCCAAACAACACCAGCTGAATAATTTGATCTATGATTGCAAGTAGTTTATAGACCAGCTCGGGATAGGATCCATTAAACATACTTACAAGGAGGGAAAAGTATGCAAATCTCCGTGCAAATGAAAGCTTCAAATATAACGAAGCACTAACTATTTTTTTTACTTTGTCTACTGAGTTTTGTTTGGGAATATATTATTTTAATAATTTTTTAATTTTTTAATAAAAGATAAAAAAAATAAAAAATAAAGAGAGTGATGTGATAATTTATAGTAATTTTTAAATTTTTTGATCAAAATTAAAAATTGTCAAACGAGGCCATTTCTTTACTTAGGCCTCGTTTGGGAATCAGCCCGATAGTTATTAAAAAAGTCAAAAAGTCACAATCTATATCAAAAAGTCAAAAAAAAAAATTTCTCTCTACTTTTTACACATCTTTTTATAAAAAGTCAAAAAGTTTTCCTAAATATACTAATTTTTTTTAATTCATATTTTAACCAAATAATCAAAAAATTATTAAATTAACATATTCCAAATGTTAGGGTGGCTTCTACTCCACATATTTATTGCTTTAAATTTTGTTTTCCAATAATATGCTTTAAAATAAAAAGAAAAAGAAAAAAAAAGAAAAAAAGAAAAGGGCGACCATTTCCCTTAATATGTTTCAACTGTCACTTCGCGTGAAAAAGTAGATTCCAAAATAAAGCTTGAGAGTTTGGTCTACCACGCATTACCACTTTTGCAAAAGCTTTTGTTTGGGGGTATGAATTTATTTTTTGACTTTTTAATTATTTTAGTTAAGAGTTAAAAAAATTTGTTTAGAATAAGTTTTTTAATTTTTTTAAATTTTGTGAAAGGAAAAATAAAATAGTTATGGTTTGAATGTGATATTTTATTTTATTAATTTTTTAGTCTATTTTATCTTTTTGTGACTATTTTAACTTAAAAGCTATATGTCAAACGAAGCTCAAAGGGCAAAAATATTACTCTACTTTAGGATTGTACAAAATACCATCCAATCCGCTAAAATCGCACCAATTCGTATCAATCTGCACCGCTAATCGCGGTTTAAACTTTAAAATTTATAATCCATCAATCGAACTATTCCGCTCCACTATAATTTTTTTTTTTTTTATCAGCAAAAGAAATTTATTGAATAAGAATCAAGGATAAATCCTTACATCAAACATCAATAAAGAACAAAACCTAGTAGGTGCTATAAGTATCAGAGTGAAGGTCATTTATCCTAAAGGTTGGCGCGGGTCGGTTGCAGCCACAGAACTTTCAATCCGCCGTCCGTCCGCCAGATTGGCGAATTTGAGAAAATAAATCTGCATCCATCCGCCAATCTGGCGAATGTGGATCGAGCGGATTAGCGAATTAGCGGATGGATGCGAATCGGTTTGGCGGTTTAAAATTTTAAATTTTCAACATAATTCAACTTGTGCACTTCCTCAAAAATATATAGGGTAAACTACCAATAGGTCCTCCTTTAGAAACTTATTACCCAATAGGTCCTACTTTGGAGACTTATTACCCATTAAGTCCTATTTGATATAATTTATTAAGTAATAAAGATAAATTTATTAGTCTTTTTTTTTTATAAATAATTTTATAGTGATAAATTTATCAGTCTCTTTGTTTTATGAATAAATTTTTAGTAATAAATTTATCACTCTCTTATTTTTATAGTGTTAAATTTATTAGTTGGGACCTGTAGGTAAATAAGTTTAGTTAACAGGACTAATTGGTAAGTACCCCAAATATATATATATATATATATATTACAATCAATAACTTAAAAAAGTATTACAATCACTGCATGCCTCATTTAAAGAAAGAAAGTTTGAAACTTTAAAATATTACAATCACTACATGCCTCATCTACATATTACAATTACAGCATGTATCATCCACGTAAAGGATTACATAAAGTATTATAATTTGTGATTCTTAAATTATAAAAATAATTCAAACCATCAAAATCATGAACAGAGCAATAGTAAAGATTGTATGCCTTTGTATTGTTCAATCTATATCTATTTTTGAAAACAAAAACCAACCAATATATATCATCTTTTTTATTTATTATTTTTAGAGTTTGATTTAAAAACTAAAAATATAGATAAATAATGCATTTATTTTTTTTTAATTCAAAAAATTTATTTAAGTGGAAAACTCTTTTTCAACAGAATACATTCAACAGAATATTTAAACTTTTTTTCAATTGAAAATACAAAGTTTTACAAATTACTAGGGGTACTTGCGGTTTAACGGTTCAGTTGTGGCCAAAGGAACCTCAAATCCACCATCCGTCCAAAACTAAGCGGACTAGAAAAAATCAATTCGCAACCGTTCGCTCGTCATCACGCATCTGTCCAAAATGCAACGAATCAATTCGGTTCGGTCAGTTTGAGTGGATCAGTACATCCGCTGCTCACTCCTAATTTATCCCAACTAGGTTGGCACAAAAAGACTCACTTAATCATATACAGCACCTATAGAACAAAGCTGAGGAGAGATCAACCAGATAGAAACAAAACAACAACTATGAACACCCAAAACACAGAAACCCAACCAGCTAGCTACCTCTTATAGCTTTGATCCTAAACACCAAGTCAGAAACAGAGTAACTCACCTCTTTGACATGGTATTTAACCTAGAAGGCTATATGCAATAATATAGATTCACACAAACCTTCCCAATTAATACCATAACTAGCAAACTTGCATCCATTTCTAATCTTTCATAAATTCCATCTCACAGCAGCTGGAATTGCACCCCAAATACTCTTTTCCATCTTTTTGAATTTGAATCCATTCCACCACTCCAACAAATGACTTACAGATTGAGGAACCATCCAAACAATACCTCACTATGACAAAACCTCTATCCAGATTTTCCAAGCAAAACTGCAATGAAGGAGCACATGGTTCACATCTTCATCACAAGAATTACAGAAAATGAAATATCAATATAAAAATGAGTGTGAGAGAGATTTAAAATACGAAATTATTTACAAATTATAATGGCTATATATATGAAATATATTATGAAAATTACTTTATGTTATATGTCTAAAAAATATTATACAAATTAGTGTTATATATTATGCAAATGTATAATAATTAGTTAGAATATTTTTCAATCTGTCAATATGTAAAAAATCGCCTAAACCAAAATTTGCCAATTCACTAATCCACTAACATGTCATTCGATTTGTGATTTTACTCTCAAACCGTCCGAATTACACTACGCACACCCTTATCCTAAGCTACATATAATTTTTTAGGACAATTAAAAAAAAATTGAATTTGATTTTAGTAATAAAATAAATTTTTAATTTTTAATTTTATCAATTTAAATTTTAATATTAGTATTTATTTTAAATCTAAATTATTTGTCATTTTCTTTAACTAAATCTGATGAAAAAATATAATATTTTAATAATTAAACTCAATGAAAAAATATATAAAATATCTAAAATATTTATGTTCATTTTGTTTAATGATTAAAATATATATTTTTTTTAGTCATTTTCATTCTCCTATTTGACTAAATAGATATTTTTTCATTTGCCTATTTGAAAATATGTATTTTAAATATTTTAGGCATGTCTTGAGTTCAATGATCAAAATACTATTTTTTTCATCGATTTTAATTAACGAAAACAGATAAATGATTTAAATTAAAAATAAATTAAAATATTAATATTTAAATTAACAAAATTAAAATTAATTTTTTATTTTATTACAAGGTCAAATCTTGAGTGTGTTTTTTTTATTATTTTAAATTTATTTATCAATAATCCACACATTGCAAGATGAACAAAAGTGGATCAAAGAAAAAGTCAAACAACATGTGATTGAGCCCAAATAAATTAAATAGTAGAATCCAGTCCAAACTAGCCGTTGGCCCGTAATCCATGCTGAAATTTTTGTTTCCCTCTCCTCCACTTTTGGGTTCTTCTGAAAAATCGAACGTTACACACCCACCTAGTTACTCCTTGACTCATACACATTACAACACAACGTTACTCTCTCTCTCTCTCTCCTCTGTTGTATCTACTGGTATAGTCCACTGTTTGGGATAATCATTGTTCATTATCCACAAGTTTTAGGTTTTGGATTGAGGTTTCAATGGCTGCTGAGGACTCAGATTGCTTTACCCAATTTGTTTCGGAAACACTAGAGACGGATTCACTTGGGGGTGAAGCTAAAAGTGTCGAAATTGGACTCAGACAGAGCGAAGCTGAACTGGGTTCGGGGAAGAAGATGAAGATGAGGGCTGAAATCGACACGTCAGCGCCTTTCGAGTCTGTGAAGGAGGCAGCGAGTCGATTCGGTGGAATCGGTTTCTGGAAACCCAATTCCCACAAGCCCTCTGAATCTTCTGAGGTCTGCTCTCTCTCTCTCTCTCTCTCTCTCTCTCTCCAAGCAAAGTTTATTAATGTGTTTGCTTTAGAATTTTATTTTAACCTGTTATTCTTTAGTTATTTTTTGATAAACCATACAAAGTCTGAATTTTTAATTTTAGTATGAGTTCAGCTTCTTTTTGTTTACTGGCATTGACATTGTCATTCTGTCTCTCTTTTGGTTTTTGAAGCTAATTGTTAATTGTTCTTCTTCAAAGGTGTTTCATATTACTTCTTAACCCATGATCCCAATTTGCTTTGAAAAATATAGTTTAGAGCTATATTCATGTTGTGCCTTCATTTGCAAAAGTATATGGTTCTCATTTTGTTTCTTTTTTTCTTTCCATTCATAGTTTCAATTTGCAGTCAAGGGCAGTAGTCTCCATTTAAATGGGGTCATCATAAATCTTATATTTGGCATCCATTTATTCAGTTTATTTACCTCAGGATTAACCTTCTTTTTCCACCATGAATGGGGACTATGGTTGTAGTCATAGAGTGCATTACCTAGGAATAGGATCATCCTTAGTTGGGGGACCTATTTGAGCTCGGTACCTATTACAACTACCGGCAGGTGTGGGATACCCAACAACAATATGATTAGTTTAGTTAAACAAGTTTTGCTTTTTTTAAAAAAAAAACCAAACCCTTGCTATTTGAAATAGATTTCCAAAAGCAAGTTTTTTTAAACTTATATTTCGCAAACTCAATACATGACTTAAAAGAACAACCTAGGTTTGGTAAATAAGTTCAAAACAACTTTTATTTGAGAATTTTTTTAGACACGGCATGGGTTTGGTACATAACTTTTAGTTGAACACACCTCACAGCCAGTGTAGTTTCTACTCTAGAGCTGCATTGCGCACATTTTAAAGTCGATACTTTTTTCCCTTTTTTGGGTAATGTGGTTTTGATCGTCTTAATGCACAGTAGCATAGATATAGTTATATTACACTTATCTAGTTTTAATATGTTTCACAGATACTCTCCCACCTAGGAAAAAAAGAGCATAAATATGAGATGAATAGTAAATCAAGTGTTCTGATTTCTTGGTTCATACCTAGAAAGCTATCTGTCTTTCTTGGCATTATTTGATATTAAGGATTATGTAGATCCTCAAAATTTTGCTGCACTTCTTCTAAATGATGGTTTCTCTTCAATTTTTCAAAGTCATTGTCTATGAACTAGGCCAGAATCAGTCCACCATTTGGCCCATTTTTTGGAGAGTCATTTATCTTAAAGTCTTGTTATCTTACAAACTCAATAGCTGCCATCTTAATTCAATGTCAGGATCATGTTTTTTCTTATATTTTGCTTTCAGTTGAAATGGAAACACAGTCTAAACCACTTTAAGCAAAATCCGTTTGTGATTTCTATTGAGATTTTTATTTATTTTTTGAGGGCATGGAAGTCTGAAAGATCAGTTAAATACAATTACAAGGCTGGATTCTGGTAAATTTTCTTTAACTTATTTATTTATTTTTTACAATATTTGATTTGTTGAGGAGTTTCCATTAATGGCAGCATGGCATTGGCACTGAAGTGGTTGACATCGCAAAAGTGGAGGGACAGGCTGCACAGTTGGAGAAAGATCTGATTGCAAAAGAAAAGGAAACACTTGATGTCTTGAAAGAACTGGAAACAACTAAAACAATTGTACAAGAACTGAAACTAAAGCTACAGAAAGAAACATCTGAAATCAACGCAGCCTCTGATGCAAATTTCGAAGATAGGAATGCAAATTCAGTTCCGGAATTCATCTTAATGGAATTGAAACAAGCCAAGTTGAATCTCAGCAGAACTACGAATGATCTTGCTGATATTCGAGGTACTGTTGAATCATTTAACGAGAAAATAGAGAAGGAAAGAATTTCGCTTGAGAAGACCTGTGAGAGGTTATCTTTAAATTCCTCAAAAATGTCAACACTCGAGGAAGAACTAAACAAAACAAGACTGAAGCTACAACAGGCCCAAGATAATCCCATTGATATAACACAAGAGCTTCAATGGTTGACTAATGAGGCAGAGCAGTACAAGAGAATGGGTGAATCAGCAAAATCAGAAGTTCTGAGAGCAATGTCAGAGATTGAACAGACAAAAACTAGGATTAAAACAGCTGAGATCAGATTGGTTGCAGCCAAGAAAATGAAGGAAGCGGCTAGAGCCACTGAAGCTGTTGCTCATGCCGAGATCAAGGCCCTATCAAGCAGTGAGGCTAAAGGAGTTACCCTTTCGTTCGAGGAATACACATCTCTAACTACAAAAGCCCGAGATGCTGAGGAAGCTTCTAAGAGGAGAGTAGTAGATACCATGCTTCAAGTTGATGCAGCGACAAATGTTTCAAAAATGGAGATTTTGAAGAGGGTAGAAGAAGCGACGGAGGAAGTCAAAACATGTAAGGTGGTCTTTGAAGAAGCTATGAATAGAGTAGATGCTGCAAATAGAGCAAAGTTGGAGGCTGAAGAGGCGCTGCAAAAATGGAGATCTGAACACTGTCAAAAAAGACGTTCCATACAGAACTCTACCAAGTTCAAGAATTCTTACCCATCTCACCATCGAAAAGAACCTTGTGTTATTGATGTGAATGGGTTGAATCTGGTAAATGATGAGCCAAAGCTGGTTTTGAGGTCATCACTGTCTATAGGGCAAATACTGAGCAGGAAACTGCTTCTAAAAGAAGAATTTGAGAATGGGACGAAGGCGGGAAAAGGTGCTGTGAAGCGGAAGATTTCACTCGGTCAAATGCTTAGTAGGTCTAATGGTGATACGCCCTCTACGCAGAAGAGCGATGAGAGGGAAAGTGGCCACAAACAGCTGCCTGCAAAGAGAAAGAAGTTTGGATTTGCTCGGTTCTCAGTCCTCATCAACAAAAAGCAAAGTAAGAAAAAGAAGAAGCAAATTCCTCATCAAAAAACAAAGTAAGAAAAGGAAGCAAATTCCTCCTAATTCAAGGTGCCACAGTTGCTTCAGATCAAGAACTGCCTTTTCTTGTCATCTTTAATTGTCATGTTCATGTTATTATTATGCCCTAAACCTCTTTCGGTGTGTCGCTAGTTTAATGTTTGTCTTCTTAATTAGGTGCCTAACTTACCTTAGATCCATTGTTTGTGGATTGTATTTTCTCTCTTTTATGGTGGTTCAAATGATGAAAGTGAAATTTCACTATTACAACCTTCACTGAGAATGTGTTGTATGCTTAAAACATTGTCTCGATGTCTCGATGATATATTTCTCTTTTGGAAAGGAGTAATTCTAGGTGCACAAATGATTTTTACAGAATGGGACATAAATGTGAAACAACCTTTGCCTCATGTCTCTGTCATATTCTATGAATATCTTTTGTTTTTCTAACAGAGCTGTTTTTGGCAATTTGTGTATAGTAATTTACGCCAAATCATGCAATAATCTGTCAATTATTTTCAGCAGTTTCTTTCTGGCTCTTTCTTTCATGTACTGTGAATGGGGAAGTTTATCTGTTGCTTCTTTCCCAGCTCCTTCATATAATAATTCAGATTAATATTTTGCAAAGGAAAATGAGTGAAATTCCCAATTTTGAGAATCGTCATGACTCTCAAAATGATCTGGGCCACCCAAGTGTTTTTTTTTTTTCCTATCTCTCTCACATGACTTGAGTGGAGCAGACTATTTAGGGACGGACCTCACTGCCCACTGGGCTGCGTTGTCCATACTAGAGGTCCACTTCATATTGGAAATTTTGAATGACCATTGGATCTGTCCAATCTTGTTAGACATTTTAAAAGAGAGGAGGGTTGTGTTTGGCCAAAAAAAATTAAATATTTTTTTGTTCTTAGAGTAGTAAAAAATAGAAAAACAAATTTTCAAATTTACTTTGTTTGTTGTTCGAAAAAACCTATTCTTAAAATTACTTATGCCGAGATAAGAATTTTATCGAAAAGTGGCTAAACTAAAATACTTTATCCTGAGATAACTTGTCATATCTTATCCTATTCACAACCCAAACATGGCCCTTGAATTTTTCTTCAATTTATTATTATTTTTTGAAAGAAACATTGTGAAAGAAAAACATAACCAATCAATAGAGATAGACAATAATGAGCTTTTGTTTTGCTTTCCAAATTTGACCTTGCTTTCTTCTTAAGCTAATCCTCAAAACACACTCACTAGTCCCTAGTCCATGCTATCTGACATCAAAAAATTAATAAAATTGACATAAATTCTATGTCCACTATTATTTTAATCTTTAATCTCTTTAACATTTTGTTTAAGGTTTCAAAATATTCTCATCTCAATAGAAAAAGTACCTAACATGCTCTTTTTCATTTGATAACTTCTAATATTCTTATATGGAATATGAAAAGTTCTATTTAAGATGTCTTATATAAAATAAGCGTGGACTACACATTAAAAATTATTGGGTAATTTATGCAAATGGTTTCTATAATTTATTTGTTTATCATTTTGGTCCCTATTGTTTTAATTTGATCAATTTTGCCTCTAAATTTTACGAATTGTGTCATATTAGTCCAATAAATAACGGCGGTTAAATTTGATGGATGAAAATCAAATGATGTATCAATTTGGTCCTTATAATTTATAGGAAAGTCAAAACAACAAGGACCAAATGGATACATCGTGGAAATTACAAGTATCAAATTGACACATTATTTAATTTTTCATCCATCAAACTTAACTGCCGTTATTTATTAGACTAATATGACACAATCCGTAAAATTCATGGACAAAATTGATCAGATTGGAACAATAGAGACCAAAATGATAAAACGGGTAAACTACAGGGACTACCGCTATAATTTGTCGAAACTTATTTATAAGTTATATTTGAAAGACTTATTTAATGTGAAATTTTATGAATATTCTTTCAGAATTTGAAATCCTATTTAAATGTGTTCCATAAGGTCTTATGAGTTGTAAATAAATAATATTAGTGTACTATTATACTCCTAATTTGTTTCCGTATTGTACCTTATTTTCTCATTCATCATATCATGTTTGGGAAGACTTTTAGAAAAGATAAGTCTACAGGCAACGAGCTTGCGAGTTTTTTTCGCCTTGATTGCAAGATTCCAGTGCATTTTTAAAATATTGCTTAAATGGATGTAGATATAGTCGATGATATGATAAAATTTGAGGGTTGTGTGTTGATTCATTTGACATATTTTGACTCCAATCAGTTGAAGGGAAAATGTATACTTTCTTCTTCTTTTTTGTTGAAGTGTGTTGTTGTTTGTTGAAGTAGATTGTTTATCTTTAATAGGGCATTGACAATTTATTACACTCATTGATAGGCACACTTTAGTCAATGTTGAATGTGTGTAACGCCCTCAAAATAAACCCATAAATTATGCATTCATTACATTCATAAACTTAAGAGAGTAAAACATAATCAGCGTGTTTGGTTTGAGTTTTTTGAGTTAAGTTTTTTGAAAACTGAGTTTTTTGAAAACTGAGTTTTTTGATTTTCGTGTTTTTTTGTTTTTAGTAAATATTTTTAAAATTTTAAACATTTTTTTTACCTTTTTAGATGCACCTTACTTAGATGTATCTAAAAAGTAAAAAATTTGTGAAAAAATATTTTTAAAAATTAATAAATACATAAAAATATAAAAAATGTCTTGAATTCTCAGATTTTTTTTGTATTTTTATTTAGTGAATTTTAAAGAGGTTTTTTCAATTTTTTACTTTTTAGGTATATTTATGTTAGGTATGTCTAAAAATTAAAAAAATTGCTCAAAATATTAAAAAATTCAAGAAAACAAAAAAACAAGGAAAATAAGAAAGTAGAATTTTCTGAAAAGTGTTTTTGAAAAGTGGTAACCAGGCATATTGAATGCCATTCATCAGAGTATTCTTACAAAAGATATTACATGTTGACAACAAAAGTAAATGCCCTATAGGCCTACAACTTTCTAAGTCAACACTTGGGTTCAACAAAAGTAGAGTTCTAACTCTTTACACAAAATAAGCCCATGGCTTGATATACATGTAATATACAAAAGAGACAACAAAAGAGCAATCAGCCTCAAGCCTCCCAAGCTACTTTCTTGGAGGTGGCATATCACCTGAATCTGAAAATGATGTCCCATATAGGGTGAGCCAACGCCCAGTAGAGATATGCTAAACATAATATGAGCAATAACTAAAATATTAGCATTTGATAAATATTTAACCAATATAAACCAACATACAGCACAACCCAATTTCATAACAGGTATGCCCATGTTTCATTCCATTTTTCCTTTACTTAACAATTTTGATTTATAAACATGGCTTAGAACCTGGCCAAACAATTCCTACGGCTCATGTTAAAAACCTTTCCAATATCAACAATTTAAATGAGATTATAACTCATAATAAAACACTTCCATAATTCACAATTCACATGAGATAACAACTCATATTGAACACTTCTATAATTCACAATTCACATGAGATAACAACTCATATTAAACACTTCTATACTTCACAAATGATACACAGATTTGTTGTATCAATGAAGTCCATCCCCTATCTCCTCCCAAATAATATCCGATTTAGGAGTTCATCCCCTATCTCCTCCCAAACCGTAGAGTACATCCCCTATCTCCTCCCATATAATACAATGTATATAAATAATTATCATATACACGATCAATCAATACACACATTCGATGTATTATTCCAACCATCATATTCAATGACATATTCAACCGATTAATTTTAATTTACCTAATCATCAAGCAATGTCTACAACATTCAAGACTATCCTCCACCGATAGCCCAAAGCAATTATTTCTAAACAGATAATAAATGCATCAATAGATAGGTTATCAACAATTTCAAAAGTGAGCGATTTATAAATCCAACTCCACTATTCAACCTTATTTTAAGCCAATTTCATCATTTCCAACTCAATTTCATATTTTCATAACTTTCCAAATTAATTATACAAATTAATTCATAACATTAAATTAGGGCTTTTCTCACTCTTTTCTCAACATTGACCCAAAGGCTCAAATACCAACAATAAACAACAATAACCCCATTTGAGACCCAAAACGCACATGTATTGGCCCAAAAATCAAAACCTCTCTTTATACATTTTGAAACCCTAACACCCAAAATTACCCAACTTCAACATTAATTCAAAATAATCAAAAGTTTATTTCAAAGATCATAAAAGTGAGTAGTTATCCCTACCTCAAAAGATGAGACCAAATGGAGAAGATGATGAATTTTGAAATACTCCAAAACCCAAGATTTTCGGATGGAAATATAGCCCAAGCCAAGCTCTACACTTTATACAAAGGGACCAAGGTAGGAGATCACTCAAACTAGATCAAACCTTAGAGAGAAGTTGAAGTTTAGAGTAAAGAGCTCTCCAATGGAGGTTTTGAAAAGGTAGAGAGAGAGAAGATGCTGAAAAAGTGATCCAAAAAGTCAAAATTCAAACTGATATACAAACAGGTCCACTCGAGCGTGGAACTCTCTGTTCGAGCATCAAACATAGACTCATGCTCGAGCGTCAAAAGCACCGCTCGAGCGCCGAATGTACACTTCCAGAAGTTTTGCAGTCGATAATCCCCGCTCGAGCGTGAAAGTGGACATTCGAGCGTCCAACGACCTGCAGAACAAAATACTGAGAGATAGAAAATCACGCTCGAGCGTCAAAATGCCCGCTCGAGCGGAGAAGCAAAATCAAAGGGCCCGCTTGAGCGTCAAAAGCCCCGCTCGAGTGTGAAGGCAAAATTCTGGGCATCAACTCTAGGTTTCTAAACACAGCCAACCTATTTCAAACCTGTCCAACACAACCCAAGACTCACATACAAAGAGTAAACGACGGAAATGAGAATACGACAACAACATATCCACGGAACTAAGTCTGGAATACAGTAAATAAGAAAGGGAAAACCGGGGTCGCTATAACCTCTCCCCCTTAAGGAATTTCGTCCCCGAAATTAGATACAAGTTTTCAAAAACAAGTTTTCTCAATTCTCAACAATATTATAATTCAATACTCAACAACTTGACCCATTACCGGTCATTCCATCTCTTTCCAATCGGCGAATTACCACATATGCTACAACATGCATTATCGACATGCATTCCTTGAAATTCAACAATTTCCAACATAAGTACTCCACAATTCATTAACATATTCAATGCTAATAATATATTTGCATTTCCATAACATGATTAACATATGCAATGTTAAAGTAAACTTCCATTTCAAGGTACACTCAACCAGTACAATACTTCCATAAACCAAAACATATATAATGTTCTTAAAGTTTATCAATACAACAAAATTCCCAATACATAATTAAACATTAACAAACAAATCCGGATATTTCTCACAGACCTCCAACTCACGTTCCTAAGTGGCTTCTTCCAATCCGTGATGTTTCCACAAAACTTTTACCAAGGAAATGGTCTTGCCTCGCAAGACTTGTTCCCGCGTATCCAAGACCTGCACCGGTCTATCCTCATATGAGGCATCCTCATCTACCTCTAAATCGGTCCAATCCAATATATGTGACAGATCTGGCTCGTACTTCCGAAGCATACTAACATAAAACACGTCATGAACTCTAGATAACTGCGGCGGCAAAGCTAAACGGTAGACAACCTCGCCAATCCTCTCAAGGATCTTGAAAGGGCCAATAAACCAAGGGGACAACTTCCCACTTTTCCCAAACCTCATCAAACCCCGCCTAGGTAATATTTTCAGAAAGATATGATCACCCGCCTCAAATGCCAAAGGCCTCCTCCTACGATCAGCATAACTCTTTTGGCGACTCTGGGCTGTAACAAGCCTCCTACGGATAAGCTCAACTTTTTTTGTCGTTTCCCGAACCAACTCCGGGCCCAACAAAGGTGCATCACCCACCTCAGCCTAACAAACTGGAGACCTACACGGTCGGCCATACAAGGCCTCAAACGATGCCATACCGATACTTGACTGGAAACTGTTGTTGTAGGCAAACTCCACCAATGGCAAGTGCCTTTCCCACGACCCACTAAAGTCAAGAACACAACCTCGAAGCATATCCTCAAGGATCTGAATAGTATGTTCAGACTGCCCGTCAGTCTGAGGATGATAAGTCGTGCTAAAGGTCAATCTAGGGCCCAAGGCACTCTGCAAACTCTGCCACAACCTAGCAGTAAATTGTGGATCTCTATCTGAGACGATCGACACTAGGACCTCGTGCAACCTCACTATGTCCTGAATATACAAGTCGGCAAGATGGTCTATCGAATCTCTCACGCGCATAGGGATAAAGTGCGCCGACTTAGTCAACCAGTCTACAACCACCCAAATAGCATCACTACCCCGCTGAGTCCTCGGAAGACCTACAACAAAGTCCATAGTGACATGCTCCCACTTCCAGTCGGCTATAGGCAAAGGTTGTAACAAACCCGCTGGCCTCTGATGCTCGGCCTTCACTTGCTGACAAGTAAGGCATTTAGACACAAACACTGCCACGTCTTTCTTCATTTCCCGCCACCAAAACTGGCGACCCAAATCACGATACATCTTAGTGCCTCCCAGATGCACCGCAAGGTGTGAATAGTGAAACTCTCAGAGTACCTCCTCTCGGCAAGACTCCGGTACGAACAAACCGTCTCAGTATCTCACACTCAGGTCGAGATATATAGTCAAACCCTTCTCAACCTTTCCACTGGAGATCTTCTCTCGGAGGGATCCTACCTCAAGGTCACCTCTCTGTACCTCTAACACTCGAGTCACAAGTGTAAGCTGCGCAACAACAGAAAACAAGGCCGCAGCCTCAACGGATTCGCCCAGAAGCAAATCAAACTCGCCAAGAGCACCCAACATCTCCTACTCCCGAATGGCTATACAAGCTATATCACTAATGGATTTCCTACTAAGGGCATAGGCCACAACATTGGCCTTTCCCAGATGATAGTGCAACTCGAAGTCGTAATCCTCAATAAACTCCATCCACCTCATCTACCTCAAGTTCAAGTCCTTTTGTGTAAACAGATATTTCAGACTCTTATGATCTGAGAACACCTCGAATCTTTCACTATAAAGGTAGTGCCTTCAAATCTTCAAGGCAAATATCACAGTTGCTAACTCTAGGTCATGTGTAGGGTAGTTCCTCTCGTGTATTTTCAACTAACGTGAGCCATAGCCTACCACTTTCCCCTATTGCATCAACACACAACCCAAACCCTCTCGTGAGGCATCACAATAAACCGCATAACCCAAACCTCTCTCTGGAATAATCAAAACTGGAGCGGTGGTAAGTCTAACTTTTAGCTCTTGGAACGACTTTTCACAAGTCTCACTCCATACAAATTTTATCCATTTCCGCGTCAATCTAGTCAACGGCGAAGCTAGTCTAGAGAAATCTTTCACAAACCGGCGGTAGTACTCTGTTAATCCCAGAAAACTGCGGATCTCAAAAACACTCTTAGGCTATGCCCAATCCTGCACTGCCTCAATCTTGGATGTATCGACAGACACACCTTCCCCGGAAACAACATGGCTTAAGAACTTAACATCTCTTAGCCAGAACTCACGCTTCCCAAACTTAGCATACAGCTTATGGGCTCTAAACAACTCAAGCACCACTCTCAAGTGTTCCTCATGCTCCTCCTCAAACGGTGAATAAACCAAAATGTCGTCCACGAAAACGACCACGAAACGATCTAAGAATTCCCGGAAGATCCGATTCATCAAGTCCATAAATACTGCCGGTACATTGGTGAGCCCAAAAGGCATCACCAGAAACTCATAGTGGCCATACCGCGTACGAAAATGCCGTCTTCGGGATATCCTCCTCCCTGACCCTTAATTGATGGTAACCCAATCTCAAGTCTATCTTAGAGAAACAACGGGACCCTTTCAACTGGTCAAACAGATCATCTATACGGGACATAGGGTATTTGTTCTTAACCGTAGCCAGATTCAATTTCCAGTAATCGATACAAAGTCTCAAGGCACCATATTTCTTCTTAGCAAAGAGGGCCGGTGCTCTCCACGGTGAAGTACTAGGGCGGATAAAACCCTTATCTAGCAACTCCTGGAGTTGAACTTACAACTCACTCAACTCGGCTGGGACAAAACGATAAGGTGCCATGGAGATCGGCGCCGTACTGGGCACTAAATCAATAGAAAACTCAACCTCCCGATGTGGTGGTGTAGACACCCCATTTTTGACCGACCTTAAGACTCAGACGTCACCGATTGAGCGCTTGGTGATATTGCATTTTGTGCTCGTTCAGAAGTTTCAGAGTCTCAGCTGCGAGCCTTGCCTCCGGACTTCCGAGCACTTTCGTGTCTTGCCTCGGTTTGCGAACTAGACTCCGTTTTCTCTGTTTTCTCTCCCTGAAGGGAGGGAGAGGTCTCGTAGATCATCTCTCAGTGGCCGTAGGCTACGTTTCGTGGTCGTAGGCCATTTTTTTCCATTTGGAGCTCGGTTTCTAATTTTTCGGAGCCGTCGGCCGTGTGCCTCGGTTCGGGACCACTTAACCACCTCCGTTTGCTCTGATTTGTGGCACATACCTTATTTCCTCTCTTTTGAGGGACACTGTGGTCCGAGAGACCAACTTCGTGGTTGAACACCACTTTCGGTGCCTAACAGTCAGTTTTCGGGGCCCCGAGCTGCGCGTTTTGGCCCCCGAACCTTCATTTTGCATCGGTTTGGGCTCATTTTTGGTGGAGGCCTTATTTTCACTATTAGGAAGGTTGTAGAAAGGTGGGAGGCCAGTAATTGTTCTGACAACCAGTTTTATTCCTTCATCACCCTCCGTCGCCCGTTTTTCTCACTAGAAAGCCAATGTTGACCACCTTAAGGCCACTTTTTCTAGCCCTAAACCACATATTTGTGTTGTACACACCTGGGAGGCCACCAATATCATATGATCGGCCAGTAATTGTGTTTGACCCTTTTGAACCCCTCCAAAAAATGGGTTTTTCTCTCTCCTGGTTCACCTTCTCCAGTTTTTGACCACATGGTTGTGTTGAGCACACATGGGAGGCCACCAATATGTGGTGGCCGGCCACTAATCTAACTTGAACCTTTTGACCCTTGGCCGGCCGGCCATGGGAAGGGTTGGTCGGCCACCTGCAACCTGGATACCAGGCCGGCTTGCATCCTCTCTGATGGCACATTACAAATCTGCATTTTGTTTCCAGGATTGTGTGGAAATTTGCCTTTTGAAACTTGAATTGTTTTCCCCCCCATTTTTTCCCCTCTTTTACACCTCTTTTGTCTATATAATCAGACCCTCCAGCTCTCATTTGGAAGGTTAGAAATTTTGGTTTAAGCCTCTTGCATTGCATCTCTCTCTCTCTATATTCCAACCATCAAAACCCTAAGTTTCCTACACCATTTCTACACTACCTCATAGCACAAGGCCTCCATACTCCATTCCAACAACTTGGAGCTGTTTTTCAAAGCTTAGGAGCACCCAAACTTGGTCCAAAGGCTGTCAAAGAATTAGTCTACAAGGGTAAGCACATTTCCTCTCTTTTCTTACCTTGTTTTGCTCAATATATTAGCCCCTCTTGCTTGAATTTTTGGGCTCCGACCCTAATTGAAAATAGCATTATTTTGAGCTCTTTTTCATGTCTGTTTTAGGATCCTTCCCTGTTTAAGGTCCCTAGGTACCACTTGCTTCTTTACCTCTCTTGTATGCCTCTTTCTTGCATAGTATTTTAGGCCTATTTATAAACTGTTTTGAGCTCTGTCATAAACTAAAAAGTAGCTTATTTTGAGCCCTTCTTAAACATTGTTGAAGGGATCATCATTGTTTGAGGCCTCCATCTGTCACTTGCCTTTATATCCCTCTTTTGGCCTTATTTTTGCATGATTTTTTAGCCCCTTGTGCTTGTATTTTTGGGCTTTGGTCTGAACTGTAAATAGCCTTATTTTGATCCCTTCTTCATTTTTTATCAAGGGTATTTTGTTGTTGGAGGATTCCTTCTTGCTCTTTGTGTTTAAACCTCCTTTTTGGCCTTATCTTGCATAGTATTTTATGCTTGCTTGTGCACTGTTTTGGGTTTGTTCATCAACTGTAAAATTCCATGTTTTGGGCCCCTCTTCAACTTTGTTTAAGGGCCCTCCTCTGTTTGAGACCAGAAACCATCACTTGCTTCTTTGTCCCCCTTTTGGCCCATTTCTTGCATGATAGTTTAGCCATACTTGTGTTTGTTTTCGTGGCTTGTTATAAACTGTAAAGTGCTTCATTTTGAGCCCCTCTTCAACTTTTTTGAAGGGCTCTTGGCCATTCATGGCCAGAAGCTGCTACTTGCTTCTTTATCTCTCTTTCGGGGCCATTTTTGCATGTTGGTTTAGCCCTATTTGTGTTCACTGTTTGGCCTTGCTTAAAACTGTAAATATGCTTTTTTTGGGACTTTCTTGATTCTTTCTTCATACTTCATGTTCAAATAATGCATGCATTGCATAGCCATAGGTCATTCCATGTACCTAATTTCATGTTTCGGGATTCATTTCATGCATCGGGTGCCATTTTGCCATGCTTCGGGGTTGTTTTGCATCACTTTTTGCTACTGAAATTTGCATGCTAGTATGCCATATTCCACGCCTTGCCATGTCTTGTTAGAGTGGCATTTGATGTTTTAGGGTCGGTCCCCGGTTTGCGTGCACGTGTGCACGCATCTCGAGTGTCTCATTTTCATCTAATGGCCTCCTATGTGAGTGTGGCTGAGGTCCACTCATATTGGTGTAAGTCTATTGTGCATTGTGTATGCCATTTCATTTCGTAGCATTGTGTATGCTAGGTTTTATGTTAGCGCATTGTGTATGCCATGTTACCTCGTGCATCGTGTATGCCATTTCATAGCATTGTGCACGTTAGGTTGTATCTTAGTTGCATTTCATGCATGTCATGCATATTGCATTGTGTTCGGATAGAGTGCTTTGAGCACGGAAACGAAGGGCGTTCGTGCTTGAGTGACAACGTGTCTCAATTCGATCCGGACACTCCGGATTATCTATGATGAAGTTAGGTTTTAGTTGAGTTTTCATGTGCATTCATTCTCTATTGAGTTGTGAAATTCGACTCCTCGGCCATCATGCATCGAGATGCGTGATTGGTGGCACGAGGATCGAGGCATACATACATTTGTGAAAATACATTGCCATGCCCTTTTTCTGCTCTCTGTTATAGCAAATCAAGAATCAACAGTCTTTCGGGACTTGGCGCGCTTTCCAAAAATTATTGCAAAACAGAGGCTAATTGAGGCATCACAGTGGATTTCCGCGCAAAGGCAACCCGGACATGCATCATTCATCATCCGAAGAAGAGTCAAGGCAGTCCCTGGCTTGCATGCCAATTTATTGTTTTCTTAGTTAATTTGGTAATTAATTAGGATTTTTGTACATATTTGGATTGTATTATTTATTTGGACTGTACTATTCAGGACTGTATATTATTCTTTTGGACCCTCTGCGCGAGGGCATAATTGTAATAAGTATGCGTGTGTGTGATGTATGTCTTCCAACCCCACATCTTTCTTTCCTTTTATTTACCAGCTTATGATGGTTAGATTAGGGCATGTTTCAATTAGCATACAGTATGATAGCATGTTTGCATTCATTCATCTGTTTTGCATGCACCGGGCTCGGCGCATCATACTAACTGTATTTGTATTTCAATTCCAAATTGAATACTTGATAGCTGTTGCATCTCATATGCCATGTTTAGAATAGCCGAGCCTGCTATAGTTGCATTTTTGCATGTGTTGCATTAGGCATTTCTGTATAGTTAGGATCATGCATGATTTCTAATCGGTTTCTATTTTGGCTTGGAGTACTCGGTGAGTTTTTACGCTTTACCCTTTGATTTTGGAAGCTCGCTCGAGCGAGCATCGAGCGAGCATCGCGCGTAAAAATTGAGCATCCAGTATTTTTACTGTTTCATCAGACCGCTCGAGCGAAGGATTGTTCGCTCGGGCGAAGCCTTTGATTTTGCAACCTCGCTCGAGGGAAGGCTCGCTCGGCGAGACCCATTTTCAACAACTTTTGAAAAGTGCCTTCCAGCTGTATTTTGCATCCTCATCGCATCCTAGGCATCCTTAGGCCTAGTTTAAAAGCATCTTAATGAGGATTTAGACATAGAACCACAGGGGAATTTAGGATTTAATTATCATCCTTTCCATGTAAACTTAGTGTGTGTTCTATTGATTAGTTGTTTAGGTTGACTCGAGGGGCGCTCTAGCTCGATAGCCCAATCTTTGTGAGTATGATTGTTGTAAAGATATATTCAAATGGTTTCATTTTGAATATTGAATCGGCTGTTTATTGAGCGATATTGTTTATTGAATGAATGTATGTCTGATTTTGGTATTGTGGCATCCTTAGCACCTTTGTTATTATTTATTCTGAGAGCTGTCGGTTTCCTTGTGGAACCATCTTGATTGATGGCCATCATTATTGTTGGAGTCTGAGCAGGTCTTTTGGACCTCTTGTTTATAGGCTAATGGATGTACCATATGTATAGTGATTGATTGAAATATTGATTGGTGAAAATCTTGAAGATTGAAATCTAGTATAATGAATTGATTTCATTCTTGAAGGACATTCATTCATAACCTCTTTACGTTATGTTATTCAGGGCTTTAGCTCACTTTGTTTATATATATATATGTAGGTGCTCGGCCGGACCAAAGCTAGGATGATTGGTCCTAGTTTTGTCGGCCGACTGTGTGCCTCCTTTGTGAGGGTTCAGGCGCCATGCCATGGCTTGGGGTGTTTTTGTTTCCCTCACCTGTCTCCCTACTGTATTGTACTTTTTGTATAGACTGTTGACTGTACTGTTATCGAGGGATTGAGTCCCCGTACTGAATGTCTGTATTGTACTTTTTGTATAGAGTGTACTGTTTTAAACTGTATGAATGCATAAAATGTTTTTGACATACAGATTTTCACAGCTCTATGGACACTAGTTACTATTGCATTGTTTTGGCTTCCTTGAACCACGAACTCTGTTTAATTGTATTCTTGTCTGTAGGCCTTGGTAATCTCGGATTCTTGGCGATTCGATCTAAACCCATAAAGTAGGGTTTGGGTCGTGACCTTGGGTAGCACCATCAAACCATTTTTTTCAAATAAACAAACATGAAATATTTTGTTCCAATTGAGGCGACTCGGTCTATACTTGTATCTTGCGCATCACATAGTAAATCTAGGCTAATACTTAGGAATAAGAACGCACAATGTTTTCAAAATTAGATATCATGGTTAGTAGAGGTCGGTCTTTGACCCGGTAGGCGGTGCTCAAGTGACCTTCCAATCGTACCCAAGTTCCCAGGCCGAGGTAACTTTGGTGATAGCGGACACGTGGCATTGCAAGCGAGTCAAGGTTTCCTAAATTTTCCAAAAATAAAATATTTAGGTGGCGACTATATCGCTTAAAAGCAGTCTATGTTTGGCACTTCTTTTCTAAAAAAATGTTTTTCTCAAAACAATTTGTGGTTGGACTCTTTGGTTCAAGATTAAGAAACGTAACACAAATCGAGTCAGAACATGCGAGGTCCCCCGGACTTATTCACGGTTGGCAAACTAATAAGGTCTTTGGGAAAAGGCGTCCAAGTACTCACAAACCACTCTGTGTCTGAGTCTAGGTCTCATCACACTCACTACTCATAAAGCTAGCGAGAAGACCACTAAGCTTACTCCGCCCTCACGGATCATACACTGGTGGCAACACTCTACCAACCCGATCCCCCAAGAAATGGAAACAATCCCCGCTCAAGGTACATACAGTGACCCTCTGGCAGTAACAATCAATAACAGTCCAGTATGACGATAACCAGTCCATACTGAAAATAACATCAAAACCCGACATAGCCATTACTACAAAACAAAATAGAAGCCGCCGGTCAGCAACCTTTATATCACAGCCCTAACACCCTTATTTCAAAATCAACTCGCCCCTAACAGGTGATACAACATAAATAGGAGAAGCCAACTGTGCCAACTCCAACCCCAAAATAGATGCAAATGTAGCAGATATAAAGGAATGGGATGCACCCGTATCAATCAACACATTGGCAATCGAGTTGCAAAAAAAAAAAAAGGTACCTCTCACAACAGATGGAGTCGGTACAAGATCCTCTCTGTGATAACGACATACACAGCATACTGAGGTCTCTGGTCTACACCTCACCTCTCGAACAAAAATTGCTTGCCTGTTGGAGACAATGAAGCCCACGATTGGCCCTCGAGGCTGGCCCACTATCTTTTGAAACTCTGCGCGTCGCCTCAAACCGGGGCCTTTTCGATGTGCTACTCAACTGCGGGCAATACCTCTTCAGGTGCTCCGCCTGACCACACTGGTAACAAGAGAGTTGCTGGCCTCTACCCTAACTCTAGCTCTAAGGTCGAGCTGAAGATGAACTTGCTCTCGACCTCCATTTGTAACAAATGCGTCTCACTGTTTGCCTCTCCGAGTGCACTCGACACTAGAAAGATCGATCTAGCAAATGCACCTTGGGACTGCTGAGGGTTAGAACCCCTCTGCCTCCTACCGTCTCCCTGACCATTCTGACTCCTCTTAGAGCCCCTCTGCCTCTCCTCCTCCTCCTGCATAATAATCTCGATATGGGCCGCAGCATCTACTAGACGCCCATACTCCCGAACCATGGACCCGGCAACTCTAGTCTTGAGTCCATGTCTCGACTTCCTCTCAAATTCCAGACAACGGTGTTCCTCAGACGCCAAAAGCTCAGGTGCAAACCTGGATAAACTGATAAATGAGGCCTCAAACTCGGCCACTAGCATACTTTCAATTTGCTTGGTGTGAGCGGTCCCTCAACTTCTCCTTAACAGCTGGAGACAAAAACTTTTCCTGGAAAGCATCTACAAAGGCCTCCCATATACCACCAACACGACCCCTCATGAACTTCCACCACTGACCCGCATCTCTCTTCAACTGGAAAAACGCCAAAGTCACCTTCAAAGCCCCGTCTTCGATGCCTAGCATCTCAAACGTCTTCATCATCTGTTCGAGCCATTCATCAACTTTAAGTGGCTCTTTCGGATCACCAACAAACTCATCCGGGTTAGACCGGAAGAACTCTCTCTTCAGAAAAGAAGGCCCTACCTCAGCAACGTGGGCCTGGACCTAATTCTCAGCTCTAAGAATGTATATGGATTCCCTCAAAGCTCTTGCCATCTCGCGGGCTAAGGCGGCCATGGCACCATAACCTCTTGGCAACCACATTGGCACGGCAAACACCTTCACCTTTATTCGAATCTCATCTGGTATAGGCACCTCTTGCCTCTGGGCCTACACCCTCTACGTCCTCGTTCGACATCTTAATAAAGGTAACGAAGAACATTAGCATATTTATAAATGTGCCGAAGCTATTTCACTCGTGTCCTAATGCATGGACAACAGTAATTCACTCCATGTAAGCACATAATCACATAAACACTTACGAATTTTATTTCTAGATAATGACAATCCCATGGCGTTACTAGAGTTAGATTAAAGCTTGACATTGATCAAGTGCCTTTCCAACAAGACTCACGAGAAATCCAAAGGTCCAATCAACATCCTAGAAAGTAAATTTCATACCCATATAGTCACATAAACATGTTATCACATAAGCACATAACATTACACCTAAGTCTCTAACAATTGTGGTACTAACCACTTCCCATATACCCAAAGTATTCAAACCCGGTACACTCTAATACCAAGTTGTAACGCCCTCAGAATAAGCCCATAAATCATGCATTCATTACATCCATAAACTTAAGAGAGTAAAACATAATGCCATTCATCAGAGTATTCTTACAAAAGATATTACAAGTTGACAACAAAAGTAAATGCCCTATAGGTTTACAACTTTCCAAGTCAACACTTGTGTTCAACAAAAGTAGAGTTCTAACTCTTTACACAAAATAAGCCCATGGCTTGATATACATGTAATATACAAAAAAGACAACAAAAGAGCTATCAGCCTCAAGCCTCCCAAGCTACTTCCTTGGAGGTGGCATATCACTGAACACGAAAATGATGTCCCGTATAGGGTGAATAGCCCATCGATGAGATATGCTAAACATAATATGAGCAATAACTAAAATATTAGCATTTGATAAATGTTTAACCAATATAAACCAACATCTGAGACAATCCAATTTCATAACGGTATGTCCATGTTTTATTCCATTTTCCTTTACTTAACAATTTGATTTATAAACATGGCTCGAACACGCCAAACAATTCACATGATACTACGTCTCATGTTAAAAACCTTTCAATATCAACAATTTAAATGAGATTATAACTTCGTAATAAAACACTTCCATAATTCACAATTCACATGAGATAACAACTCATATTAAACACTTCAATACTTCACAAATGATACACAAATTTCTTTGTATCAATGAGTCCATCCTATCTCCTCCCAAATAATATCGGTTTAGGAGTTCATCCCTATCTCCTCGAACCGTGGAGTACATCTCATATCTCCTCGCACAATACAATGTATATAAACAATTATCATATCTGCGATCAATCAATACACACATTCGATGTATTATTCCCGTCATATTCAATGACATATTCAACGAATTAATTTTAATTCACTTAATCATCATGCAATGTCTACAACATTCAAGACTATCCTCCACCGATAGCTAAGCGGTTATTTCTAAGCAGGATAATAAATGCATCAACGAATAGGTTATCAACAATTTCAAAAGTGAGCAATTTATAAATCCAACTCTACCATTCAATCCTATTTTAAGCCAATTTCATCATTTCCAACTCAATTTCATATTTTCATAACTTTCCAAATTAATTATACAAATTAATTCATAACATTAAATTAGGGCTTTTCTCCCTCTTTTCTCAACATTGACCCAAAGGCTCAAATACCAACAATAAACAACAATAACCCCATTTGAGACCCAAAACACACATGTATTGGCCCAAAGAACAAAACCCCTCTTTATACATTTTGAAACCCTAACACCCAAAATTACCCGACTTCAATATTAAATCAAAATGACCAAAGTTTATGTCAAAGATCATAAAAGTGAATAGTTATCCCTACCTCAAAAGATGAAACCAAATGGAGAAGATGATAAATTTGAAATGCTCCAAAACCAAGATTTTAGGATGGAAATGTAGCCCAAGCCAAGCTCTACACTTTATACAAAGGGACCAGGTAGGAGATCACTCAAACTAGATCAAACCCTAGAGAAAGTTGAAGTTTAGAGTGAAGCTCTCCATGGAGGTTTTGAAAAATTAGAGAGAGAAGGTGCCCAAAAGTGATCCAAAAGTTAAAATTGATGATATACACAGTTACGCTCGAGCGTGGAACTTCTCACTCGGCGTCGAGACAGACTTCGCTCAGCGTCAAAAGTGCCACTCGGCGGGATGCACACTTCGAAGTTTTGCGATCGATGGTCACTGCTCGGCGTGAAAGTGGATGCTCAGCGTCCAACAACTGCGAGAACAAAATCTTGAGATGGAAAATCACGCTCAGCGTCAAAACACTCGGCGAGCGCATAAAATCAAGGGCCCACTCGGCGTCAAAAGCCGCTCGGCGTGAAGGCAAAATTACAGGCATCAACTCTAGGTTTCTAAACACTGACCAACTGTTTCAAACCTGCCCAACACAACCCAAGACTCACATACAAAGATTAAATAGCGAAAATGAGAATCGACAACAACACATCCATGGAACTAAGTCCGAATCTGATAAACAAAGAAGGGAAAATCGGAATTCGCTATAGCGTATGTATTTGACATTGTGATGGTTGATTCGTTTTGATATGTTCGATGTGGAGTGGTGTGTATGGGTTGAGGCTTGAGTTAGGAGTATTTGGTTTGATTGTTAATTAAAAAGCGAATATGAACCACATCGTGGGATGACAATTGTACATTGAGATATGGATGATTGTGTTATGATGCATGTTACATTTAGTGTGTAACGTTAATCCACATCTACCATGTAGTAAATGACATTTGTGTGTTTGTTCGATTATGTATGTGTTTGAATGTGTATCGTATCTTTGTTGTAATGTCGGTGTTTATATACATGTCACAGTCGTTGAGTAAAATTATTGGGAATTTGGGTTTTATGGCGAATGTGGATTGAATCTCATCACTCGATGTTGAGATTCTGTTGGATTGAAGGTAATGGTGGTTCAATACATGGGTTAGATTAGGATGTTACATGTTACATTTAGAGGTTACATTATTTATAATTCAACGATAGAGTATTGGAATATCATATTGGATTTGAGATGAGAAGCATATGGGAATGTCATGGTGGGTTTAAGATGTTACATATTACATTTACGTTGAGTTAAGGATGAATTGAAAGGGTAATTTATGCATAAATTAGGTAGAGCTAAGTAAGTCGTTGGAATGAGCCGAGATAGATATAGTCTTGGGCGAACCATGGACGAGGTAATTATCTCGATAGCCTTGGTCCTTAGTCGCATTAGTTCGGTCAAGGTGGGCTATCGATGGCTTGGTCTAGCGATGCGTAAACCGAGGTATCTGTGGGAATCGGACCAAGCTAAAAGATAGCTCTACAGGGGAGGTCATTCCAAAGACTAGGTTGACTAAATTGACTTAATTAGACCGAAGGTTGTGTAAGCACGGTTATGTTTTGTGCTAGCCAGAGTAAGAGTTGCAATTATCTCACTTAGACAAGCAGTGAGTAAGGAGTTATCAGAATATGCATTATCCTTGGGAATGTAATTCCTAGGAGGACTCTGCTAAGGAGAGTAGAGTCCTACTAGGATTGTACAAACCATCTCACTTGGTTGGTAGTGAGTAAGGTGTGTGATTTCTAGAAGGACTCTTATAAGGAGAGTTGGAATCCTACTAGGATTGGCCAAACAGAATCTATAAAAGCTCATAGCAAGACCTATGTAGAGGTATCACAATTCTTACTCTAGAATACATAGAGTTTATTGTCTATTGTTTAGTTGTTGACTTAGGCATCGGAGGGGTTTTCGGCACACACCCGCCGGTTAGCTCACATTTGTGTTTTCAGGTGGCAAAGCAACATTGTTTGGAAGAGTGCAAACTTGATCAACAGGATTATAAGAGAAGATTATTTCGCGCTCGTACAATTGGCGCCGTCTGTGGGAAGTAAAAAGAACAAAACCTTTTGATCGAATTTTCCTCTCTAGTTGAAACCAATGGCGTACAATGAAGATTTGCCGCAATCTGCTATCGATGGACAAACCCCGGAGGGAGGCGGGAGGCGCAAAAGTTTACCTTCTATCCCATCCATGGCAGAATTAGAACCCTAGCGACAGAACTCTTAGAGAGACATGAGAGGCAGGGCACGGTCCTATCGCTCTCAAAGTCACGAAAGACAAAGCGGAAGTTAGATCCACGGGTTCTAGAGGATCGCGTAAGGAGCAAGACAAGTTAATCGGAAGGATGGCGGAACATGGAGACAATGAAGCGCCAAATAAAAAGAAAAGAGGAGGCTGAGAAGAGGGGCACAAAGGCAACACGCCTTTTTATCACTCGGAAGATCGTAGCAGACATGTCACGCCATCGCAAGCAGAAAGTAAGAGCCTTAGAACAAACGACACTCAATCAAGGACTTCCAGGACTCGTTACTCCAAGTCTGAGAGAACGAGGGCTGGAAGGTTATATCTGAGAGAAGGTTATTGGCCCTCGCATACACACCAAACGACATCTAGGCACACGGAGTTACCTAGGTCGGCGGATCTGTGTACAGTGCTCGAGGAGAGGGCCCGATGGAAGGAGGACACCAGCGCTCACGACCCTCGCAGAGTCTCAGCCTTACAGCGATTGGCCCCAAAGACACATGAGAGTGTCAAGGTAAGGATGCCAATACCGCGCCTTGCTTACGAACAACTGGATAAAGTTTTAGCAAGGTTATAAAGCTCGCCGTTCATTCCGGCAATTGAGAACGCACCACTACCCTCAGGCTTCCACCAGCCCAAATTCACCACTTATGAGGGGAAGTAAGACCCCTACATACACTTAAGCCACTTTCGCCAAGTTATGACGATTATCTTGGTGACGAAGCTCTAATGTGCATCTGTTTCCATCGGCTGGCGACCTAGAAATGACTTTGGTTTGAAAATTTGCGAAAAGCGGCATAGCCTCATGAAAACACGATTGGCGAAGCATTTATGACTAGATTTAGAACAAACACCAAGATGCCAGTCGAGATTGACTAGCTTCTCTCCATGAACATGGCGAGAAGGAAACATTGAGGTCCTACAACAACTAGTCTTGGGAGACTTTTAATCAGTTGGAATTGCCCAAACCTAACTATCGCACAGTACAAACGAGATTTGCTGGCTGACAATAAATTAAGGGATTTAATGACAATGACGTCGTCTCTTACTATGAAAACTCTGATGGAGAGAGTGCACTAACACATCTTGGTCGAGGAAGATAGGATGCGTATCAAGACAGAGTTCGATACAAACAGCAATGTCGGACAAAACACCCTTGGCAAAAGTTAACACAGTCGATAAGAATGACCGACCACGTAAAAATCTTTGCCTAACTGGGGGCAAAGTGGGTTGGTAGGTTTGACCAACTCTTTCTAGATTCCTTGCACAACTGGGGGGCAAAGGCGGTTAGTAGATTTGACCAACAAAACATTCTAGATTTCTTGCATAACTAGGGGGCAAAGGCGGTTGGCAGGCTTGACCAACAAAATTTTTTAGACTCCTTACTGGCGGGGACAAAGGTTGGCGACTTTGACCAACAAAACTTTCTAGATTCCTTGCACAACTAGGGGGCAAAGGCGGTTGGCGAGTTTGACCAACAAAATTTTTAGACTCCTTACTGCCGAGGGCAAAGGCGATTATGAGTTTAACCAACAAAACTTTTTGCACCCTTAAGTCGAGATCAAGATCTAGGCTAAAGGCGGTTGGCAGGTTTGACCAATAAAACTTTTTTGAACTCTTTGACCGGGATGATAGTTACCTCGGCCAAAGTAGGTTGGCAGGTTTGACCAACAAAATTTTTGCACTCTTTGGCCAAGATAACAATTACCTCGGCCAAAGCGGGTTGGCAGGTTTGACCAATAAGTGTTTTTGGATTCTTCGTGAATCGTTATCTTGACCAAAGAAGGTCGGCAGGATCAGGTAAGGTCAAGCTAATTAGACATGTAGTGGGAATGATGCAAAACATTGAAAAAGAAACACAGTAACCACGCCAAGAGATCAACAAAATTCATTAATTGGAAGATGATTACAAAATGTGGGACATATAGCCCAGTTACACAGAAAGAACGACTCGTCGTACGATTACAAACTTGAAGGGTATATATATACGTTGAAGGCAAAAAGGCGAGACTATTCAAATTTTTGGCATGACGGCTGTAACAAGAGAACGGGGCTAATAAAGGCACGCCACATGCTAGATTAATGGAAGGACGTGCTGAGCAACTGACAAGACTTATTGGCCCGAACAAGTTTTTAGCTCGTGAGTAGGGCGTTCTTAGCTTCGGTGGAGGAAAATAATCTCAATCATGCTTTGAGATGGAATTAAGGGGCAATTGAGAGGTAATTTATGCATAAATTGGGCGAGCTAAGTAAGTGGATTGGAATGAGCAGAGATAGATATAGTCTTGGGCGAACCACGAGACGAGTAATTATCTCGGTAGCCTTGGTCCTTAGTCACGTTAGTTCGGTCAAGGTGGGCTATCGATGCTTTGGTCTAGCGATTGTAGGCCAGGTATCTGTGGAAATCGGACGAGCTAAAAAGATAGCTTAGCGGAAGGTCATTCCAAAGACTAGGTTAACTAAATTGACTTAATTAGCACCGAGCTATGTAAGCACGGTTATGTCTTATGCTAGCCAGAGTAAGATGTCAAGCCCCAAAATTCAGACAATTAAATATTATATTAGGACTAACCCCAATCAATATTTCATCATCCAAATCCTAGGGGTGAAACAAAAAAAAACTAAACGCAAACCAAATCATCCACCATAAATTCATAACTGACCAATATCTCAACATCAAAGGAACAATAAATAATCAAAACAACCTAAATAAAGTAAGGTTACAAACCATGCCAAATTATTCCAATACTAAAGTCATTAAAAAAAATAATAAATACATAAATTAGTATCAACCCTAAGCTTAAGAAAAATAAAAGAACTCCAAACGACATGTCCTAAGATCACAGTTATTTCTTGCCACCACCAAAACCTCTACTAATCCTGCAAAAGAAATTTGCGCTCAAGCAGAGCACTTTTAGAGTTGCCAAGAGACAAAAGCGAATTCGGTATCTGGTATCTTGGTATGAGTACAAGAATTGATACCTAGGTGCCCACAAGACACAAACAAAAATACATTTAATTCTTGTTACGGGACAAGACAAGTAGTTCCAACCATATCGAGACAAATGGGTAGTTTCTCAAGATACAGTAGCATTTAGTTTCTTTCCCGTACACAATGAAATATAAATTGATTATAAAATAGACAAAATAGAAATAAAAATATGGTGGGTCAGCATTGCATGAAAAGTTAGTAAGACCCACCATCTTGCAAAATAAAGTTAGTATAATTTAACCATAAGCAATTTTCTAAAGAAGTATAAAAATGCACCGTTTCATACTTAAATAATTCGAATTGACCAAAACTCAAAGAACAAAAGTTGTACAGAATTAAATTTTCTAAAAACAACCTCTAAACATTGCTAAAATAAATCAAAACTACAATAATCAAGATCATCCGATTATAAGTTCTAATCGATCTTTTTAATAACAACTTAAAACACAAAAGTTGTCTAGAATCACGTATACATGCCTCTGCTCCAATTTCATAATTTACTGAGGTCGTTGACTATTTTTCAGGATATACAAAACAACCCAATTTACACTATACCAATAACCTTGTAATTAAATTCTTTGTACCTTAACTCCACCACTTCGGCCCTCCACTTCCGGCCTATACATATATCCCATATGTCTCTCGTATACCTAACACCGCTTTGAAGCCAAACTTGCATGGGGATATCGTCCCGAGTTTGACTCACACTCCCCGGATGGTTAGTATATACGTACGCGCGTAAATCAAAGCACTCGTCTACTCATGAGAACAAGGCAACAATATATATACACAACATCTCACTCATGAGAATAAACATAACAATACCGAGCTTAAGGCATTCAAATAAATCTCATAATCCTCACTTTTTTATACACTCTTTCTCACCATCACTCAAATAAAACAACAATCCATGGAGTCATGGTGAAGTATAAGGAATTTATCTATGAGTTCCTAATTAATTTTAGTTTCATATAACCATGAGTGTGATTACAACCATAAAATAAATCCACATTAAAACCTTAAACATGGCATACAACTAATCAAAATAATTAAAATCAATCAATCAATCATCTTTATATAAATACAAAATCAAACTAACTTCAAATAAATAAAAATAAATAAGTAAAAACAACGAATTACACATAAATTAAGAGAAGTGTGTTTTGTACTCACAATATTTTATAGAAGATCAAAGAATATTAGGAAAACTAATAGAGCCACCAAAACAAAACCCTAATCTTTCCTTTTCTTCCCTCTCCTCTTTCTTCCTTGCCACCGTCCCTCTATTTGTCTTCTTTGATTTCTCTCTCTCTCTCTCTCTCTCTCTTTCTCGTTTTTGTTTTCTTTCTTCTCTTTTCTTTTGATCTCTTCAACCTAGTTGAATACTTCTATGTTACTATATATATAAGATTAAATATATATACATTAAATTTATTAATTACAACATTAAATTCATTAAATATCCCATTAAATCTCATGTAACCACCCAATTAATAATTACAACATTCAATTCATTAAATATCACATTAAATTTCATGTAACCACCCAATTAATAAAGCCAAAAATAAAATAAGATAACAATAACCATAACCATAATAATAATAAAATAATGACTTAAGAAAATTAGGGTCATTACAATATACACACCTTAAAAAGAATCTTGTCCGAGATTCGATGGAAGAATACTAAGCAAAAGTTAAAGTGCATCTGCGAACTTTCTCTTCTAACTCGAGTAATATTGTTCTCATCCTCGCTCCATTGCACTTTCACCAAGTTCACTTTCTTCTTGCCTTGCGAATGCTTTACATCGATTTAGAATAGTAACGGTCGCACCACATATATTAAATCGTCATTAATCTCCAACACTTCTAGTGATACTACTTGGGAAGGGTCTTGTACACACTTCCGCAATAAAGATACATGGAACACATTGTGAATCATAGATAAAGCAGGTGGTAGGGCTAATTTGTAAGCCACATTACCAATCTTCTCAGTGATCTCATATGGTCCCACAAATCTAGGTGCCAATTTTCCTTCTTTCCAAATCGCATGATACCCTTCATCGTGAGACCTTCAAAAACTGAAATCACCAACATTCAACTCAATCCCCTTACGTTTTCTATCAGCGTAACTCTTCTGTCGGCTTTGTGCAATCTTAATACGTTCCCGAATAATGTTTACCTTCTCCATGGTCTCTCTCACTAACACATCTTCCAACATCGGAGCATGACCTACTTCCATCCAACAAGCAGGTGATCGACATGGCCTCCATACAAAGCCTCAAAGGCCATCCGAATCTTTGGAGTGATAGCTATTATTATAAGCAAATTCCACCAATGGCAAGTGTTCTTCACAACTACCACTAAGATCAAGGACACAAGCTCTTAGCATATCTTCCAAGATCTGATTTACCCGCTCAGTTTGCCCATCTGTCTGAGGATGGTAAGTCGTACTCAAGTCTAACCTAGCACCCAAAGCATGCTGAAAACTCCCCCAAAACTCTGCCACAAATAACGGATCACGATCCGAAACTATAGAAACGGGTGTGCCATGAAGTCGCACCACCTCCCGAATATATAGCCTAGTTAGTTTATCCGCAGTTCGGTGAACACTGATAGGAATAAAATGAGCAGACTTTGTGAGTCGATCCACTATCACCCAAATAGATTCATTACCTTACTTAGACCGCGGCAATCCATCCACGAAGTCCATAGAGATGTAATCCCATTTCCATGTAAGAATCTCAAGAGGCTGCAAAAGTCCAAATGGTCGTTGGTGTTCTGCCTTAACCTGTTGGCACACATAACATCAAGAAACATACTCTCCAAAGTCTTTCTTCATACCTTCCCACCAAAACGTCCTCTTTAGGTCATGATACATCTTAGTCCCACCAGGGTGAATGGTATATCGGGACCTATGGGCATCATCTATAATCTCTTTCCTCAATTCAACAATGTTAAGGACACATAACCGGTCCTTGAATCGCAATCCCCCATTAGAGTCCACAGACTAATCAGTAGGACAATCATCGATCAAATCCACTACCAGGTCATCGACCTTGCTAACGAGAATCCCATCTAAATTCTGCATTTGACGAACTTTACCTAATAACGTCGGCTGCACGGTCAAACTACCCATGTATGCCTTCTCAGCACTCTCTATTGGTTAAACATCATGTGTCGAAATTAACTCCAAGGACTTCCATTCCTGAATCATCAAAGAAGCTATAACCCCATGTTGTCGACTAAGTGCATCAACGACCACATTTCCTTTCCTTGGGTGATAAAGGATCTCGAAATCATAACTACTGACGAATTTAACCCACCTCTGCTGCCTCATGTTCAACTCTTTTTGAGAAAAGAGATATTTAAGGCTCTTGTGATCTGTGTACAACTCAAAATGCTCCCCAAACAAGTAGTGTCGCCCTATTTTCAAAAACAACTGCTGCCAACTCTAAGTCATGAGTAAGGTATCGTCTCTCATGAGATTTTAATTGTCGAGAAACATAAGATACAACCTTCTAATACTACATCAACACACATCCCAACCCAATTCCACTCGCATCAGTAAACACTACTAACTTTTCCCCTTGTACAGGGTATAGTTAACAGGTCTATAGTCAACCATTGCTTTAACTTCCTAGAAAGCTTTCTCACAATCATCTGTCATATGAACTTCATATTCTTGCGGGTCAACACAGTCATAGGTCTTTGTGATTGTGGAAAACTTCTATAAATCTCTGTAATAACCAACTAGTCCTAAAAACTTCTCACCTCTGTAGGGTTAGTGGCGACTTCCATTCTTTGATCATAACAACTTTCTCGGATCTACGCTATTCCTGATTGGACACAACATGCCCCAAAAATCGAACTTCTTTCTCCCAAAAATGATGTTTCTTGAACCGCATATAATTGTTGCTCCCTTAAAGTCTGCAATACAACTTTCAAGTGTTCTCTGTGTTCCTCCTCATTCTTAGAATACACCAGGATATCATCTATGAAGATAATCATAGACTTATCTAGATACGGTTGAAAAATTTTGTTAATCAAGTCCATGAAATAGGAAGGAGCATTGGTCAAACCAAAAAGCATTATAGGAAATTCGTACAACCCATATCGGGTCCGAAAAGCAGTAAGCGGTATACCTTCCTCTGACACACCCATCTGATGGTAACCCATTCTGAGATCAAACTGAGAGAAAATGGCTGCCCCCTTCAACTGATCAAACAAGTCATCAATTCTAGGTAGTGGATACTTGTTTTGATAGTCTGTGTTCAACTCTCGTAATCTATGCACATGCGAGAGTGCCATCTTTCTTAGAGACAAAGATCGCGAGATGCTCCCACGGAGTTACTTGAAACGAATGAACACTTTAAAGCATCTCTTTCAGTTGTTTTTTCATCTCCATCAGCTCCTTAGGCGCCATTCTGTATGCTGCCTTAGAAATTGGTGCAGTTCCTGGTACTAAGTCAATGCGAAATTCTACTACCCGTCGGGGTGGAGGTCCAGGTATCTCCTGAAAATACATCCTCAAACTCACACACCATATCTACCTTACTAATATTCTGCTTAGAGATTTCTACCGAGCATAGAAAACTTGCCATCACTGACTCTTCTCCATTGCTAGAGGTGTTTGTAAGCTGTGGCATACCGAGAATATCTATATTTACAGTCCTTTCAGCACAATCTAGAGTCACAAAATGTTTTCGCAGCCAATCCATACCCAAAATAATTGTAAACCCCTCAAACTCTAAAACAATTAAGTCCGCATACAAGACTTTGCCCACAAAGTCAATCTCAAAATCTTTACACATCTCATAAAGAGTAACTGCCCCTTCCAAAAGGGTCCCAACGCAAATAGGTCTAGACAAGGAGATAGTTACAAGGTGTTCTCTTTCTACAAACTGTCTAGATATGAAAAGATATGAGGCACCAGTATCAAAAAGTACTCAAATGGGTTCTTTAAAAAAAAATTAAGGTTACCTTCCAGCCATCACCTCCAAGTTAAACATACAAAAAAGAATTCGTTCAAAAATACTTAGAATAAATTCAACCACCAAACTAAACCAGCTAACCCATGTTTCCACAATCCGAGGATCGCCTAAACTCTCACAAGTCTAGGGTAACGTAGAGCTCTGATACCAAACTATCATGCCCCAAAACTCAGACAATTAAATATTATATTAGGACTAACCCCAATCAATATTCCATCATCCAAATCCTAGGGGTGAAACAAAAGAAAACTAAACGCAAACCAAATTATCCACCATAAATTCATAACTGACCAATACCTCAACATCAAGGTAACAATAAATAGTCAAAACAACTTAAATAAAGTACGGTTACAAACCATGCCAAATTATTCCAATACTAAAGTCATTAAAAAAAATAATAAATACATAAATTAGTATCAACCTAAGCTCAAGAAAAATAAAAGAACTCCAAAGCGACATGTCCTACGATCACGATTATTTCTTGTCACCACCAAAGCCTCTACTAATCACGCAAAGGAAGCTCGGATGTGCTCAAGCGAGCACTTTTAGAGTTGCTAAGAGACAAAGCGAATTCGATATCTGGTATCTTGGTATGAGTACAAATTGATACCCGTGTCCACCGGACACAAACAAAAATACATTTAATTCGTGTTACGGGACAAGACAAGTAGTTCCAACCGCATCGAGACAAATGGGTAGTTTCTCAAGATACAGTGACATTTAGTTTCTTTCCCGTACACAACGAAATATAACTTGATTATAAAATAGACAAAATAGAAATAAAAATATGGTGAATTGACCTTTGCATGAAAAGTTAATAAGACCCACCATCCTGCAAAATAAAGTTAGTATAATTTAACCATAAGCAATTTTCTAAAGAAGTATAAAAATGCACCGTTTCATACTTAAATAATTCGAATTGACCAAAACTCAAAGGACGAAAGTTGTACAAAATTAAATTTTCTAAAAACAACCTCTAAACATTGCTAAAATAAATCAAAACTACAATAATCAAGATCATCCGATTATAAGTTCTAATCGATCTTTTTAATAACAACTTAAAACACAAAAGTTGTCTAGAATCACGTATACATGCCTCTGTTCCAATTTCATAATTTACTGAGGTCGTTGACTATTTTTCAGGATATACAAAACAACCCAATTCATACTATACCAATAACCTTGTAATTAAATTCTTTGTACCTTAACTCCATCACTTCGGCCCTCCACCTCTGGCCTACACATATATCCCATGTGCCTCCCGTATACCTAACACCGCTCCGAAGCCAAACTTGCACGGAGATATCATCCTGAGTTTGACTCACACTCCCCGGATGGTTAGCATATACGTACGTGCGTAAATCAAAGCACTCGTCTAATCATGAGAACAAGGCAACAATATATATACACAACATCTCACTCATGAGAATAAACATAACAATACCGAGCTTAAGGCATTCAAATAAATCTCATAATCCTCACTTTTTTATACACTCTTTCTCATCATCACTCAAATAAAACAATAATCCATGGAGTCATGGTGGAGTATAAGGAATTTATCTATGGGTTCCTAATTAATTTTAATTTCATATAACTATGAGTGTGATTACAACCACAAAATAAATCCATATGAAAACCTTAAACATGGCATATACAACTAATCAAAATAATTAAAATCAATCAATCATCTTTATATAAATACAAAATCAAACTAACTTCAAATAAATAAAAATAAATAAGTAAAAACAACGAATTACACATAAATTAAGAGAAGTGGGTTTTGTACTCACAATATTTTATAGAAGATCAAAGAATATTAGGAAAACTAATAGAACCACCAAAACAAAACCCTAATCTTTCCTTTTCTTCCCTCTCCTCTTTCTTCCTTGCCACCATCCCTCTCTTTGTCTTTTTTGATTTCTCTCTCTCTCTCTCTCTCTCTCTTTCTCTCTCTCGTTTTTGTTTTCTTTCTTCTCTTTTCTTTTGATCTCTTCAACCTAGTTGAATACTTCTATGTTACTATATATATAAGATTAAATATATATACATTAAATTTATTAATTACAACATTAAATTCATTAAATATCTCATTAAATCTCATGTAACCACCCAATTAATAATTACAACATTCAATTCATTAAATATCACATTAAATTTCATGTAACCACCCAATTAATAAAGTCAAAAATAAAATAAGATAACAATAACCATAACCATAATAATAATAAAATAATGACTTAAGAAAATTAGGATCGCTACATAAGAGTTGCAACTATCTCACTTAGACAAGCAGTGAATAAGGAGTTATCAGAATATGCATTATCCTTGGGAATGTAATTCCTAGAAGGACTCTGCTAAGGAGAGTAGAGTCCTACTAGGATTGTGCAAACCATCTCACTTGGTTGGTAGTGAGTAGGGTGTGTGATTCCTAAGAGGACTCTTATAAGGAGAGTTGGAATCCTACTAGGATTGGGCCAGACAGAATCTATAAAAGCTCGTAGCAGGACCTATGTAGAGGTATCAGAATTCTTACTCTAGAATACACAGAACTTATTATCTATTGTCTAGTTGCTGACTTAGGCATCGGAGGGTTTCGGCGCTTGCCGATTAACTCACGTTTGTGTTTTCAGGTGGCAAAGCAACGTTGTTTGGAGGAGTGCGAACTTGATCAACAGGATTATACGAGAAGATTATTTCGTGCTCGTACAAGAAGTATATGAGAATGTCACGTTGAGTTTAGGAATGTCATATTAGGTTTGGAATGTTACATGTTACATTGATGTTTTGAATTTCAAATTTCCAACCATATATATATATGATCACAATCTATGGTAACATTGGATTTCTCATGTATAGTATTGCCATTAATCAAGTTATTTTGAATTTTAGAAACATATTGAAATATCACGTTGGGTTTGGGAATGTTACATTGGGTTTAGAATGTTACATTTACGTTTTGAGATTCAAATTTTCAACCATATAGATATGACCACAATCTATGGTAATATTGGATTTTTCATATATGATATTGCTATTAATTAGGTTATTTTGAATTTCAAATTTCTAACCATATAGATAAAATTACAATCTATAATAACATTGGATTTCCCATATATGGTATAGTCATTAATTAAGTTATTTTGAATTTTAAATTTCCAACCATATAGATATGATCACAATCTATGATAATATTGAATTTTTCATATATAGTATTATTATCAATCAGTTATTAATTAATTAAAATTGGAGTACATGTATCACGGAAAATCACAAAATATAAATTTTTCATAAAATCATATCTTGTATAAGTCTTTTAAATAAGACTTATAAATAATTTATCCATTAATGTTTATGAATTATTTAAGATGGCGCAAATAAGTATATTTTTGTCTGTTTATAAAAAGATGTATAAAAAAATAAAAAGATGATGTAATGAAAAAAAAGATAAAAAAAATAAAAAATGTGTACTGAATAGTCAAACTTGACCTAAATTTTGAATAAGGTTTTAGGGTACGTGGTATTACTGTTCTTATATTTTGGTGATGAGTGGACAGGATCAAAACTTATGTGGGTGCCCTTTTTCAAAGTTCTAATCTAACATTCCAAATGGAGCCAAAATGACAACGACCATTCAACAATTTACCCAAGAAAGCTTTACTTGTAAGGAAGGGAAGAATCAATGCCTATCCATCTTTTTCTTTCCCTTCTGAGAGAATCCACATTGACTCCCATGGCGTTCCCCAAAACTTCTGCAAAAGGTATGGTTTTGGATTTTGAATTCTAGGGTTTCATTCTTGTATTTAGTCTCTATATTTCTATTGTGTTTGTGTTCTTATATATGGCCTTAAATCTATTTAGGTATGTATGTATGATTGGAACTTAGACCTTCAATTTGTTTATTGTGGGTTTACTAGTTTATTATCTTCAGTGGCATTGCTGGTTGAAAATTTGTGCAGGTTTTGCTCTGATTTTTGTGGGCTTAATTAATTAATTTATTTACTTATTTTTTGCCCGGATATTAGCAAGTTAACAAGTTATGTTAGCAAAATCGGACATTCAACGCTTCTCTATGAGCTTGAATTCCAAACCTCTTTCTAGAAATTTAGAGGTACAACCACCTGAGGTACGCTAATGTTCTTTGTGGGTTAATTTGATAGAGCCATAGATTTGATTATTACAAGGTTGTCAACTAGGCCAAGTTTGGGAAGTTTAGAATAAGTGCACTTTTTGACTTTTCTTGTATTATGTGTAGAAAAAGTAGAGAGGAGATGTTGATTGATGTGACTCAAAAAAGATAAAAAGATGAAATAAGTGCACTTATATTGGGATGCCAAACTTGACCTAAATATGGGATTAGAGAACTTAGCTAATCATATGGGTTTTAAATTTCTGAGGTAAATCTTCAAACTAGTCCTTGCATTAAACTCTGAGGGCATACTGATTACGATGTTGGAGTATACACTGGGGTTGGGTCCATATTAAGTTGAGTTGAACAGTCACTCATGAATATTATCAGCTTGGCTTGTTTGTTTTCTTATTTTAGTTTATCCACAAGCCTAAATAGGTACCGTTAAACTTGTGCAACACTTGGCTCAATGTTATTGGCTTGTTAAATGTTGAGGTAGGTGTCAAGGGGGGAAAAAGTTAACAAGTGACAGATTCATTGTGCAAGCTTTTGCTCTAGTAATGAACTTGACTTCAGAAATATGGATGTCTGAAGTGGGTAATTTACTAATTTGGTTAGGCAGGGCTCGTGTATGAACCAAACATTGGCCAACCTAGATAAGCGATCTCAAATTGGGTTATGTTGTGTTGTGCATTTTTTTTTTTTTTTTTTGAAAAGTGTCATGTTAGCGTGTCTGTGTCATGTCGTGTGTTTGCTTCGTAGTATTGCATAAACATGGGAGAATTTGATAGCTCTAAATTATTTCCAGAGCTGTTAATATGCCTTAATTGATTTGATAACCTTACTTTTTTGCATTCCAAATGTAAGGGTTGTATTGTATCTTTCACCATTGTTAGTTTTTTTTTGTTTCTATTCTAATTCTTATTTGTTAAGTTGTCTTCTGTTCTAGTGCCAAACTGTATCCTGTAGAAACCTCATTACTTCTTTGACTAATGAACTTCTAAATTTGGAGCTTGTGATGAATACAAATTGTCCCCTGCTCACTTCTCAATCACATGGCAGTGTTTGGAAATTTCCTTGAAAAGATAACCTAATTCTTGTGGCCCCAATTATATTATAATAAATATGAACCTTTAATTCCTGTGTCCCCAATTATATCATAATAAATATGAACCTTTTCATTAGAATCATCATAACTAGGGTCAGTCTAGTAGTTATCTTAAATTCTCAATTCATATTCCTTTTATCCGAGGTGAAGCATCCTTATTATCTTCAGAGCCCAGAATGTCCTTTATGAAAAAGGTCCCATTTGGATTTGCTAAACTTATTTGAAGGTGCTTGTTTAGAGGTGTTGGGTTATTATTATTATTATTATTATTATTTAAAAAAAAAAAAAACTGTGATTGTGTTTGGCAAAGGTTGCTGAAATTGGGTCATATGTGGAATTGCCACTTTTGTTTTGAGGGAAATTTTGGAAGCTTATGGTTGCTAAAAACAGGTTCATTACTGAAAGTTTACATTTTGGTATGGCATTTAAAGCTTACAAATGGAATGCCACTAGTTTGGGAGAAAACTTGTGTGACTGAGCTTGTCTATTTGTGTGAATAAGTTTAGTTTTCAGTACATGTTTTTGCAGACATAGCACAATAGTGTATATTATGTTCATATATTCTGGTACAATTGAAACTTAGGTACTCTGCTCTTGCAAAATTTAGTTCTAATCTTTTTTCCTATTTGTACCATTTGGGAATTTTTTATTTTTTATTTGAGCTAGAGAATTAGAAATCCAAATTATTGTCATCAAAAGAAGCGTTTTTAGGGAAGCAAGGAAAACATTGTGGATCAAAGACCTGCTAAGGTTTTTTGACCTTACAACTGATTGGTCCAACCTAAGAACATGAACATGATCCAACGAAGAAGTTAATGGATAGTAGATTTCATCTAGTACATATATGATTCATTCAAATTATATTAATTGAGTTTTTAAATTGGGTAAATATTAGCCATTGTCTTGTGATTTGGCTTTCATTCACTTCTTCATATTTGTATGCATCTAGGAGTTGGTCCTACCATTATGAAAACCTGTGTCCTGGTTTGTGCCTTTTGTTCATTAATTCATTTCATCATCTAAGAACTGTGGGTTACGATATTTTGTGATTTTCAGCTATTACTGTCAATAAGTTTATTGTATTGGTGATTTGAGTGTTTTCCTTTCATATTGTTTTTCTTTTTTCAATGCTTTTTGGGTTGAATCGAATTTCTTTTGCCTCAGGCACCATGGTTGCAACGGTTGGACTCTTTGTTCTTTTCGTTTTGGGCACTAGCTGGGCATGTGATGCCAGAGAATTAACGACAACCGAACTCTCTAGTAGAGAAACGGTGATATCTGATGTTTCATGTAGTTCTCTTTTTTCTTTTTTCCTCTTCCAAATTTATATAATTTTAAGATTTTAATGTTCGCAGCACATGATACTTAAGTATATATCCAAATAAATCAATGTTTTCTGGCTACAGTGTTGCAGATAAATCACCAGGAATCAGAAGGCATAATTAAAGCTTCAGAAGAAGTTGGAAGGAATGAAAATGTGTGCACGCTGTGTGAAGAGTTTGCTGTCAAGGCAATTGAGTACCTCGAGGACAACAAGACTCAGACGGAGATCATTGATATCCTTCACAACACCTGTGCTCGGCTGATCCCTATTGAGCAAAAGGTAGTAACTGACATAAATGCCATTGGATTTGAATAAACTTGTTTGTTCACCATAATCCCGAGCTTTAGGCACTGTCAAGTTTCTCATGCCTAATTTGTAAACACTAATAGGATTAATGAATACCCAATTACCCATTCTAGGTAGTTATTATTAGATAGTGATGTTTTTCGGTGATTGCCACCAAAAACATCTGCAACCACATGATTTCAGCCTTCACTAGTTGATTGGTTATCTTGATCGGCAAGTGTTGGGATTCAAACTGTCTGTTTGCATGAATGGATCTATCATCTTTGTCATGTTGATTTGTATAAAAAATGAGTAGGTTCCCTTCATTTGAATGGCCCATCTTCTTCACATATGGTGATAATTGGAAGACTTACATCTATAATATTTTTTTGGCAGTGCATAACTTTGGTGGACTATTATGTTACTCTCTTATTCTCAGAGATTGAATTATTGCAACCCGAAGATTTCTGCCAAACATTCTATCTTTGTTAACAAAGGGTACTCGCTTCTCGGTCACTAGCCGAGGATAAGTGTGAAATTTGCCATCTTGCTATTTCAGAAGTTATAGTAAAGTTGAAAGATCCTGACACACAGGTACATATACTTCCAATCATTAGCTGATCTCCAAGAAATACAATTATAAATTGTATCTTCCAATTTACAACTGCAAATTACCTTTGTGACTTTATTTTGTTCTTCAATGTGGATTTCATGTCTAAAACTCATTTCTATCTCTAGAACATTTTCTTTCTAGTTGAGGACGGTAAATGATATCGAGTGATAGTTCAAACTCGTAAATTTATCTTATATGTGTCTTGAAGCATAAATATTTCACAATCTATCTCAATGTACATGGATATTTAGTTTTGTTTTTGCCTTTTATTTCAGTTGGAGATAATTGAGCTGCTTCTGAAAGCATGTGATGCTGTGGAGAACTATGTCAAAAAGGTTAGAAACATTTTAGTAGCTGAAGTAAGATGAACAATCCATTTTGTGACTCCAATTTATGCTCCTCTCTTTTTTTGATTCTGTTATTTCAATTCTTTGGGCAGTGTAAGACTCTGGTTTTCGAATACGGACCGTTCATCCTTGAGAATGCAGAGCAGTTTCTTGAATCAACAGACATATGCACTCTAATTCATGCCTGCGATTCGACTTCCACTGGCGGCGAACAAGCTTTATCACAATAGAGAAAACATCCCTGCTTTCTGTTTTGTAAAAAAATGCAAAAAAAATGGACCTGGTTGAAAATGTCACATTGTAAAAAGAACAAATTGGTATATTCTCTTCTTTAGGGGTTTCTGTGCAATAATAATAAGAAGGGTAAATTATATTAATCTCTCTTGAGGCTTGAAAAATATGTCGAGACCCATAAATTTAACATACTTATGTAGTTATGATAAAATTTTAATTCACATAATATTTTTCATATTTTTTAAGTAATTTATTAGTAGTATGAATGAAAAAAATGTCACATTTTATATTAAAATATATATTTTATAATTGTTTATCACTGTGACTACACAGGTTACATCATTTGTATTAGTTTTGATTACTTTATTCTTACTAAAAGTAAAATAAAGGTAATTATGCTAAAATTAAATTTAGGAGTATGAATGGCAATGGGGGCAATAGGCCCGATATTAATTCTCCGTTCTTATTCTCAATTATAATTTTTCTCCATTCTTCATTCTTTATGGGGACTACCGTTTTCATCTCCTAACGGATTTGAATTTTTCTCAATCTGACTTGACTAATTTTTTACTTTTTTTTTAAAAATATATATTTTTTATTTTTTTTAAAACAATTTTATTTTTTCTAAAAAAATATGTATTTTTATTTTTTTAAATATTTTTTTATAAAAAAACTTATTTAAATTTTTTTTAGAATTGATGGTATAAGTGGTGTGAAAACATATGAAGAAATTGGAGAGTACCATTCTTGATGAAGATTTAAATCACGCGACTGACCTGATCCCATGGGTAAAAAAACAAGAAAAATCCATATATTTTAGGTTGGGATAACTGCTGGATAAAGTCCATTCCTGCATAGGTTGGGAGTGGGCAGAGCCAAAACTCCGAGGTTGGGGGGCCACCTAAGAAGCATTTTATGTTCTTTGAAATCTCTATGTTTTTTATAATTGTTATTTTGTCATTTTTTTTTAATAGCAGTGGGCTTTTAAAATAGCTAATAAACTATTGGTTAGTGTTTGATTAACTAGAATGAATAAAAACTTAATAATTATTTTATTAGAATATCTATTTTATATTTGGTTCATTAAAAAATTATATAAAAAGTATTATAAATTAAAGGGAGATTTATTAGAAAATTATTTTTGAAGTGTTTATATCTCAATTAGTCTATAAGATATTCTTATATTCTAATAAGTCCTATTATTTGAACATTTGATCTATCAAATCTTAATTCTCATATTTAAGATATTTTATAACATTTCTACCCTTACAAATATTTTTTGAACGGTTAGCAATTTGGTGATGTGAACATTCATATTTTACAATGTGAATATTCACATTGACATGTTAACATTAACATTAATGGTGTGAACATTGACATTGACGATGTGAATATTCATTATCTTATAAATAAAAAGTATCCCTAAGAAAATTATCATTTATCATTATAAATAAATGGTCATTTCAAAAAATAAATAAATAATGAATGACTATTCACTTTTATTCTACTTCCATTTTAGTAAACCCAAAGTACCCTAATTTTTTAAATTTTATTTTGTCATTAGCTTAATTGGTGAGTAATTATTTTTGATGATATCTATAAATTGGCTCTCCACCCATTTAAATATTTTGGCTTTCCCTTTAAATAATACACAAACTTTATCATCTATTTGAGCTTAGCCTTTATCCCTTTTGAAAGCCTACATACGGTGCATATTGGTGCAAACAAAGGAAAATGTCCCATCATTGATGATAGACAAAAAGACCAAATATCAAAACTTGGAAGATCCAGCAAATTAGGAGGGCCATTGCATGAGTACCATCAAAATATTTGAAGTCATCTACTGTAAAAAGGAGTGGTCAGTATAATTTATCCTAATAATAATTTAATTGCTGACCGCAACTCATTAACTTGCTAGCCTGGAGTCTCGTTACCCCTGTTTGGAGAATTTTGTTTGCAGCATATTTAGGCCCGTTTAGAGAGTGGCTAAATTAGTTAATTAGTCAAAAAGTTACTTTTTTAGTCAAAAAAGTCAACAATCCATACAAAAAAGTCATGACTTCAAATAATATAATTAGAAAAAGTTGCACCAAAAATCTTAATAATATAATCTATAATTACAATTTAGAAGCACCTCTTTCATACTTTTAGGCTAATTTATATAAGTTATATTACCTATCAATTATATGTAGAATTCAAAATTTCAAGATAAATAATAAAGAATTTTGCTAATAAGTGTCCCTATAATATAAGAAATAACAAAAAATAAATAAATTTGGAGACATTTTTTACTAAATTCAAAATACTTTTTTAACACATTCACTAGGAACACTTGTTAACATTTGCTAATAATTAAAAAAAAAATTAAAAACTCATTTAAGATGCGTTAATATAAAAAATTTAGGAATTAATATTCATTTGGGAATTGACTTTGTTTAATTATTTTTTTATTTTTTACACACAAAAAATATAAAAATAAATAAAGCAAATAAGTTGACCTTTTGTATTGATTTTTTATTATTATTTTAGTTAATTGCCAAACACTCCCGAGTCTGGTTCAATCCAGGTGCATTCTTCTCATTTTTACAACTGTGCGTAAATTATTTATATAAAAATAATTAATTAATTTAATGACAAATATAATTTGAAAAACATAACAATCATGTTTTTTTTAATGAATAACAATAAAATTATATAATTGTAATTATTGAATCAATTTGAATGACTTACTTTTAGAAAAAATTTAAAAGTTTAACAAAACCAAATTACAGAAAGGATAATTCTTAAGTGTGCAATTATGCCTCTGGTTGGGAAGTGAGTTGGCTTTTTGACTTTTTAATTTTTTTTGACTATTTTAGCCTGGACTAAAAAGCTTGGTTTGGAAAGGACTTTTTAACTTTTTAGTTTTTTTGACTTTTTTTGTGAGAGATAAATGTAATGATTATGGGTTGGATGTGATGTTTTGTTTTTGTGGCTAAAATAGCTTATTTTGTCTTTTATGACTAAAATAGCCAAAAAAAACCTGAACTTTTTCTTCCCAAACACTGCCTATATATTATGTGTATTTACATCAATTATCATAAATATATATAAATCACCTCATAAAATCGCGGATGAGTCCACCATTAAGAATGTACGGTCAGAATTATATGCGTGTCCAAACTTTTATGTCAAATTCGGATGGAGATGGCGTTGCCTTTGTAAGGTTGAAAGGTAGATAAATATTAAATTGGTGATATTTTAAAAAGATAATTATAAATTAATAATAAATTTTATAAATATTAATAATTTTAATTTTAATTTTTTTTATAAATTCTTAATCCTTTTTAAAAAATTATATTAAATTATATTTTTCTCAAAAAAGTAATAAAATTGAATATTAATATGATTGATCCACACCGTCTATTTCATTCTATTTTCTTTTCATCAGCTTCAACCAGGTTTGTCCCAAAAAAAACAAAAAAGCTTCAACAAGGTTGTTGTGTCTTCCTTGCCTCGCATGTGCGCATGCGCGAAGTAGAGACAACTTATGCCATTATTGTTAGGGATGGATAATGACGCGATAACATGATATGAATGGGAATTGAATAGTACTCAGTCGGGTTGATTTAAGAGCAACCGTATCAGTCCTAATAAATTTTGAATTAAATTATAATTTAAAATTTATTTTTGTTATTTTAATTAGTTATTTTTTTAGTATTTATTGTATCAAATTTTTTATTCTAATTCAATCCTATTAAAATATTAATTTTATTATTATATTTATTTTTTTATTATTAAATTAATGAGGTGCCACCCAAATAATTCTTAAAAAAAAGAAAAAAAAAAAGAAAAAAAATTGTCGTTGACCGGTCGGTTGACCTGCCGGTCGACCGGTTAGGCTAAGTTTGAACATTTTTCTTCTTCTTTTACATGCACTCACGGAACATTCGACGGGACATCTAGGAGGACATCCAGGTGGACGACCGGTTTAAAGATTTTGGCCCAATTTTGCTCCAAAAAATATAATAAAAAATAAAATAGCCAATGAACAGTGGCTCAACAAAGTTGTTGAGTTACTGTAGCAAATATAAATAATAGTTAGCCATAGAAGTAGTTTGTTGAGTCTGATGGAACACATATTCTTGACTTTTGCTCTCTACAATAGCTTCAAAGCTAGTGTAGATGCTCTAAAATGACACAATCCATCCTATGTTGGATTCATTTTCGAATTATTATGATGATTTAAATTATTTATTTTATAAAATTTGTCGAGTAAATTATTCATATTAAAATTCAAGTTGATCAAATATCAATAACTACTTTATTGAAACTTACTTGTTTGGAAAAAAGAACAGAAAAAAAAAAGGATATTTGTCCAGAATTATACTGATCAATTATTATTTTTAGACAAATGATTCCGATAAAATGGATACTGATATCCGATCAACTTAATTCTTGACATTAATGATTTACTCAATGAAGCCTACAAAATGAATTGTTGAAATAATCAATATAGATCAAATTGGACGATTTAGTTGGCCATTCTTGATACGTTTAATTATAACACGACACGACAACATCAGGGAAGTTGTTGTCAAACATGTATAATGTAATATTGACAGGGATAACCTTTTTACTAAGAAATTGTAAAGGTGAGTAGCAGATATACCAATCCGTCCAAACCAACCCAACCCAACCCAATCGATCCGTCGCATTTTGAACGGATGCGTGATAACGAGTGGACGGTTGAGGATTGATTTTTTCCAATCCGCCTAGTTTTCGACAGATGGCGGATTTGAAGTTCTTTTGGCCGCAACCGAACCGCCAAACTGCAAGCACCCCTAGTAATTTGTAAGACTTTGTGTTTTCAATTTGCTTAGATATTTTGTTTGTATTTTTAGTTGAAAAAAAAAAGTTTGAATATTCTATTGAATATATTTTGTTGAAAAAGAGTTTTCAATTTGAATATATTTTTTCATTTTTAAATCTAACTCTAAAAATAATAAATAAAAAAAATGATATACACTGGTTAGTTTTTGTTTTCAAAAATAGACATAGATGTAACAATACAGAGACATACAATTTATAAATGGGTAAACTACCAATAGGTCCTACTTTTAAGACTTATTACCCATTAAGTCCTATTGATAAATTTATTAAGTGATAAAGATAAATTTATCAGTCTTTTATTTTTATGAATAAATTTATAGTGATAAATTTATCAGTCTCTTTATTTTTATGAATAAATTTATAGTGATAAATTTATCAATCTCTTATTTTTATAGTGTTAAATTTATTAGTTAGGACCTGTAGGTAAATAAGTCTAGTTAATAGGACTGATTGGTAAGTACCCCTTTATAAATTTTCTACTACTTTGTTCATAGTTTTGGTGGTTTATGTGGATGAGACATGTTGTGATTGTAATATGTAGATAAGGCATGCAGTGATTTTAATGTTCTAAAGTTCAAACTTTCTTTTTTTGGATGAGATATGCAGTGATTGTAATACTTTTTTAAGTTATCGACTCTAATATTTTTATTTTTTATTTTTTATTTTTGTTGAGAAAGTACACAAGTTGAATTATGTTGAAAACTTATAAAATTTTAAACAGCCAAACTGATTCGCATCTATTCGCCAATCCGCAAATCTGCTTAATCTACATCCGCTGGATAGAGATGCGAATTGATTTGTTTTAATCTGCCAATTTAATGGAAAGAAGGCAAATTGGAGATTCTATAACCGCAACTGACCCACACCCGCCCCCAAGAGATTGTTTGACAATGAATTAATTTAGTTAAAAAATATATATATATATTAAAAAAAGTCAAAAATCCGGAGAAAAAAGAAAGTTGGAAAATACTTTTCATCCTCACGAGTTTTTGTACATTAAAATTCAAAAAGTCATTATCGGATGCTACGTTTTGTTTTTTTAAATTAAAAAAAATCAGAACTTTAAAAACAAAAAAAAAAAATTAATTTGATGAAAATAAACATTAAAAATATATTTTTAAAATTTTAAATATTATTTTTAACCCCTCAAAAGATAAAATTATATAAAAATGATAAGTATTTTTTATTTGCTTCACCAAATTAATTTTTAGTTTTTGAGAAAAAAATTTTGAAAACCAAACCAAACATTTTAAATTTTTTTCACCTCATATTTTAGATAAAAAATAAAAAAGTAAATTTCCAAACTAATCTTACCTAACATATTTTAATCGCTTATAGAATTCCATCCAATTGAATAAAAACTATACACATAATATAATAATAGAATATTAGGATTAGTTTGTTATATTGTTTTAAATAATTTGATTTTTTTCATTTACTATATTAGATTCGATCTAACAAATAAAAACAAACAATAAAAATTAGTGTTTTAAAATTTAAGAAATGAAAATTAAACATTTTTTGGTGATAAATTGATCTAGTAAACATAAGATTATGAATTTCAATGTAGAGATAAAATTTTATTATTCTTAAACTGTTGGTATTTTTAATTGAAAGTTTTTTTTTTTTTTTCACATAACACATTTGCATAAGGCGAATTTAAAATAAAATGACTTTAATAACGTTAGAAGAATAAACAAATTACATTAATATTAAAAAATTAACACCAATTTGAAAACTTGGCGGCACATCATTCGTAATTATCGTGTTGATGATGTGTAGGTACATGCATGGTGTTACATGCACTAATTAATATATACATTAATATATTGTGTGAGTGATTTTCTGACCACACTGCCAACTTCGATGTCAGTTGGAAGAATGGCGAGAATAAATGACACTGGCTAACTTTGCAAGAAAGAGAAGATTAGGCGGTGGTTAGTCACAGGAGGTACTCCGACGATTAAGTCAGTATATCTCTCAAATATAATCAATAGTACTAAACTCACTGTTCAAAATATAAATTGCGTACCTTAGACCCAGGGGGTGCCTCTCTTTTATAGTTAACTCAATCTTAATCTCTATAGAAGCCTGACTTCTATGGATTCCCATTCAGTACTTACTTTAAACTCCTCAAGAGATAAGGATAGACTCCTTAAGAATATTATCCTTATCTATCTTGAAGTCTTTCCTCATTCTAGGACTCATGTCCCTTATCCGCTTATCTCAGATTTCGATATCTTTGGAGTAACCTAGGCCTCGCCGAGATAACCTCGGCGTCATGACCAGGACACGTGGCACCTCGGCTGACACGTCGGCGTCACCTTACCACGTGTTGATACTCAGAAAATATATCCCCACAACTGCTCCCTAGGTTCTATTACCTCGGCATTCTAAGGTGATAAAACCTATATCGGTACTTCCTGCTAGTTCATTAGCTTAAATTATTTTAGCCGAGATCATTGTTTAAGGCCGACATGTCTCCCTTAAGAGAACAAGAATTCCAATGAATTCCTTCACTTGTATGAGCTGTCATGCATCACTATTCAATCGCTTCATTCACGCGTCTTATCCTCATTGGATCGTGCTTGTGACGCGCCTGTAAGCCGTTCTTGCGCCTGCGTGCGTCATCTGACGAATTAGTTGTTCTAGGCGCATTAACAGTCCTCTTTTGCCGCCGTTTCAAGTTTTAACAAAAACTTTTCCGTCTCCTTTCATTTCCTCATTTTTCATTCGATACTCTTGTTGTTTCTCTCTCTTACTTTTTCCTCTCGAGTCCACCATTGTTCCAGACTTCAAGCTCTGCAACTGCCTTCATTCCTTCCTCTTGGTGAAGCCTTAGCCGTTCTGTTACTTCTGCAACCGTCGCCTGACTTCGGCGATCTTCATACCGGCTTCACTTTTTCTAGTAAGCCACAGTTCCCTTCGTTTTTAATTCTCTGATGTTCTTTACTATTTGTTGCCATTACTGCTTTGTTTAAACATATGATTTGTGAATCTCATATCTGAGTGTGTTTATTCCACGATTTTGCTCTTTATCCATGCCTTGAATACTCGTACTGCTCACAATTCTTCTGCAATTTTGCCACTGTTCTTGACCTTGTACCACTTGTACTCACTATATTCTTGATAGTCCATCTTTGTTCTTGATTCTAAAACTTGTTCTTGTTTTCTGTTTTTTGTGTCTTTGCCAGATTTGTGCCTTCAATCTTCGTTTCCATAGACTTAGGTTTGGGATTTGTCTGTAGAACTCACAATTTAGGAAAAAACTGAAACCTACATTTACCTAAGTGTTTGCTGAGGTCACAATAACCCTTTCAAAACGTCTTCTGAAACCCAACCTCTTCGATTAAACCGATATCATAGGTATGTGGAAACATAGGGTAAATACCCCATCCAAACTAGAATACTTTAGGCGAGTTTAAAATCCCAGCCGGCGTCCATCTAAGGTTGGTGAGGATGATAACTCCATCATGCCTTTTGATGACTCCATGCCTTTCCCTGTGGTGGCTTTCATCGAGTGTGGATTTTGGCTCCCTCTCAACATTCTTTTTCGCGAGATTATCCACTATTACAACTTAAACCCAATGCTGCTCGCCATCAACTCCTATCGAGTTATTAATGGCATCATAGCCTTAGCAAAACAAAAGCGTTAGGGTCACTTTAGCGATATCGATATTGTTATACCATGTGACCTAAAAGGACACGGGCTATGTCTACTACCTCAAGCGAGGTCAGCGAGTATAAAATTATTCTTGACCTCCCAGACTCCAACAAGGGCTGGAGATGATTACTTTATTACTTGAACTAGGAATTTGCTCGAGATGAGGACTTCCACCTCTACCCTCTTCCTCGGACGAGTTTTAGAGGGCAATAGTAAAACCTGTGTTTCACATTTACTTGTTTTCAAAATCTTTAATACTTCAAATATTACGATGTTTTGTCTTTCCTTGCGGCTCTTAGAAGCGAGAAAAGACTTATGAATCCTTTTACCCAAGTCGATTTAAAGAAACTACTAGACCTTCTGTTCATAGCGAAGGCCCTTGGTGCTTAATTTCATCCCGTATAAATCGGCTCTCGACATCCATAAGAGGAAAAAGAAGAAGAGCCTATCTCCTCTCTGCCACAACCCCTTGATTGCTACGAGATCTCGGCGGATCAAGGATCAACTTTTGATCCAGCAGAACAGCCGTCTACCTCGGCTCCATACTTGATCCCACCATCTCAACGAAAACGTCGCCGATGACTTACAGTTTCTTCTGCCGAGATGGGTCACCCAAAACCAGTTGCTAAAGATCTCCTGGCCAGCATTCCTTCTGATGTTGATGCACAACCAACATAAGCCTAGCTTCCACCAAAGCAAAAACGAATCAAAAAGGCTCAACCCAAGGCAAAGGTGACTCAGATCGATTCTGACGATACCTTGCCAATTTCCAAGCTGGCTCCAAGTGAGAAGACTGCCTTTGTCCCTGCGAAGAGGTCTGCTGAAACACTTTCATCTGAATCTACCAAGTCCAAAAGGCCGAGGTCATCTTCTGCAATGACCTTGGGGTCTAAAAAGCCTGATGCCCCCTGGGCCCCCGAGATTACCCTGGAAGATAAGCCTGTTATGGCCAGTGATAGCGCCGACGATATCAATGTCGGCTTTGCCCTCAGTACTGCTCTGCTTCTTCCAGGTGATCTGGAGCGGAACGCCGAGTTCAGTGAGTACGAGAACTATGCTCTGATGCTTCAACACTCTGTTCAGGTAAGTGTTTTTGCTTGTTACTTTTTCTTTCTTTCTCTTCGTTTCATACTTTGAATATTTTCTAATACTTCTGTTTTCTTTCAGGCCATCCAGCATGCCCACTCTTTCTCAATACAATCTTTTGAGAACCGTGAGAAGCCAGCCGAAAAGAAGAGGGAGATCTCCAGTCTTCAGAAAATTAACAAAAATCTGCAGTCAAAGATGAAGACCCTGGAGGATTAGGTCGAGGTCGCCATCAAAGAAGGGCGATCTTGAGGAAAAGGTCGGTGCGTTGAGGCAATAAACAAAGTTCTTCAAGCCCGGTGAAGGAGGAGAAGCGATGGCCCAGGCCTAGAAGGAGCTTCAAGATGCCTTGGCCACCAAAGAGACGGAAATCAAAGATGCCGACGAAAAGGCGTATGCTCAAGGCATGGCCGATGTTACAAAGGCCTACGAAAAGCAAGTCAAGCAAGTATGCAACAAGAGTTTCTCCTTGGTTGGATGACTTTCTTTGAAAAAACTTGATGTCACGAGGACTCCTCCACGAGCAGCCGATGCCATTCTCCTACCATTTCCTCAACTCCACCTCCTAGTCAATCGACAGCGAATTTGATTCGAGGATGGTAGAAGGAAGTTTTGGTAAGAAAATCAAAAGGTGTTCTTTGGGACCAAGTTTTGTCCTCAAAATGAGCAAGTCTAGACTTGACTCAAGATGAGGATGGTGAGAAGGTTCCTAAAGATCTTGTTCTGAGAAGACATCGGCCGGCGTCACCTTTGCGACAAGAGCCTTGTGAAACCCTTGCCCAAATTGATGCGAACTCGTGGCGGAAAAAGGCTCTTGAGGCGTCCTCTCAACAATCGTCTCGAACTTCAATCTCAACTAAGCACTCTTCTTTGAAGAGCCTTAGTTTTATGTTTTTTCCTTCTGTTCTTGTACTTTGTTTTTCTTCTTTGAAGTACTAGAAACTTCTTCACATTGCTGATGTGTTTTTAATACAACAACTCTTTTGCTTTTGAATGCTTGCATGCTTGCTTTGTATGCGTCCATACTTGGAATACTTTTGCATATCTTTAATATATACTTCCTTCTTTGTGCAACTTTCTCGGGGTGACATACCTCGGTTAACAATGATCTCGGTTTAACTTCAACTTGTAAATTGTTACAAATTTCAACAAGTGTTAAACAATGATCTCGGTTTAACTTCAACTTGTAAATTGCTACAAATTTCAACAAGTGTTAAACAATGATCTCGGTTTAATTTCAACTTGTAAATTGCTACAAATTTCAATAAATGTTAAATAATAATCTCGGTTTAACTTCAACTTGTAAATTGCTACAAATTTCAACAAGTGTTAAACAATGATCTCGGTTTAACTTGAACTTGTAAATTGCTATAAATTTCAATAAGTGTTAAACAATGATTTCGGTTTAACTTGAACTTGTAAATTGCTACAAATTTCAACAAGTGTTAAACAATGATCTCGGTTTAACTTCAGCTTGTAAATTGCTATAAATTTCAACAAGTGTTAAACAATGATCTCGGTTTAACTTCAACTTGTAAATTGCTACAAATTTCAACAAGTGTTAAACAACTTTGTCTTCTCTCTGCCCCCTAATGTGAACCTGAGTTCCACTTGGGTTCTTATTATTCATGTCTTTCAAAAACCACATTATGCATCTTTATTAGTCATAAGTGTTGAAGAATTCTGCTAAAATTTTATTGATGCTGTCGGTAAAAAACAAGTAACATCTAATGATAGAAAAATTTCAAATTATAAGTGTTCCAAGGTTTTGGCAATGCTTTGCCCTCATTATCTTCGAGCTGATATGCCCTATTGCCCAATATCGAAGTGATTCTGTAGGGTCCTTCCCAGTTTGGGCCGAGCTTGCCCTCCCTGGGATCCTTCTTGTTACCGACGACTTTTCTCAAGACTAGGTCATCGACTTGAAATTCCCTTAGATTAACCTTCTTGTTATAAGCTCTGGCAAGCTGTTGCTGGTATGCTGCAAGCTGTATTGCAGCTTTCTCTCTTCTTTCTTCTAGAAGATCCAGATCTCGGGCTAAGAGTACATCATTAGTCCCATTTTCAACTCCACAGGTTACGATCACGGGATGCGATCTCAATAGAATAGTACGTGCCATAAGCCATGGCAAAGGGGGATTCCCCTGTTGACCTTCTCGGTGTACTCCGATCTGCTCAGAGTACATTGGGCAATTCGTCTACCCATTTTACTTTTCCTGCCTGTAGCCTTTTCTTTATCCCATCTAGAATTACTTTGTTGGATGTACGTTTGTCCGTTGCTTTGTGGAAAGCTTGGGGTTGAAAAAGTAGTTCTTGATCTTGAACTTTACGAAGTTCTTAATTAGCTTCTTGTCAATGTGTTCCATTGTCGGCAACTATTGCTCTTGGAATCCCAAATCTAGTGATGATGTTTCTCCATGAAGTTCTTGACATCCACATCTCGGATCTTGACAAGAGGTTACGCTTCTATCCGCCGTGAAATGTCTGTTGCTACCCAGTACTTTCTTTGCTTGATTGCTTGGGGCAATTGCCCAACGAGATCCATGCCCCATTGGGCAAATGGCCAAGGCTGAATCTGAGTTCAAATCGGCGGTGGTTTGGTGTATCAATGCAAACCTTTGGCATTGTTCATACTTCTTCGTGGCTTGACATCTTTTTGCATGTAGGGCCATCAATACCCACAGGTAATGGCCTGTGAGCTAGTGATCTACCCCAAGCGTGGCTTCCACAAATTCCTTCATGAATTTTATATAAAAAATCTTCAACTTCCGGAGGGTGTATGCACCTTAAAGGGGTCGATGAAGGACCTTACAGTAGAGATGTCTTTCATTTGTCGGTGAATCTTATCGACTTCAATCGACCTTGTGTGCCTCCTCGTGGTCTTGGCAGACTTTCCTTTTTAAGGAATGCAACAATTGCATCCATCGACTTGGTTCCATGTCCACACATTGTTTTATGCTCTATGGTTGGTGGTTCTATGCTCGGGCGAACAAATAATCAATCATTATTGTCCTTGTTTCTCCGGTTTGTATTGAACTTGCGGGTTGTGTAGCGTCGGCGTGGGCATTATCATCTCGGCTAACTTGAAGAAGTCGGCGGTTTTGAAATAAAATTTTGCAATCGATGACCTCTTGTGCATAGGCCGACATCCTTTCATCTCTTGCTGCAAACTCGCCCGTTGTTTGGTTGACTATAAGTTATGAGTCACAAAAGACTATTACCTCATCTGCTTTTGCTGCTGCCAGCTTTAGTCCTGCAATCAATGCTTCATATTCTACCTCATTGTTTGAGGCCTTGAACCCTAATCGAATGGACTGTTCCAATATCTCTCCATCTAGAGATATCAGTACTACTCCTGCCCCCGCTCCCTGTCGGTTTGAACTCCCATCAACGAACAGTCGGAAGGAGTCGCCGATGTAAATGCTGCAAGGTCTGAGTTTATCTTCTTTCCTTTGTTGTGTTGTATTCGCCTCTGCTTCTTTTTTCTTGCTTGGGCATTGCTCTCCTCGGTTTAACGAAGCCCAGTGTACGATAGATCCTGGCGTGAACTCGGCCACGAAGTCGGCCAAAACTTGGCTTTGATTCTTTGTTCTTGGCTTTGAACTCCAGTCATCTTGGCCCAAAACTCTTGCCCATCTGGCTATTCTCCCTGTTAAGTCTCCCTGCTGCAATAGGGACTTCAATGGATGCTCTGTCAGTACCACAATTTTATGGGCCTGGAAGTAATGGTTCAACTTCTTTGAAGCCATTACTAGAGTCAGTGCCAATTTCTCTAAGGGTAGATACCTTGTTTCTACGTCGGCTAGGGTTTTGCTTACATAGGAAATAGCCTTGTGCTGCCATCTTTCTTCTCGGATTAATCTTGCACTTATCGTATGTTACGAAGCGCAAGCTGAAACGGCTCCTCCTCGAGTTCTGGATTCGAAAGAACTAGAGCTGTGGTTAGGTACTTCTTCAGATCGGCTAATGCTTCTTCGCACTCCTCTGTCCAAAGAAAGTTTGTGGCTTTCTTCACTAATTTGAAGAAAGGTTTGCACTTGTCCGAGATTTTGCTTATGAACCTGTTCAGGGCTGCGGCCTTTCCAGTTAGCATCTACACCTGTTTTGCCAACGTCGGGCTCTTTAACTCTAGGATGGCCTTGATCTGATCTGGGCTGGCCTCAATGCCCCTCTTGGTCACCAGGTATCCTAAAAACTTACCAGATCCAACTCCAAATGCACACTTCGATGCATTGAGTCAGAGCAAATATGTTTTAAGGATTTCAAAGACTGCTTTTAGATCGGCGAGATGACCCTTAGGCTCTTTAGTCTTAACGACCATGTCGTCGATGTAGACTTCTACTATTCAGCCAATCAGGTGCTTGAACATCTTGGTTACCAATCTTTGGTAAGTGGCTCCTGCGTTTTTCAACTCGAAGGGCATCGCTCTGTAGCAGTATAGCCCTTTGGGAGTGATAAATGTAGTCTTCTCTTCATCTGCAAGGTCTATAGCTATCTGGTGATACCCCCTGTAGGCATCTAGGAAGTTCATCCTTTCATGCCCCGAAGTGGCATCCACTAGCTGGCCAATCTTGGGTAGAGGGAAGCTGTCTTTGGGACAGGTCGTGTTTAAACTAGTAAAGTCTATGTAGACCCTCCATTTACTGTTCTTCTTCTTTACCACCACTGTATTGGATAGCCATGTCGGGTAGTGAACTTCTCTAATGGCCCTGGCCTCTAGAAGTCTGTCTACTTCTTCCTCTACTGCTTCGACGTGCATCAACGTTGGGCTTTTGGTTCGTTGAATTACAGGTTTGGCCGACCTGTCAACGTTCAGTTTGTGACAAGTGACCTCGGGGTCAATGCCAGGCATTTCGTAAGGTGTCCAAGCAAACACCTCAATATTTGCTCTCAAAAAGGTTTCCAACTCTTTCTTCTCTTCTTCGGCTAAGCCCGAGCCGAGAAGAAAGAAGCGTTCTTCATCCCCATCCTGGACGAGGATTTTCTTCAGTGCCTCTTCACCCTTCTCGGCTGGCTCCTTGCCAATGTCTTCTAGGACTTCCACGTCCTCATCTTCAATTTCTGCCTTTTCTGGCTCTCGTATGCTGCAGGTAGACTTCATTGCTGCCATGGAGCAATTCTTCACCTGCAGCTGACCGCCTCTAACTTCCTCTATCCCATGCTCTATTGGGAATCGCAATAGTTGATGCAATGTTAAGGGAACTACCCCTATCGCATGCAACTATGGCTTTCCCAAGATGATGTTATAAGAGGAGGGTGTGTCGATAATGGTGAATTCTATCTTGATCTTCCTGGTGCCAGCCTGTACCTCCAAGCTTACTGCTCCCAGTGGCCATGTCGGCGTTCTGTTGAACCCAACCATTGGGCCATTGGATTGCTCCATGTCATCAGGGTAAAGGCCTAGCTCCTTGTAACATCTAACATACATGATGTCGCAAGAGCTGCCTTGGTCAATCAGGATGCGTTTCACTTGGCACTCCCCAACCTGGAGGGATACTACCAAGGCATCATTATGCAGATGCTGGACTATCTCTAGGTTGGCTTCAGTAAAGGCTATTATCGGTCCCTAGCACTCTCCAGGCCGAGGTCTTTTCTATCCGACATGGTTCACGTGCTGTAAGTGTTTCACCCTCTGGGTCTCCCCCCGTATGTCGTTTTCGTTCACCTTTGAGTGAATTACATTAACCACCCGAGGTCTTCCTGCCTATAGTTGTTGTGCTAGGGAAGGCGGAGCTGTTGGTGCTTGAGGCAATCTTGCATGTTCTTCTCTTGTTCTGGCCTCGTCAACCAGATCTCTCAGATGGCCTTGCCTTACCAAGTCTTCCAAGTGTGCTTTCAAGACTCTGCAACCTTGAGTCATGTGCCCCTCTTCATTGTGGTAGGCTGCTTGCTTTTATAACGTTCCTCCCCATGAATTCCCCTAGTGCCCTTGCTGGTGCTCTGAAATAGGGTTGATTCCGAATTTGATCCAGGACTTTGTGAATTGGAATTTGGAACACAGTTGTCACTGCCTGTGCAGCCCTCAGTTCTGCTTCTTGCTTGTTCGATCCGTTGTTACCTCGGCCTCGCTTCGGCGAGCCGTTTCCTTTCTCTTGCTTTATCTCCTTAGTCCCCGACGTATCTTTCTCGGCTCTGGCATACTTCTCGATTCTCGCCATGAGCTCTTTCATGCTTTTTGGAAAAGTCTTTGCCAAAGATTTCCGGAGTGGGCAGTTGTCTTTTAGGCCGTTCTTGAATGACACGACCGCCACTTCTTGATTACACTCACGGTATTGATTTGAATACCTCATAGTATCTTTTGCATAGGCCTAAGGCCTTTATCATCTTGATCTTGAGCCATCAATCGTCCATCCTTAATGGCTGTAGCTTGTTTGTCATGAACCTGGCCACAAACATCTCGGCCAAGCCTTCCCAAGTCTTTACGCTTCCCTTTGGTAGTTTGTGGAACCAATCTGATGCAATCTCCCCGAAGGATGAGGGGAACACTTTGCAGAGCAACGGCTCGTTCCCACTATACAATGCCATTGAGTTCAAATATAATCCGACGTGGAAGTTGGGGTCTGACTTACCATCGTATATTTGAAACCTCGATATACTGAATCTCTTCGGCCCCTCAAACCTGTCTAACTCCATCGAGAATGGTGTCCTCGGCTTATCCGGGGAGGTTACTTCGGCGTAGGCATTCTGTTGCTTTCTCTTGAGGTAATCTCTTAAGTTCTCTTTTGTCCTTCCAGGAGCTCGGCTATCTCCTGCTTTTAGTCTTTTTGGTGCACTACTTTCAGCTTCGTGGTGAGTCCTCTTCGACCCCTCTCCATGAGTTGTGTCGAAGCATAACGCCTGCTCCTGAACATGCCGATGTCCTTTGGGGTCTGCCTCCTTTATGTGATGCGTCCTCAATGATTCTTCTCTTTTTGACTCCCTTCGTCCGACCTCCCTGGAAGGTCGGTGTGATGTCTTTGCTCCGTTGTCTTGAGGGCTCTGAGGATTGTTTTACGCTCTTCATACGGGCATTGGCCGTTGGAATCGGTGTGTCTGCGGTGGGAGCGATGGCGCATAGCGTTAATTTGCATCATGAAATTGATTGTTGCCGAAATCTGCCAATTTGTTTGCCATCTCTTTCACCTCTTCGTCCCTTCGTAGGCACCTGTCCATCCATACCTGGAGGTTGCCTTCGTTGTAGTACACCTTGATCGGGTTTCTTTGATGCGTTGCGGTCGGACGGCGTCTTTTACTCCGTGAGTTTGCTCATGAGTTTCTGCGTTGGACCTGTCTCCTTTGACATCAAGGTCAATAGGTCTCTCACTCTCAGTGGGAGTGTCATCTCCAATCTTTTCCTTCTGTCTGTTACTGGCCATCTATTCTACTTTCTTTCCTGATGGCGCCAAATTGTGTGAGTGATTTTACGACCACCTGCCAACTCGATGTCGGTTGGAAGGCTGGCGAATAGATGACACTGGCTAACCTCTGACGAAGAAGATTTGGTGGTTCATCCACTCGGGGCATTCAAGCGATCAAGTCGATATATCTTACAAAGATCATCAATAGTACTAATCTCACTGTTGTAACAAGTCCGCGGGGGACCTCGCTACAGCTCGGAGTCGATATTGTGTCACGGTCCTTAATCTTGAACCAAAAGTCGAAATTGACAAATCGTTTTGAAAGCAGATTTTTAGAAAAGAAGTGCCAAACATGGTTGCTTTGCGGAATCTGAGTCGCCACCTAAATATTTTTTAATGGGGGAATTTAGGAAACCCTGACTCGGTGCCAAAGGTCACGTGTCCGTCATCACCAAAGTTGCCTCGGCTCGGGAACTTGGGTATGATTGGGGAAGGTCACTTCGTGAGCACCCCCACTCGCCCGGTCAAAGACCGGCTTCTACTAACCATGATATCTGATTTTGAAAACATTGTGCGTTCTTATTCCGGTTATTAGCCTAGGTTACTATGTGATGCGCACAGCATACAAGTATAGACTAAGTCGCCTGAATTGGAACAAAACACCGAGTACTCTAAGCCAAAACAGAAACTGATTAGAAATCCATGCATGATCCTAAGTATACAGAAATGCCTAATGCAACACATGCAAAAATGTAAACTATAGTAGGCTCGGCTATTCTAAACATGGCATATGGAATGCTACAGCTAACATGTATTCAACTTGGAATTGAAATACAAATGCAGTTAGTATGATCTTGAGCCCGATGCATGCAAACAGAGATGAATGAATGCAAACATGCTATCATACCGTATGCTAATTAAAACATGCCCTAATCTAACCATCATAAGCAGGTAAATAAAAGGGAAGAAAGACGTGGGGTTGGAAGACATGCATCACACTCACCCACACTTATTACAATTATGCCCTCGCGTAGGGTCGAATAAATATCTGATCCGAATAAAAGAATAAATGCAGTTCAAATAATACTGGTCCAAAATGTGTACAAATCCTAATTAATTTACAAATTAGCGAGAAAATAATAAAGCGGCATGCAAGCGAGGGCTATGATTACGATGAATGATGTATGTTTAAATTTTGCCTTCTTGGAAATCCTTGGGATGCCCCAACTAGCCTCTGTTTTGCAATTGTTCTTGGAAAGAGTGCCAAGCCTCGGAAGACTGCTGATTTTTTATTTTCTTTGCGAGAAGCGAGGAAAGGGGCATAGCAATGTATTTTCACAAATGTATGCATGCCTCGATCCTCGTGCCACCAATCACGCATCTCGATGCATGATGGCGAGAATCGATTTACACAATTCAATATGGAATGAATACACATGAAAACACAACTAAAACCTAACTCCATCATGGATGATCCGAATGTCGGTGGTGAGAATTGAGACACGTTAGTCACTCGGTACAAAGCGCCCTCGTTTCCCGTTAACAAGACTAACCCCTATCCCGAACACAATGCAATATGTATGACATGCATGAAATGCAACTAAGATACATCCTAACATGCACAATGCTATGAAATGGCATACTCAATACACGAGATAACGTGGTATACACAATGTGCTAACATACATCCTAGCATACACAACGCTATGGAATGAAATGGCATACACAATGCAATATGGACTTACACTAACATAAGTGGACCTCAGCCACACTCACACAAGAGGCCATCAGATGAAAACGAGACACTCGAAATGCGTGCACTGCGTGCGCATAAGCCAGAGACCGATCCTAAGGCACAGAATGCCACTCTAACAAGGCATGGCAAAACATGAAAAATGGAATACTAGCATACAAATTTCAGAGGTAAAATGAGATGCAAAACAGCCCCGAAACATGGTGAAATGATACCTAATGCATGGAACGAGTCCCGAAACATGAAATTTGGCGCATGAAATGGCCTATAGCTATGCAATGCATGCATAATTTGAACATGAAGTGAAAAGACAGAAGCAAGGCAGCCCCAAAATAAGCATGTTTAAAGTTCTAATCAAGGCCAAACAGTGAGCACAAATGGGGCTAAGCTAGCATACAAAAATGGCCCCGAAAGCAAGATATTAAAGCAACTCACAGATTCTGGCCCCGAAAAGAGAAGTGACCTTCTACAATATTGAAGAGGGGCCAAAAATATGATGTTTTACAGTTTATGAAAAACCCCAAAAACAGATACAAGTATACTCAAAATGCTATGCAAAATAAGGGTCAAAATGAAGATAAAGAAGCAACTGATACATGATGGTCCCAAATAGGTGAGGGCCCTTCAACAATGTTGAAGATGGGCCAAAAATATGACTTTTCGCAGTTGATGGCCGAGCCTAAAACAGTGTACAACTATGATCAAAATGTAATGCAAGATATGGCCTAAAAGAGAGGCTACAACACAAAGTATACAAATGATGCTCCAAATAGCAATATACCCTTAATAAAACATGGAGAAGGGGTCAAAATAATTCCATTTTCAGTTCGGACCAAGGTCCAAAAATAGAAGCTCAATAGGCTAATAAATCATGCAAAAATGGGGCTAAAATATGGATATCAAAGTAAGTAGCACATGGAGGACTCAAAAAGTGATGAGCCCTTCTACAATGTTGAAGAAGGGCTCAAAATAATCCAATTTACAGTTTACAATATGCTTCAAAACAGATTACACACAGGCCTAAAATGCTACACAAGAAATAGGCATACAAGAGGGATAATGAAGCAAGTGCAAAATGGGGGCCTCAAACAGCGAGAGGCCCTTCATGAAACATGGAATAGAGCTCAAAAAAATTCTACTTTCAGTTATGGCCGGAGCTCAAAAGTATAAGCAAGAAGGGCTAAGAAATAATGCAAAAATGAGCTCAAATAAGGGAGAAAGCAACTCACCATTGTAGACCAACTCTTTGACAACCTTTGGACCAAGAAATGCTGCCTCCTAAGCTCTGAGAAGACCTTCCAAGCTTCTGGAATGGAGTGGTGGTGTGATGCTAGGTGGTGGTGAAGAAATGGTGGAGAACTTGAGAGGTTTGAAGCTTGGAAGTGTAGAGATAGGGGGAGGGGTGTAATGCAAGCTTGAAGCAAATTTTTCCAACCCCAAAACCAGACCTGGGGTGCTGGTTATATAGGCCAAAGAGGGGGAGAAAGAGGGGGAAAAAAAGGGAGGGAAATCACTTTAAGTTTCCTTTCAAAAGTTGCCCTCCCGGATACAGAATCTGGGGGGAAACAAAATGCATTTTTATGATGTGCAGTGTAAGGATCTTTGGCGGCGGCAGTGTGAGGTTGCGGTGGTGGTAGGCCCTCCCCATGGCCCGGCCAAGGGTCAAGGTCAATGAATATTAGTGGCGGCCATGCCATATTAGTGGCCTCCATGTGTTCTCAACCTGACCTGTGGTCAAAAATTGGAAGCAGTGAACAAGAGAGAGAACAACAAACTTTTCAAAGGGGTTCAAAAGGTTCAAATGGAATTCTTGGCGGCCACCAAATATTGGTGGCCTCGGATGTGTACATCACAAATATGGGGTTAGGGTTGAGGAAAGTGGCCTAGGATAGTCAACATTGGCTTTGAAGTGAGAAAAAGCGGCGTTGGAGGCGATGAAAGAATATAACTGGTTCTTTGAAACAATTCTTGGCCTCCACCCTTCTACGACCTTCTGGTGATGAAGCAGAGGTCCTGCCAAAAATGAGCAGCACCGATGCAAAATGAAGGTTCGGGGGCAGCTTGTTGTCAAGGCCCAAAACCGACTATTAGGCATTGGGAGTGGTGTTCGACCACGAAGTTGGTCTCTCGGACCACAGTGTCCCTTAAAAGGGAGGAAATAAGATGTATGCCAGAAGCAAGGCAAGCGGAGGTGGTTAAGCGGTCCCGAGAGACCTGACAGCGGCTCTGAAACCAAAGCAGGGCTCGAAATGGGAAAAATGGCCTCGACCACGAGATGTAGCCTCTGACCGAGAGATGATCTACTAGACCTCTCCTTCCCTCTGGGAAAAAAGCAGAGAAAAACGAGGCTGGTTATGGCAAGAGGCCAAATCTGAAAAAGGGTTTGGAAGCACGGAGGCAAGGCTCACGCGAGACTACGAGACTTCTGAGCAGCACAATATCGACATCCTTGGCGCTCAATCAGTGACGTCTGAGCCTTAAGGTGGGTAAAAAATGGGGTGTCTCTGATTTGCCCTCTTTGTGAGAACTTCGGAAGTCAAGTGGCGGGAGTGAATGTCAAAGCCGAGGCGATCCATTTTGACAAGGCCAAAAACTTAGACAATCATACAAGATACAGAGATATGCCCATGGCGGGGAGCAAAATGCAAAATGACCGCACAAAGCGGATGTAACTTGACAATCATGCAAGTGCGACAGTATAATAAAGCAAATATTCGCAAGCAGATCTGCGACTTTAAGCAAGAATGCAAAGCAACAACTACATTTCATGTAGTTAGGAATGCGAGAATTATTCAATTCTCGTCACGTCTCCTACGGAGAAGATATGATACCTGGCGATTAAATGCAGTGCACCGACTTCAAATGAACGTACATACAATATCGTTCTGCAAGAGGAAACTCAACAAGCACAATCACACTAACAACATATATTCGTCTTGACACACGCGGTGCCGGCGGTGAATGCATCAGAATGCGAGAAAGGAACGTGCGCGACAACGCAAGCTCAAGCACAAGGGCATGGTAATATCAAGAAAACGTGCATGACAATGCTAGTATGTTCGTGAGAATACAAGGCGGATGCACAATAATGCGAGAACAATCGCCGTCGGAGCGCGTGTTTGTCACAAAGCGGCGAGCAAGGAAATCTGGCGTTTCGGCGAGAACCTTCGATCGCGACCTCTGGTTCACCACCCGGAGAGGTTACAAAAGGATACACTTTGATTTTGATGAGTAACGATGAGACATATGTCGGAAGTTGAAGCTGAAGTTCCGGCGGAACGATTCCGCGGCAGAAAGTGCACTCTTTTTGTACTTTTTCAAGTCTCGGGGACTCCAATCTTCCCCAAAATTTGCAGAGAGCTTGGGACCCACCTAGGGATCACCACCGGCCAGTTTTCTTCCCCATTGGAGGCCAGGCGATTTTCAAGGAGATGGCGGCCGGCTGAAAAGATGGCTGGCTGACCACTTGTTCAAAACAGTGGGCATTTTTGTCTTTTCATCTCATTTTCTTTAAAACCATTCGGCCAAACATTTTGAGCTCACAACTTTAGCTCCGAAATCACCTCCTCTAGCCTCCCAAACCATTTTCCTTCTCGGATCTGAGCTCTATCTGGCGTTTTCAACGCCCTCATAAGTTGTTTTCGTGAAAACTTTCGGTTTTAAGCACTTTGAGCAGATTAAATTTTGATTTTAGTGCTTCTTTTCTCATTTTGCCACTTGAGGTAAGTTTATCTCAATATTTGGAAGATTTTCTCGGAAGTTGACTTTTGTTGACTTTTTCATTTCCCGAGAGTTGACTTTTGTTGACTTTTTCCAATTTTGGCTCATTTTTGCTCCTTTTGCAGATTTTCTGAAATGGCTGGTCATTTTCCTCACGGTGGAGGTCTGCGGATCTTTGGAGGTGATCGATATCATGGCTTTGCCTCAGGGTTCGACCCTTCATACTCGAGAATCGTCCTTGACACATATTCTTCCACGAGCCATTTTCCATCATTTCACAGACTTTGACGGGCGAGCACCCGGAGATTTGCTTTTGCGAGAGCCGGAGTATCATCTCTCTCATGAGGCACGAGAGGTATTTACTTCGTTTTTACCTTTTCTGCAACGTATTCTGCATTTTTCGTGCATTCTGTTTACATTCTGAATACATGGTTCGATTATCTGAATTCCTGAACACTCAGCCCATAAATTGATTGTGAACACACGGCACACACTGATTGAGATTTGAACACGCAGCCTAAACACTGATTTTCTAAACACACAGTCCGAATTGAAGGTGAACACACAGCACACATTGATTGAGAGTTGAACACGCAGCCCAAACGATTTTACGAACACGGTCGAATTAAAGGCGAACACACGGCACCTGGATTGAGATTTGAACCACGCGGCCCAAAGCGATTTTACGAACACACGGTCCGAATTGAAGGTGAACACACGGCACCTTGATTGAGAGTTGAACCGCAGCCCAAACCGATTTTACGAACACACGGTCCGAATTAAAGGCGAACACATGGCACCTGCTTGATTGAGATTTGAACCGCGGCCCAAACAGCGATTTTACGAACACACGGTCCGAATTGAAGGTGAACACCACGGCACCCATTGATTGAGAGTTGAACCGCGGCCCAAACCGATTTTACGAACACACGGTCCGAATTAAAAGCGAACACCGGCACACATTGATTGAGATTTTGAACACGGCCCAAACAGCGATTTTACGAACACACGGTCCGAATTGAAGGTGAACCACGACACTTGATTGAGATTTTGAACACGCCCAAACACTAATTTTACGAGCGCGGTCGAATTGAAGGTGAACCGCGGCACACACTGATTGAGATTTTGAACCGCAGCCCAAACAGCGATTTTACGAACACACGATCCGAATTGAAGGTGAACACACGGCACCTGCGATTGAGAGTTGAACCGCGGCCAAACACTATTTTACGAACTCACAACTTAAACTTTGAAAAGCGAACACGCGGCTCATTCACTTTACTTTACGCGACCCATTCATTTGCACATAGCTTCGTTCTTTTTATTTGCACCAGCTCATTCATTTTATTTGCACAGCTCATTCATTTTATTTACACACTCATTCATTCTATTTGCACTGATTCGTTCATTTTATCTTTGAAGCATGTACTCATTCTAAATCTGGTGACTTCTTGCGGCGGGGATATGGCTCCACCATGGCTAGAGATTGATGCGCCGAGCTCCGGTGTCCGGATTTGGTTGATTGGCGGGGTTTGGGCCTTTACATCTTGGGCTTTCCGTTACCCCTTGAGGAGGGCGTTGATGGCGACTTTAGTGGAAAGATGGTGGGACACCAACTCCTTTCATTTTTACGCCACGGGGACTTGACTATGACCCGCTTGACTTATTTGTGTTGGTGGCCTCGACATGGGAGGTTGGCCTATTCATATGGCGAGGATATGGGTCGATGGGAGGCAGCTTGGATATATCTCTTTGGGGGCTCGCCCACTGTTGATAGAGCTTGAGGCGGTCGATACACTGTTCTCCTCCATTTCGGAGGGTGGAGATGGAGCAGGACTCTGAGGAAGCGTTGATATGCCGTGGTTTCGATGTTCCTCTTGGGACCACTCTGTTTGCCGCAGAGAACCTTGGGTTGTATCTGATTGGCGCCTTGGTGGACCTATCACAGGTCGAGACGGATGGTGGGGTGGCTGGCCAGCTACCCTTCTTGCTACATGAGCGACTTCAGGGATGGGGGATTTACTCGGTGGTTACTGGAGAGCCTGGGAGGTACTTTCTACCTTCTTGATTTACATTTCTGCTCCTCATTACTTATACCCTACACAGCCACAGTACTTTACACTTGTATTTTGCCCTTAGTACTTTGCATTTACATTACCTTTGTTTTCCACAGTTATGGGTCTATGCATACTTCTCGACATTAGCCCCAGATATGGTGGTGGAGGGGCCCTCGTGACCCGTGCTTACTTATATTTAGAGACGGCCGGACCTGAGACCTCGAGAGTCTCTCCTTTATCTACGACAGTATTTCGACACGGTGCGGTCGACGGAGGTATTTCAGAACTCTCAGTTCCTTGTGCTTTCATCTTTGGATTGTCTTGTACCTTCTTGGTTTCTGATGGATTGCTTACATGATTACATAGGAGCCACAGGCACCCTTTGGTGAAGTCTCGATACCGGTTCTTTGGAGGCGGGGTGCCTCTCGTCTGAGATTCTATTCGAGGGGCCAGTTGGTAGAGCCTGGTTTCTAAGGGAGCGCTTCTTGTGCTAGGTATGGGGCTATACTTCTCAGGACCCTCCCTTAGCACCCCCAGTCGAGATGCGGATCGCTGATAGGCTCTCTTCTCGAGATGTTGTCAATGCTATGCTGGGTACTGATGCCTTACTTCATCTTGAGGAGGGGGATTATGCCACTTATCGTCACATATATCTGATGCCTCCATTGACGGGAGTCCGTACTCCGGCAATGAGGTCTGACGGCATGCCATCTTCGAGTCAGGCCCCGGCTCGGTATGAGACGCTCCTTCCACCGAAATTTGGTACATCCGGAGGCGGATGGTTATTCCCCGATTCCCGACTTATCATCATCTGGATGGCGGATATGCGATTGGTGATGGGGTGGCGGTATGGGACTAGCTCCGATTCAGATCGATAGAGCCTCGATGCACAGCCATCGCTCGTCGAGACCAGGCTCTGCCGGTATGTTTCTGACTTTGATTCATCACTCAGATATTTGAACATTCATTCCTTTACTGATACTCTTGTCTTTGCATCTGCAGCCCCCTGTTGAGTACATGGATCAGGTGCTCGAGATGGTAGCCTCACTTGAGGATGGTCCTCTGGAGGCCTTGATTGTCCATCATGGGCTTTCAGCTACCCTTTAGTTTTCTAGCACTGTATCTTCTGATCACATGCTGATTTTGGACGTTTTACTGCATTAATAGGCTACTTGTGTAGAACACATCTGACACACACCACATTCATGCATTATTCATGCGTACATCTACTCTGTGTAGCTTGCTTGCATTTGTATCTGATATACATGTTTTGGCTAATGTATTCAAACTGCGCTTTTCATTTTCAGATGCCTCCAGTGTATGCTCATCCACAGGCCGGGCCACCTGGGCCTTCTCGGAGAGGTGGACCATCTGGGTCTTTTCGAAGAGCTAGGCCATCTGGGCCTTCTCGAGGAGCTAGGCCATCCAGGCCTTTTCGAGGAGCCGGGCCATCTAGGCCTTTTCGAGGAGCTCGAGGAGAGGGATCGTCTCGCAGACGCAAGGCACATATTATAGAGGCGGAGCCCAATGAGAATGAGGAGGAGGATGTTGCAGATCGTCGATCGAGACATCTGGCGATAGAGGAGGGCTCGGTCTTGGCTCAAGAGTGGAGGCGGTGAGGATCTGATGAGGATGGCACTCGATTGAGACGGTGATGGGGATCTGAGGCTATTCAGCGAAGAGGGTGAAAAGGGCCTCTTATTCCCGCTCTCGAGAGCATTGATGTTGCAGTTCCCTATTTTATTTACCTTTTTGCTAGTAGTTGTAGCACATTGTATATTATTAGGCAGTTTTATATTGTTGTAAAACTTGTGCCCTTTGTTTGCCAAAATAAAGCATGATGGAATGAAATGACTTTTGAAAAAGGTGTTGTATTTTGAACTCTTAGCATCATATCGCATCGTTTTGCACCATAATAAGATTGAATGAAAATGTGCATTGTGCATTTGCCCAGTTAGGTAATGAACCGACGCAATAACTTAACTTACTAAGATATAACAAAATCTCGGCAAGTTTACAACTCAATAAGCAAAACACAACAGTGTAGACGACTCAATAAACGAGACTCAAACAAAAATTGTTTACACAAAGAGTAACAATTCAAAACACGAAATACGACAGCTCGACAAAACTTACAACTCGATAAGCAAAACAACAACTCAACAAAGTGTACTTCGGACGATCTGGGCAACGAAACGCATCCGGAACAGAGGAAAATGGAGGCCTTCGACATACCCGTTGCATGGAAATGCTTGAAACTTCCTCCCGGGGGGTAGAACAGGACTAAAGGAACACAACAGAGCATGGCCGACCACTTTTTGGGGCCGGCCGGCCAGTTTTGTGTAGGTGAGGGGAGAAATGTGGCCGGCCAGCTAGAAAAGGTGGCCGGCCAGCCACTTATCCTGGCAACCATCAACTTTTTGACACGTGTCCCCCTGAATAGTGCTTTCTTCTCTTTAAAAGCTCCAACTTCGGGACTCATTCATTTCATCACTGCTTTGCACAAAAATGGAGGCATTTCTCGTAGAAAATCTCACATCTTGGATCTCTTCTTTAGATGGCTCGGAAAAGTTAAATTTTCAGGGTTTTGGCTTGAATGCACTATTCACATTTGGTAGAACTTATTTGCACCTTTCTTTTCTCCATCTGTGGCGAGATTTTGGAATCGATAGCATGTCTTTAACCGGCGGGCAAGAGGTATGCCCCACTTTTGAAGATTTCCAAGTTTTGATGGAGTCTGAACGTTCGGAAGAGATCTTGCCTCAACTTAATTTCGGTCATGCCCAAACCTTAGGGCGAATGTGTGGACTCACCGCGCATGATGCTCGGTCCCTGATTTGTGACGGAATGTTGGATATCCCGAGCCTAATTTACCGGTTCTCCAATGCTGGTGACCGCGGCAACCATCATTGGCAAGGCTTCTGGCGACATGCCCTCTGTTTGTGCATATTATCACATTTTCTGTTTGCCTCAGGCCTTGGAGCATCCAGCGTTCGTCTAATTGAGGTTGCTCAAGGCTTGAAAGAAGGAAAGAACTATATTGCCATGACATTGGCCGAGACACTGATGGGCTTGGATGCTTTCCACTGTCGGGAGACGAACAGATTCGCGGGGAGTCTACTATTATTGCAGGTAATATTTCCCACCCGATCTCACATATGTATTTGCTCACATTACTCGGCCCTCAGGCTCGGTTTTTCTTACGAAACCCTTGTCTCACTGTTTTCTCATCGCCCATCTCTCTATTCTTTATTCTCTCATTTTTCATCCCTCCCCAAGTATGGTTGATGAATAAACTGCAGGTTGTGGACTCTTGTTCAGCCTACTCAGCCCGTGGCTACTTCTTTCAACAACGTCTAGTCGATGCCCTTGATGAGGGATGGTGGTTCGACTGGATGTGCAATTTGTCGGCAGATCGCATTGCTTGGTATTTGTTCTTGGCTCAATCTCCGGCAATGAGCTACGGTATGTCAGCAGATCGGGATTGATTGATCGGCCTGACTCACTGCCTCTTCTTCTTCCCATTCCGTATCCTACGCCCGCTTGGTCATAATCATACTTGCTCACCCGAGAGTATAAGTATTGGCTACATTCCGGTTAAAGCGCCTGAGTTGGCGGCGGTATGGCGTCTGAAAATTAGAGAGCTCCCGCTCCCACTTTCAATTGCATTTTGTCTGATAAGTGCTGGGATTGGCTTAACGAAGAAGCGCAGGTTGGGCCTAGCTTGGCATCAGAGGCTTCAACCAGCTCTGGAAAGGGGTGCAGGGACACCTGACTTGACTATGCCCCGGACTTATTGCTTTATTAGTACTTTCAAGTTTTTGTTATGAGTGTAATAAAAAGCGACTTCAATTGTATGCAAGAGCAAGAGAACTCCGTATTGAAATCAATGAAATTGAAGGTTGTGGTACTGAAAATTCTCCGCTTTGGTCCAAAAATGGTCTTAGTTGTAAAAGATTAATTTGAACAAAGTCAACTTTTATTAAAACTTTTCAAAACTATTTTCGATATGGATCGAGGCTGGACACGCTGAAATCATCCTTTGAGATGCACAACCGGGATCCTAGCAACTGGAAAGTTGCCCTAGTCTGAATATCTTTATGACCGTGTGGCAGCGGAAAGATTACCCCTAGTCTGAATAACCTTTGTCTGGGAGATCGCGATGAATGCTGATGGATAAAGATGACTGAGATGATCAAAATGGACAAAGTTGATCGGGGAAAAGTTTATGGCTAAACTTCAAGGTGAAGTTGCCTACGTATGCCAAAGATGGGAATCAAGCCTTACGTAGTTCAGGCTCAGGTTCGCTCGGGTGTTTTCACTCTCCTTTTACGCTCTAAATTTTGCCAAGGCCGCCCTTTGCGAGTTTTCAACCTTGCGAGCTCAGTCTTTATGATTTCAAATTTTCTATGTTCTGAGTTTTGCCTAGGTCGCCCTTTCGGGTTTTCGGCCTAGCGAGCCTCTTAAGGGTAATATTTCTTCAACTTGTCCATATTGATCGGTTGTGAGAACTCCAAGCCATCTAGATCCATCAAAACCACAGCTCCACCTGACCAGATTGACTTGATGATGTAGGGACCAGTCCAATTGGGTCTGAACTTGCCCCTTGGGTCGTGGATGGGAGCTCGGTTGTCTTTGAGCACCAAATCTCCTTCTTTTAAATTCCTGGACTTAACCTTCTTGTTGAAAGCCCGGGCAATTCTGTGTTGGTAACCTTGGACATGGTACAGTGCTTTCAACTTTCTTTCATCGAAGAGCATGAGCTCCCCAAATCTGCTCTGCTGCCAATCCGCTTCAGCTATCTGGCACTCAGCCAATACTCGTAATGACGGGACCTCAATCTCAATAGGCAGAACGGCCTCCATCCCATAAACCAATGAGTCTGAGTCGCCCGATGAAGTTCTGATTGAAGTCCGGTAGCCCCATAGAGCGAACGGCAGCTTATCTGGCCAGTCCCTGTAGGTTTCCACCATCTTTTGCAGTATGTGCTTGATATTCTTGTTGGCGGCCTCGACCGCTCCGTTGGTCTGCGGCCGATAGGTAGACGACTTATGAAAAGCCACATTGTATTTCTCCAACAAATCAATCACCTTCTTTTTGAAGTGGGAACCATTGTCTGAAATTATTTCGTTTGGGACCCGTGGCGACGAGATGATGTTGTTTACGATAAATTTTGCGACGTCGCGAAGCCTTCAACACCGCATAAGATTGGGCCTCAACCCACTTTGTGAAATAATCTATCGCTACCAAGATGAACTCATGCCCATTCGACCCTTTGGCGTGGCGACTCGATTACATCAATTCCCAATGAAAATGGCCATGGCGAAGTCATGTTGTGCGACTTTAATGGCGAAATGTTCATGCGATTTGCATGAATCGACATTTGGCATCGCTGACAAAACCGATACAATCCTCCTCCATGGTGGACGATGTAACCTGTCGAGGATCTTACGTGCCAACATTACCCCATTCATGTCGCACCACATTCTCCTCCGTGGATGGCTTCCATCGACGCTTTGACTCTTGGCATCAACGCCGATTTTTGCATTCCCGGATGACCCTTTTATCTGATTTACCCGCGATGATGATGGTGAGCGCCATTCTCTGATTGCCCTTTTGTCTTTGGCATTTACCTGGCGGGTATGCTTCTTTCTCCAAGAAGTTCGGATGTCGTAATACCGGGGTTTTCGTCACGAACTTCATCTATAGCGACAATCGACTCGTGGCGGTGCAAATTTCAGTCGATGATATTTGGGCGCATCCGGACTCCACACGGGATGTCTATCATAGAAGATAGAGTTGCTAAAGAATCTGCGAACCTGTTGTTCTCTCTTAGTAGATGAGTAAAACTTAGCTTCTCAAACCGAGGAATCAGCAAGTCCAAGGTCTGGTGATACATCATCATTTTTTCCTCTTTCACTTTCCAGTCTCCTTTAGCTTGAGACACAACAAGGTTCGAGTCCCCAATGACGTCCAACCGTCTTGCCCTTAGTTCCAGGGCTGCTTTTAGACCAGCAATACACGCCTCATATTCTGCTTCATTATTCAAGACTTTGAATCGGAGTTTGAAGGCTAGAGGGATACGGGAATTGTCGGGTGCTATCAGCAACACTCCTATCCCATACCCGTATTGATTTGACGCTCCGTCAAAGTACATCGTCCAAGTTTCGTCGTCGATGTGCAAAATGGCCTCATCTGGGAATAAGTACTCGACTGCTTCACCCCCTTCCACTGGATGGTCGGCTAAGAACTACGCCTTGCTCTTCCTTTGACCGACTTACGCGTTACATACTTTAGATCAAATTAAGAAACAGCGACAACCAACGAGCTAGCCTACTGTAAGTCTTTGGTTTCTCGAAAAAGATATTTGATGGGATCAAGCCGTGAAACCAAGATTACGGAGTGAGCTAACGGTAGTGCCTTGACTTCACGGTAGCCCATACCTTCAAACAAGCCTTTTCGGTAGTGTAGCAGGTTTAAATACTCTAGTATCTTCTTGCTCAGATAGTAGATGGCTCTCTCCACCTTGTCTTCTGATTCTTGTGCAAGCATACAGCCCATTGTAGTCTCAGTTACTGACAGATACAAAATCAACGGTTTCCCTAGTTCTGGCGGTGACAACACGGGCGGGTTCTGTAAATATTCTTTAATCTGTTCAAATGCAGCTTGACATCGGCCGTCCCATTGGAACTTCTTTCCTTTCTTGAGGAGGCCAAAAAGTGGTTCACAAGTCAAAGTTAATTTTGAGATAAACCGTCTTATGAATTGCACTTTACCCAGAAAACCTCACACCTCCTTTTCAGTCCTTGGTGGTGGCATTTCTAAGATGGCCTTGATTTTGGAAGGATTGACCTCGATGCCCCTTTGTGTAATCAGAAACCCTAGCATTTTTCCCGCTGTAACACCGAATGTACATTTCTGAGGGTTTAGCCGCAATTGGAATTCCCTGATCCTTTGAAAAAACTTGTGCAAGGCGGTGTAGTGGCCCTCTCTTTCTTTGGATTTGACAATCATGTCGTCCACGTATACCTCAACCTCTTTGTGGATCATGTCGTGTAATATTGTGGTTGCGGCCCGTTGATAAGTAGCTCCAGCGTTCTTCAACCCAAATGGCATGACTCTATAGTAGTATGTCCCCCATGGGGTGGTGAATGTAGTCTTTTCCCGGTCTTCTGGCCCCATCACTATCTGGTTGTAGCCTGAGAAGCCATCTATGAATGAGAGCAAAACATGCCTCGCTGTGAAATCTACCAACTCATCAATGTGCGGTAGGGGAAAGTCGTCCTTCGGACTAGCTCTGTTCAAATCCCTGAAATCCACACATAACCGGGTCCTACCATCCTTCTTCGGCACCGGAACAATGTTGGCCAACCAAGTCGGGTATTCTGATACCAGCAGGAAGCCTGCGTCGATTTGCCTGGTGACCTCTTCCTTAATCTTGAGAGCCCAGTCCGGGCGGATCCTTCTGAGTTTCTGTTTGACAAGTCGGGCCTCGGGGTCAAGGGGGATCCGATGCTGTACAATCTCAGGATCGATTCCAGGCATGTTTTCGTAGGACCACGCGCAAACATCTCTGAAATCTTTTAATAAAGCGACTAAGTACTCGCGTTCCTCCGAAGACAACGTAGACCCGATCTGGACCAACCGCGGGTCCTCCTCAGTACCAATATTCACGGTAGTGATTTCATCCATTAAAGGTTTGACAAATCTCTCTTGCTCTTGCTCAATTAAACGTTGCAAAATCGAAGGAACTTCGTCCTCGTCGTTTTCATCAAAGTTTTGAAAGTCTGAATTAATGTAATAAATCAAGGGCACAGAAAAGTACACAGAAACCACAATTACTTGATTCTCATTAAGCTCATCCAAATCGTCCGATTCATTTACAACAGACTCAAATGAAAAGAAAAAAGACGACCTAGACAGGACTGTGGTATCCGGGTTATCATCCCGGGATTACAGTTAGACTTCGGTCGGTGGAATCGATTAGACTCACAAGACTCTGGAATCGATTAGGCTCACTACTGAGGTGCTCTTGGACAAAAATCCCTCCTCGTATTGCCAAGTGAGAGAGGGTGCGATAGATGCATCCAAGATAGCCGCTAGTAGGCCCGCAGCCGTTTCATCCCCAATCATGGAAACCGAGAAGTTATCCCCCAAGCATTTATGGTCGATCGGAGGATCAGAAAGTAGACATGCCAGTGCTATCCCCATTTCAAATTCTGTGCCCTCAGGATCCATTGCCTTGCACTGCTCAACCTCAGCTGATGGGTCTGTCTGCTCTGTGGCAACGTCATCCCCGGATAGTTGCAGGTCGAAGAAGATCTCGAAACCTGGCACGCGCTTCTTCTCCGCGTTTAGCCATGGCTCTGGGAAGCTGCAAAATGGAAAGTCCTCCCCCTCCCGGACGAAGCGTCCGTTCAGGGTACCTTGAATGGGCCTATGCATTAACTCAAAAGGCTTCCCAGCCTGCTTTGCTCTGGCTCTTCCGGCCATTTCTTTCCCCTTCCTCATCCAGTCCTCTTTGGTGGGCAGATAACCCAAGCCAAAGGTATGAGGGTTGTGTGGCACTTCGGCCAATGCTGCAACGCCTTCCCGGCCGCTTCTTCCTAATCCCATTCCGGGGATGTGTTGTAGCTTGTTCATGAGGTAGACAGATTGAGCACTGACGTACACCCCCTCATTCACATCCATGATATTCTACACCACCCAGGCCTCAGCCAAAGTGAACCCTAATAAGAACACATCCTCTATGCCATGCTCGATCTCCAATACTGGTGTGGACACCTCTGGCGGCGGATGGATTGATGAATTCTAGAAAACAATAGCCACTCCCTTTCCGTGAGGGTACTTCAACATCTGATGTAGAGTGGAAGAGACTGCCTTCACTTGGTGCAACCACGGCCGCCCCAAGAGTAGATTGAAGGTTGCGGGAACGTCCAAGACATAGAATTCAATGTTGTGTTGTCTTGGACCAACCTGGGTCTGAATTTTGACAGTCCCCATCACTTCCCTGCTAGTATTATCATATGCTCTGATCACCTGAGTAGTCGGCACGAAGTCCGCGGGCTTCAACCCGATTGCATACGTTGTTCTGGCTGGGCAGACATTGATGGCGGACCCGGTATCAACAAGTACCACCGGTATCCACTTGTCTCTACATTCCACGGAAACGTAGAGGGGTTTGTTATGGTTTGTGCCCTCAGGCGGTAGTTCTTTGTGCGAAAAAGGTTATCTGGGGAACCTTCTCCGGGAAGACCCGGTAACCATTTGCTACGGTGTAGTATCTATAGAGAGTTTAGCCTTGTCCATAGCAGATAGGACAGCCTGTCTGTGCACTCGCGACGCCATAAGCAATCCCCAGATGGAGATGTCTGCTTGTATTTTCTTCAATTGCTTGAGCACAACTTCTCCTACAATCTGTTTCTCCTACTATTTCTCAACTTCTTTGTCTTTCCCAGATGCCTCAAGTTGGTCTAAGTATTGGGGCTTGAAATACCGTCCACTTCTTGTCATATGAGTGACCTCGTCAATATACCAGGTATCGTCTGGTTGATTACTTCCCCAATCCTCATCTGTGTGGGCATGACATAAGTCATCGTCTTCCCACCACATTAAAATCGGCCCGACAAACACTGTCGACTCCGGTATGATCGTGCCTGGCACCTTGAGTTCTCATGCAGTAGCATTTTACGTTCCGTGCACCTGACTCGACCCTACATGGGCCTTAGCTTTCGATTCTCTGGAATCCTCAAATCTTTGTCGATTCGATTGCGTCGATATAATTTGGTGGTTCAATATTCCTGCATTTACAATCCCCAAGTTTTGGCGAAATTCTTAGTCTTGGCGCTCTCCGTGCGGTGTATTCGACCCTCGGCCCTTGGGCCTGCTCTCTTGCCCCCGGAACTCTGTTTTGGTTGATATTCTACAATGTCTGGTTGGTCATCTAACTATCCGAATTAAACGCCGACTCCTCATATCCAAACCAGTTGATTGCCGCATCTCCTGATTCTTGGTCACTGAAGAACTGGAGGTTGGCAAGGTCTTCTCCCACAGCTGTTAGATTATCCATTCCCCGTTCAAGTATGTCCCTGAATCACATAATTACTGCTCTTCTGGTAGCCACACTTTTCGGCTCGGTAGCCTTGTTGGATGTATTCACTCGGATCATAAGCTCCTTCAGCAAGATTCCCAGACTGTTCAATCTCAAACTCAGCAACTCCCCTTTCTTCTGAAATCTACCCTGTCCTATCTTCGGTGGTCACCACCATTGGCTCGGATTGGGTTGTGGAGATGTCCATCATGCACAAGTCAGTGCAGACAGGAAGGATTACCTCCGGCTTAGGTAGGTGGGATGGTGTGATATAGATACTAGGATCGTAAGACACGACCCCAGTTTGGATGAAGTTGATTCTGTTGGGAGGAGGGGCTTGGTTATGTGGTGGGAGAGGATTTGTCGTGACGTTGGGTTTTTCGGGAGGCGCGATCACCTACTTGTCAATAAGATCCTGGATCTCATGACGCAATCTAAAGCAGTCGATGTCATGACCATCTTTGTTGGTGATCTGTATGATATTTTCGGGTCATGAGAGGGAGGGAGTGGATTTGGTAGCGGCCTCGGCTCTAGAGGCATCAAATGCTTCTTCCTGATTAACACCCCCAGAGCTTTGGACAGGGGCATATATAGGGGGGTGGAGGTTCTTTGGCCTCTGGGTTGATATTTAGTGTTTTGGGTATTGCTTCGGATCGCCAGAGAAAGGCGTGGTATCATGGGTCTTAGGGGAGGAGTGGTAGTGGCCGTGCTCATACGAAGCTTCGTGCGATTCTGCGCCACTCGAACTGCGTTGTTATTCTGGTTGAAAGTCATACAGGTTGCTCCTATCACAGTCGATCGAGACCTTGTTTCATAGCATCCTCGTCTGTACCTATCTCGTAAATCTGAGAAGGTGGGAAAAGGGAGTACAATCATCTTCTGCATCAACTTTGGTTGGAGATTGCGCACAATCATCCTGATTTGATCTTTGTCTGTAGGCCTCAAGGTCATCATCGATGCCTTCGCCCTCCATCGAGTTACGAAATCTGAGAAAGTCTCCTTGGGTTCCTGCCTCGTTGTTTCGAGATCACGAGTTGTAATCTCAATCTGTGTATTGTATGAGTACTGTGCAACAAAGGCCTTAGCCATCTCATCCCAACTTCTTTTGACCTCATCTTCCAACCGGCGTGCAGATGGTGGCCACACCGACAAAGTTCGCCAAAGCGAAAGCTTTTGTGGTCGGGTTAGGCCCATTGGCCGCAGAATGTCTGAGAATAGCCGAAGATGGACCATGGGGTCCCCGGACCCATCGAAACGGTCAATTTGTGGCATCTTGAACCTATCAGGCAATGTCACGGCCACGTCGGTGTATCCGTCCTCGATGTCCGGAATGGCCTTCACCCCTTGTGATTTCTTGAAAAGCTTCTCAAGCTTGCTCAGTTTCAGAGCTGTATGGTCTATTTTGAACTCAAAGGGAGAGTCCGGGTGGTTGGGTATATGGGCCTTGGACAGTTGAGGCGGAAGCAGGGGCGGAGCTGGCCCCGTTGGAAGGTTCGTGTCCTCTTGAATATTCTGGACATTTGGCACGGTATTCTGGGTGTTTGGCAGAGCATTCTGGACAGTAGGTGCCTGCTCGGGTAATGGGGGCCCTGGTGGAGGAGGAACCTGATGTGAAGCAGATGCCGCATTCTGCTGTTGCAGTCTAGTGATTAGCTCGGCCTGCTGGGCCATGATTGCAGCTTGTTGCTTGGAGAACTCTGCTTGGCGGGCAGCGTCCTCTTGCATCTGTCTCATGCTCTCCTGCATTTGGTGCATTAGGGCTTCCACCCCTGACGTATTTTGCTGATCCATCTGACTGACCGGTAGATCTATTTCTATAGCAAAAATTGGGATCTCAGTCCTACTGTCCTCTGATGGAGTAACCTACTATTCTGGCAACCTCTGTTCTGACACACTGTGCTTCCTTGGCTTTCTCCTGACAACAGGGGGTAAAAAATAGAACACTGGATGTCCGTCAACCAGATCCTCAGATCGATTGAGTCGGCGACCTCGTGTCCAAAGTGCTTGGGGAATATCTACTGGGTTGGAAGCAATGGTGCTAAAACTGCCCTAGCAAAAGATAAATAAAGCGAAAAGGAAATAAATAACCAGATAAATAAAGAGCAAGACAGCTTAAAGTAAATACACAACACACAGTCAGGCATACAACACACGGTTGATAAGCTAAAATAAATCATCTCCAAATCGACATCGTCACTGAATCCTCGTTTCCCCAAAGACTGAATCGGATACCCGCAGATAACTGATTCTCAAATACTGACTGATGCCCGCAGGCCTGATGCCCAAACTTGCAAACTGATACATGCATTCCTGTAGAGACGCACTCTAAAGCACATAACAGATAAGTGAAAGCCAAAACACCCCTATGTTGGGGTAGGGTTTCCCGGTCCTATTTTGTCAGGAACTAGGGTTTCACTACGCACGCAGCGGTTTCAAACAACCTATATCGGGTAAGCAACCTGTCCTAGTTTGGAATGGTCACCACGGATTTCGATATGCACTAGATCGAATGGTCAAAAAGGGTGCCCCGGTAAAACCGGGGTTTGTGTTCCCATGCTATCAGAGCCCACAGCTGATCAGCCTTATGGTCATGCCTTGACAAGGCAAGCCTCCGACAAATCGTTCGGGAATGGCATATGGCAAACATGGTGTCCTAGGCGCACCAATGCAAATGCAATGCAAAGAAACACACAAGTGTAGTCAAAACCAGATATCATGAGTTCGAGTCAAGTTCTCTAAATCTCCAGCAGAGTCGCTAGAAACTGTAAAAATCCGCGGGGGACCTCGCTACAGCTCGGACTCGATTTTGTGTCACGGTTCTTAATCTTGAACTAAAGAGTCCAAATCCGGCAAATCGTTTTGAGAAAACAAATTTTTAGAAAAGAAGTGCTAAACATGGACTGCTTTGCCAGATACAGAGTCGCCACCTAAATATTTTTTAATGGGGGAATTTAGGAAACCCTGACTCGGTGCCAAAGGCCACGTGTCCGTCATCACCAAAGTTGCCTCGGCTCGGGAACTTGGGTATGATTGGGGAAGGTCACTTCGTGAGCACCCTCGCTCGCCTGGTCAAAGACCGGCCCCTACTAACCATGATATCTAATTTTGAAAATATTGTACGTTCTTATTCCGGTTATTAGCCTAGGTTACTATATGATGCGCACAACATACAAGTATAGACTAAGTCGCCTGAATTAGAACAAAACATTTCATATTTGTTTGTTTGAAAATGGTTTGATGGTGCTACCCGCAGGTAGGCGAAGACGTGGATTTGCCACCCTCGGGCGGGCTTAGAAAACAATGGTTTTGCCACTATCTAGTGGGCTTAAAACAAACATTTGATGAATTGTTCCAATCCAAATAACCCAACCTTCACCCACAGGCATTCAAACAGTTATATCACATAAGCAGTTAGCCTCATGGTAAGCATGCCATTCATGGCAATCACTCACACGCATGCAAGGATGCTAAAGCATAAAACTCACCGAGTACTCCAAGCCAAAACAGAAACTGATTAGAAATCCATGCATGATCCTAAGTATACAGAAATGCCTAATGCAACACATGCAAAAATGCAAACTATAGCAGCTCCTTTATTCTAAACATGGCATATGGAATGCTACAGCTAACATGTATTCAACTTGGAATTGAAATACAAATGCAGTTAGTATGATGTGCCGAGCCTGGTGCATGCAAGACAGATGAATGAATGCAAACATGCTATCATACCGTATACTAATTAAAACATGCCATAATCTAACCATCATAAGCAGGTAAATAAAAGGGAAGAAAGACGTGGGGTTGGAAGACATGCATCACACTCACCCACACTTATTACAATTATGCCCTCGCGTAGAGGGTCCGAATAAATATACAGTCCCGAATAAAAGAATAGTACAATCCAAATAATACAGTCCAAAATGTGTACAAATCCCTAATTAATTTACAAATTAACTGAGAAAATAATAAACTGGCATGCAAGCCAGGGACTGCCTTGATTCTGATGAATGATGTATGTTTAGGGTGCCTTGCACGGAAATCCACTGGGATGCCCCAATTAGCCTCTATTTTGCAATTGTTCTTGGAAAGCGCGCCAAGCCTCGGAAGACTGCTGATTTTTTATTTTGCTGCAACAGAGAGCAGGAAAGGGGGCATAGCAATGTATTTTCACAAATGTATGCATGCCTCGATCCTCATGCCACCAATTACGCATCTCGATGCATGATGGCCGAGGAGTCGATTTGCACAATTCAATATGGAATGAATGCACATAAAAACACAACTAAAACCTAACTCCATCGTGGATGATCCGAAGTGTCAGTGACTGGGGAATTGAGACACGTTAGTCACTCCGAGTCTGAACGCCTCGTTTCCCGTGCTCGGGCTAACCCCTATCCCGAACACAATGCAATATGTATGACATGCATGAAATGCAACTAAGATACATCCTAACATGCACAATGCAATGAAATGGCATACACAATGCACGAGATAACGTGGCATACACAATGCGCTAACATACATCCTGGCATACACAACGCTATGGAATGAAATGGCATATACAATGCAATATGGACTTACACTAACATGAGTGGACCTCAGCCACACTCACACAAGAGGCCATCAGATGAAAATGAGACACTTTCGAAATCGTGCACGCGCACGCAAACCGAGGACCGACCCTAAGGCACGGAATGCCACTCTAACAAGGCATGGCAAAACATGAAAAATGGCATACTAGCATGCAAATTTCAGAGGTAAAATGAGATACAAAACAGCCCCGAAACATGGTGAAATGGTACCCAATGCATGGAACGAGTCCCGAAACATGAAATTTGGCGCATGAAATGGCCTATAGCTATGCAATGCATGCATAATTTGAACATGAAGTGAAAAGACAGAAGCAAGGCAGCCCCAAAATAAGCATGTTTACAGTTCTAAGTAAGGCCAAACAGTGAGCACAAATGAGGCTAAGCTAGCATACAAAAATGGCCCCGAAAGCAAGATATTAAAGCAGCTCACAAATTCTGGCCCCAAACAGAGAAGAAGCCTTCTAAAATATTGAAGAGGGGCCAAAAATATGATGTTTTACAGTTTATGACAAACCCCAAAAACAGATACAAGTATGCTCAAAATGCTATGAAAAATAAGGGTCAAAATGGAGATAAAGAAGCAACTGATACATGCTGGTCCCAAACAGGTGAGGGCCCTTCAACAATGTTGAAGAGGGGCCAAAAATATGACTTTTTACAGTTGATGGACGAGCCTGAAACAGTTTAAAACTATGATCAAAATGTAATGCAAGATATGGCCTAAAAGAAAGGCTACAACACAAAGTATACAAATGATGCTCCAAACAGAAATAGACCCTTAATAAAACATGGAGAGGGGGTCAAAATAATTCCATTTTCAGTTCGGACCAAGGTCCAAAAACATAAGCTCAATAGGCTAATAAATCATGCAAAAATGGGGCTAAAATATGGATATCAAAGCAAGTAGCACATGGAGGACTCAAACAGTGATAAGCCCTTCTACAATGTTGAATAAGGGCTCAAAATAAGCCTATTTACAGTTTACAACATACTTCAAAACAGATTACACACAGGCCTAAAATGCTACACAAGAAATAGGCATACAAGAGGGATAATGAAGCAAGTGCAAAATGGGGGCCTCAAACAGTGAGAGGCCCTTCATGAAACATGGAATAGAGCTCAAAAAAATGCCACTTTCAGTTATGGCCGGAGCTCAAAAGTATAAGCAAGAAGGACTAAGAAATAATGCAAAAATGAGCTCAAAAGAGGGAGAAAACAACTCACCCTTATAGACCAACTCTTTGACAACCTTTGGACCAAGAAATGCTGCCTCCTAAGCTCTGAGAAGACCTTCCAAGCTGCTGGAATGGAGTGGTGGTGTGATGCTAGGTGGTGGTGAAGAAATGGTGGAGAACTTGAGAGGTTTGAAGCTTGGAAGTGTAGAGATAGGGAGAGGGGTGTAATGCAAGCTTGAAGCAAATTTTTCCAACCCCAAAACCAGACCTGGGGTGCTGGTTATATAGGCCAAAAAGGGGGAGAAAGAGAGGGAAAAAAAAGAAGGAAAATCACTCCAAGTTTCCCTCCAAAAGTTGCCCAGGATCTGAAATCTGTCTTGAAGCAGAATGCATTTACGTGATGTGCAGTGTAAGGATCTCGGCCAGGTATTGAGGTTGCTGGTGGCCGGCCGGCCCTCCCCATGGCCGGCCGGCCAAGGGTTAAAAAGGGCAATGAATATTAGTGGCCGGCCATGCCATATTAGTGGCCTCTCATGTGTTCTAAACACAGCCCTGTGGTCAAAAATTGGAAACAGTGAACCAGGAGAGAGAACAACCCACTTTTCAAAGGGGTTCAAAAGGTTCAAATGGAATTACTGGCCGGACACCAAATATTGGTGGCCTTCCAGATGTGTACATCACAAATATGGGGGTTAGGGTTGAGGAAAGTGGCCCTAGGGTGGTCAACATTGGCTTTGAAGTGAGAAAAACGGGCGTCGAAGGGCGATAAAGGAATATAACTGATTGCTGAAACAATTACTGGCCTCCCACCCTTTTACGACCTTCCTGGTGATGAAACAGAGGTCCCTGCCAAAAATGAACGAAAACCGATGCAAAATGAAGGTTCGGGGGCTGAAACGCGCAGTCCGAGGCCCCGAAAATCGACTGTTAGGCACCGGGAGTGGTGTTCGACCACGAAGTTGGTCTCTCGGACCACAATGTCCCTTAAAAGGGAGGAAATAAGATGTATGCCAAGAATCGGGGCAAACGGAGGTGGTTAGGCGGTCTCGAACCGAGGCACACGGCCTGACGGCTCCGAAAATCGAGAACCGGGCTCCGAAATGGGAAAAATGGCCTACGACCACGAGATGTAGCCTACGGCCACTGAGAGATGATCTACTAGACCTCTCCCTCCCTCTGGGAAAAAAAATAAAGAAAACCGAGCCTGGTTCGCAAACCGAGGCCAAGTACGAAAAGGGTTCGGAAGCCCGGAGACAAGGCTCACAACAGAGACTCTGAGACTTCTGAACGAGCATAATATGCAACATCACTGAGCGCTCAATCAGTGACGTCTAAGTCTTAAGGTCGGTCAAAAATGGAGTGTCTACAACTGTTCAGAATATAAATTACGTACCTTAGACCTAGGGGGGTGCCTCTATTTTATAGTTAACTCAATCCTAGTCCCTATAGAAGCTTGACTTCTATGGATTTCGATTCAGTACTTACTTTGGACTCCTCAAGAGATAAGGATAGACTCCCTAAGAACATTATCCTTATCCATTTTGAAGTCTTTCCTCATTCTAGGACTCCTGTCCCTTATCTGTTTATCTCGGATTCCGATATCTTCGGAGGTAACCTTGGCCTCGCCGAGATAACCTCGGCGTCATGACCAGGACACGTGGCAACTCGACTGACACGTTGGCGTCACCTTGTCACGTGTTGGTACTCAAAAAATATATCCCCACATATATTAATTAATGTTATGTTATTATTATTAATATTACTTATTATACAAATTATAAATATTCAAAACTTCTAAAATTATGTCACATTATCTGTTAGTATACTAGTTAATACATTAATTGATACATATAGTATTATTCATCTCCTACTCTATTTTTAAAAACTCTAAATATTTTTACATGTAGACCATGTTTGGTAAAAAAAAATTTTAAACTAAAATTCATAAGAAGATAAAATGTTTAAAATAATTAATAAGATAAAATATTACATTAAATTTATAATCATTTTATTTTTTCTCTCACAACTATTATATTAAATTATAAAAAATTTAATTATCTTTTTAAATATAAATATTTTAACTTATTAAAATAATCAAAAATTAAAATAAACTATTAAAATAACAAAAGAAGTGGCTAACGATGCAAGGGCCCTGTTTGGTAGAGCTGTGGGAAAGTACTTATAGCTTATACCTTAACAGCTTATAACTTATAACTATGAACATAAGCTGATTTCTGACTTATAAATTAAGCTTCTCCTGCCCCACTCAAAGAATAAGTTGATTTCTGACTTATAAAAAGCTATAAGCTGTATTGTTAAGTTAAACTAAACACATCAAAATAGCTTAAATTAAATTGAAAGCTGAAATAAACTAAAATTAAGATGTACCAAACAGGGCCAAGGGCTTTTTTCCCCTAATACGCTCTAGAAAAAAATAATCTTTTTATTTTCATTTATTTTATAGGGTTTTAATTTTTGGCCATCTAGAAACTTTTCAATCATTAGACTATTTATAAAAGGAAAAGACTATGGTACGCCTCTCAAAGGATATATACATCTTATAATTACATAAAAAAATAATATTATTTTATATTTTTTAAATTATAACTAAAAAAACAAAAAAAAAGCTATAACTAAATACAAAAAAAATTATAATTAAATATTTTAAAATAATGTTATAACTAAATAAGAAAGTAACGTAACTAAATATATATATGACATGAGATATATATAATAAAATTCTCTTTTATAAAATGCTAACCTTTGGAAAGAGACATAAATCATTTTAAAGTATCGTAGCTTAGCAGCTATTTAGATTATTCTTAAATAAATAAATAAATTATAATCCAAATGATAGACAAAAACAATAATAATTGTGCCTTCTTGTATTCTCAAAAGATTTCGTCATTTCCTTGTTGTTTTCAAATAATAATGAAGTTTTAATTGTTTGCAAATTCGATGCAATTTGTGTATATTTTAATTGAAGTACATTGACAATTAGTGATCACATTCAAAGAATATATAATTATTATAAACTCAAAAAAGAGTGTGTTTGATTGGGCGGACTGGATAAGGGGGGATTAGAATTCATCGGACTTGAGTCTTGGGACTGTGAATCTCCCGGACTATTTGGTCGGATTGGATATTGTACGGGAAAGAAATACACATTCTCGTATAATCCTGTTGACCAAGTCTTCGTTCCTCTGTACGATGTCGTTCCACCACCTGAAAATATCAACGTGAGCTAGCCGGCGGGTGTGTGCCGGAAACCTCTCCGATGCCTAAGTCAGTAAGCAAGATAAGAAGGCCAAAGCTCAATATATTCAGGGAGCAAAATTGTATTACCTCTCCAAAGGTGATATTGGTGAGCTTATATAGGTTTTGCGTGGCACAATCCTAGTAGGACTCTAACTTCTCCATGCGAAGAGTCCTCCCAAGACTAGCATTCCTCCATGCGTAGAGTCCTTTTAGGATTACCCCTCCTTACGTAGAATCCTCCTAGGATGATGACTCCTGGAAGATCATGCTTATCCTCCAACACCCTCCTCACTGCACAGGCCAAATGAGATGGCTTTACTACGGCCGAACTCCTACTGACCGGAGTAAGTACTTCCCTCCCTTACCTCGGTGTACCCATGCAAAGGCCGAGCTATACATACGGGAGTCAAGCCGATAGACATTCTGAGTCAAAGTTCACCTCGGTTTCTCACATGCTTTGACCGAAGTAAGCAAGCATCTTCAAATTAAGCGCCTTAGTTTGGCTCTTCATTTCTTCATTCCTACTCCGGCCAGACGTCATGACCGAACTCATGAGAAACCGAGCTACATCACTTAGTCGCCAACCGGACTAACTCAACACTCCTACGATGCACGAGTCCTATTCACTTGGGCTTACCTCGTAACTATCATTTACCAATTAAGATAAATTGCCCTCTCAGATATGTATCCTGTGTTTGTTTTTTCATGAGATTAGATGTCTAGAAAGGACTATTTTCAGTGAATCCAATGTTTGGTTTGACAGGCTGGATAGGATAAATGAACAAAAGACTATTTTGCCCTTTTTCAATTAATTATTTTTAATAGGATAATTATTAAATAAATTATTTTTGGATAGGATAATTATTTGGTCGGATTATTTTTGGACTGGATAGGATAATTATTTTTGGACAAATGAATCCAACGTTTAATTATTTTTAATTAAATAAATTTATTTTTTTTAAATTAAATAAATAAATAAATAAAATATCAATAAAATTTGTTTTAAATCATTACTGTATAACAAATCATTAGTTTTTTTTACATACAAAACTTTACTGTGTGGTCCAACTTTACATACAAGTCATTAGTGAATCCAATTTATTTTTTTTACATACATAACTTTACAAAAAAAAAAATTTACATGCACAATTAAATAAATAAATAACCACTAAATTTGATTTAATAAAATCTTTGTATAACTGTATAAAAAATTTATATTATTTTTTAATTAAAATTTTAAATAAAACACCTATTACAATTTAAATAATGAAATTAAATAAATTATAAACAAAATTTTAAAATAAAACATCAATAAAATATCTATAAAAAATTATTTTAAAAAATTAAATAAATAAAACATTAATAAAAAGTTAAATAAAATTATTTTATTTTTAAATTGGGACATTTAAATTTTATTGAATTTTATTAAATATAATACATAATTAAATAGTAGAGGGTCAAAATAGTCATTTCATCATCTAATCCAAACAGTGATTAGTCCCCCACATTCTGTCCCACCCCCCTAGGATAGGATAGTCCCCCATATGGGGGACATGGAGTCCGGCCGGACTCCATGTCCGACGAACTAAAAAAAAATCAAATGACGGATTAGGAATACTATTTGGACTCAAGTCCAAATAGTGAATAGTCCCCCCCCAATCCCCCCAATAAAACACACAGGGTTCCCTTAGGGATTATCTTGAGCTCTTCACCTCTTTTAAAAGGCGGATGGGTTTTAATCACGTGTGTTCGACTTAATCGATTTGTTATATAATATTTCTAAAGCAATTATCATCTTAATAGAGAGATAGCGACTAACTTTCTCTAATGATAAGACCTACGTATAATGTACATTTTTTTATCTCATTAGTCAATAGAAAATTATAAATAAATTTAAATAGACATTTTGTGTCCTCTACTAATTCTAAATATTAATTCTAATCTTCATTATTACAATATGAAATTTGTAATTGATTAATGATAAACCATCACATAATGGCAGCTGTCTGATGAGTGAATCACGCTATAGGGCCATTTTAAGCTTCAGGCCAGTTGAAAAGAGCTGGTAGGCCAGGAATCAGTATCGTTAATTGGCAATTTATATATAGGATGCAAGCACGGAATCCTATATTCTAATTGTACAATATACTCAGTGGATGAGTAATTATCATTATTATTGTAATTTGAAAATTTTAATTGATTAATGATTAATAATACTTTATATAATTCAAAAATAAAATTAAAAATATATATAAATTACAAAAATAAAAGTAAAAATATATATAAACTATAAAATAATATTAATACACAACCAAGTGATGCTACTGGCTTGTGATGATTTCTACTGGATAGGGGTGAGCATTGGATATTCCGATCCGTCAAAACTGACCAAACCAAACCGATCCGCCGCATTTTGAACCGATGCGTGATGACGAGCGGACTATTGCGGATTGATTTTTTCCAATCTGCCAATCTGGCGAACGGATGGCGGATTTGAGATTCTTTTAGCCGCAACCGAATCGCCAAACCGCGAGCACCCCTAGTAATTTATAAGACTTTGTGTTTTCAGTTTGTTTAAATATTCTATTTGTGTTTTCAATTAAAAAAGAGTTTAAATATTCTGTTGAAAAAAAGTTTTCAACTTGAATATTTTTTTTTAATTGAAAAAAAAACGTATTATTTATCTATATTTTTTAGTTTTTAAATCTATTTCTAAAATAATAAATAGAAAATATGATATATGATGGTTGGTTTTTGTTTTTAAAACAGATATAGATGTAACAATACAGAGACATACAATCTCTACTATTACTCTGTTCATGGTTTTGGTGGTTTGAATTGTTTTTATATTTTAAAAACCACAGATTGTAATATTTTATGTGGATGAGGCATGCTGTGATTGTAGTATGTGGATGAGGTATGCAGTGATTGTGATATTTTAAAGTTCCAAACTTTCTTGCTTTGGATGAGGCATGCATTGATTGTAATATTTTTTTAAATCATTGACTGTAATACTTTTTTTTTAGAAAGTGCACAAGTTGAATTATGTTGAAAATTTATCAAATTTTAAACCGCTAAACTGATTCGCATCTGTGAGGATATATTTTCTGAGTACCAACACGTGGTAAGGTGACGCCGACGTGTCAGCCGAGGTGCCACGTGTCCTGGTCGTGACGCCGAGGTGATCTCGGCAAGGCCGAGGTTATCTCCGAAGATATTAGAATCTGAGATAACTGGATAAGGGACAAGAGTGTTAGAATGAAAAGGGAACTCAACCTGGATGAGGGATAAGAGTCCTAGAATGAGAGAAGAATTCAGTTTGTATTAAGATAAGACTCTTAGAGAGTTTATCCTAATCTTACTGGGAGTCCAAGATTAGCAGTAATCCTGAGTCCATAGAAGTTAGGCTTCTATTGGGACTAGGTTTATGTTGGCTATAAAAGAGAGGCACCCCCATGGGTCTAAGGTATGCTTTTTATGCTCAAACTAGTGAGTTTAGCACTATTGATTATCTTTGAGAGATATTGAGTACTGACTTGATCGTCGGAGTATCCCCGGGTGGCGAACCACCACCGAAGTCTTCTCTTTTTATTGCAAGTTAGCTAAAAGCCATCTATTCTGCCGGTACTCTCCAGTTGATTATTAAGCGGGCAGTGTGATCAGAAAATCACTCACACAATTTGGCGCCGTCTGTGGGAAAGAAAGAAAAATAGATGGCCAATGAAAGAAAGAAGAATAGATCACCAATGACGGACAAAAGGATCAGACTGGAGACAACACTCCTGCTGGAAATGGGAGACCTATCAACCTCGACGTTGAAGGGGACAACCGCAACACAGAAACTCATGACCAGAGTCACGGAGTGAAAGACGCCGACCAGGAAGGTGACGCACCAAATACAATAGATCGAAGCGGATACTACAATGAAGATGACCTCCAGGTATGGAAGGATAGATACCTGCGGAGAAACGAAGACCCTTCCAAGGAGATAACATTCAAGTATAGAAGAACTCATCCTGAGTGAGCAGATCTTGGATTCCAGATCCTAGATCTCAGATTCGAAAAGACATGATTTCGGCCTAGATGAGTAGGTCTGAGAAGAGAAGAGCTCAACCTGAGTGAGCAGATCCAAGATTCTAGCAGACAAGATCTCAGCACTTAAGTCCGAAAAGAGAAGAGCTCAGTGAGCAAATCTCAGATCCCAGAAGATAAAAAAGAAAACACACAAGGTTGGACTGCAGTTAGCCAGGTTGAAGACCTTTTATAAGATTCGCAAATGAGTATGTGGAAGCCATGCAGGGGGCAGAGAGAAGAAGAATATGTTTACCACTTGTTAAAATTTGTAGCAATTTACAAGTTGGTTAAACCGATATCATGTTTACCACTTGTTGAAATTTGTAGCAATTTACAAATTGGTTAAACCGAGATGATGTTTACCACTTGTTGAAATTTGTAGCAATTTACAAGTTGGTTAAACCGAGATGATATTTACCGCTTGTTGAAATTTGTAGCAATTTACAAGTTGCTAGAATTAACACTTGTTGAAATTCTGTGTGAATTTACAAGTTGAAGTTAAACTGAGATGATGTTTAACACTTGTTGAAATTCTGTGTGAATTTACAAGTTGAAGTTAAACTGAGATGCTGTTTACCACTTGTGAAAATTTGTAGCAATTTACAAGTTGGTTAAACCGAGATGATGTTTAACACTTGTTGAAATTCTGTGTGAATTTACAAGTTGAAGTTAAACCGATGTGATATTTAACACTTGTTGAAATTCTGTGTGAATTTACAAGTTGAAGTTAAACCGAGATAATGTTTAACACTTGTTGAAATTCTGTGTGAATTTACAAGTTGAAGTTAAACCGATGTGATATTTAACACTTGTTGAAATTCTGTGTGAATTTACAAGTTGAAGTTAAACCGAGATGATGTTTACCACTTGTTGAAATTTGTAGCAATTTACAAGTTAGTTAAACCGAGATGATGTTTAACACTTGTTGAAATTCTGTGTGAATTTACAAGTTGAAGTTAAACCGAGATGATGTTTAACACTTGTTGAAATTCTGTGTGAATTTACAAGTTGAAGTTAAACCGAGATGATGTTTAACACTTGTTGAAATTCTCTGTGAATTTACAAGTTGAAGTTAAATCGATGTGATATTCAACACTTGTTGAAATTCTGCTTGAATTTACAAATTGAAGTTAAACCGAGATGATGTTTAACACTTGTTGAAATTCTGTGTGAATTTACAAGTTGAAGTTAAACCGATGTGATATTCAACACTTGTTGAAATTCTGCTTGAATTTACAAGTTGAAGTTAAACCGAGATGATATTTGACACTTGTTGAAATTCTATGTGAATTTACAAGTTGAAGTTAAACCGATGTGATATTTAACACTTGTTGAAATTTTGTGTGAATTTACAAGTTAAAGTTAAACCGAGATGATGTTTAACACTTGTTAAAATTCTGTGTGAATTTACAAGTTGAAGTTAAATCGAGGTTATGTTTAACACTTGTTGAAATTCTGTGTGCATTTACAAGTTGAAGTTAAACCGAGGTCGTATCGGAAGAAGATTGGTTTAACACTTGTTGAAATTTTGAGAAAAATTTACAAACTGAAGATAAGCCAAGGTTATGATAAAGGAAGATGGTTTAACACTTGTTGAAATTTTGAGAAAAATTTACAAGCTGAAGTTAAGCCGAGGTTATGATAAAGGATGATGGTTAAACACTTGTTGAAATTTTTGAGAAAAATTTACAAGTTAAAGTCAAGCTCAAGCAATATCTGGGTACTTGCCGAAACTACCAGGTTGTCAAAACTTGAAATATGGAAAACTGAAGTATTGATAGAAGACATTGAGAAAGTGACAAGTCCTAAGCAACACTTGTAAAAATATTTGTTACAATATTTTCAAGTGTTAGGACAAGGCCGAGATGAGTAAGATTAGAAGTTATGATAGAGGTATTTTACCCAAAAAGATTGCACAGTCAAGGTGTACTTTGAAGACATGCAAATTATTCTAAGTATAGAATCATACAAGAGCAGAAAAAAGAAGACATACATTCAAAGAAGAAATCAAAGAAATGCATTTAGAAAAGAAAGAAGGCACTTCGGCCTGAATATTGAAAAATAAATTATTCAGACTACAAAAATGGCATGTCGGCCAGATTAAAAGCATACAAAGACGTACAAGGTACAAGGTACAAGGTACAAGGAGTAAAAGAAGGAAACAAAACTACTTGGCATCAATGGCAGGATATAGAAGAAAGTTGGGAAGACTTCTCAGCAGCCTTCTCGGCCTCGAGCTTAGCATCGATCTCTCGAAGAGTTTAATCAAGGCTCTTCTCGACGATTGGAACCTCGGAGTTTGAAGGTAAGGATTCAAAGCAAGAATCTGGAAAAAGACACAGAAAACAGAAACAAAAATGTAATTCGTAATCAAGAATGGTGATGAAGCTATCAGGAAATCAAGACAAAAAGATTGCACAGGTGTGTCAAGCCAAGAACAGTGGCAAAAATCAACAGATGTGTGAACAGTGTGTATTCAAGAAGATGATTTGGAAACAATGGGTAAAACAACAATGGTGATTAACAATGGGTAAAACAACAATGGTGATCAACAATGAAGCAGAGCTTCTTGGAAAGCAACAAGAAATAAAACCAGGAGGACCAATGGCTTACCAAAAAGAGGGAAGCCGGAATGAGAATTGCCGAAGTCTGACGACAATGACAAAATGACGAAAGCTTCACCGGAGGAGAGGAACGAAGACAGTTGCAGAAGCTTGAAAGCTTGGAACAATGACGAATTTAAGCAAAAGAGCTAGAAAGAGAAAAAGCCAAAGGATTTAATGAAAAAAGAGAAAAATAGTTAAGAAGACGACAAAGTTCAAGAATAAAGCCAAGTGCACAGGCACTAAAAAGCGGATACGACAAGAACAGTACCAGACATTCAAACAATTCAAAACTTAAAGACAGACGAAAATAGAAGGCAACAGATGGCAAGCAAACAGATTCAGAAGAGTTATGAAAGATTGAGCTTAATAGCAAGTAAAGAGTTTATGAACCTACCAAGTGAAATGAACGTCGATATGAAAATCGTCGGAGTCAAATAAATGACTGGAAATCAGGAACTCACCAGAGAGTGTGAGTGGAGCAGTTGCAAAGCTCTTGGAATTTACAAATTAATAGAACCAGAACCTCGGCTAGGAGGTGCGATTTCAAGCAACTTGGAAAGCATGAAACCTGATTCTTGACACCAGTGGATAGTAAAGTCCAGGGAACTTTGAGGTCGGCGAGTTTGATCTCGGAAAAAGGGGCATAGATGAACGAACAGTGTAGGTTCCATCACCTCAGAATGCCAAGGTAATAGAACCTAGGGGGCAGTTGTGGGGATATATTTTCTGAGTACCAACACGTAGTAAGGTGACGCCGAGGTGATCTCGGCAAGGCCGAGGTTATCTCCAAAGATATCGAAATCCGAGATAAATGGATAAGGGACAAGAGTCCTAGAATGAAAAGAGAACTCAACCTGGATGAGGGACAAGAGTCCTAGAATGAGAGAAGACATTAGTTTGTATTAAGATAAGACTCTTAGAGAGTTTATCCTAATCTCACTGAGAGTCCAAGATTAGCAGTAATCCTGAGTCCATAGAAGTTAGGCTTCTATTGGGACTAGATTTATGTTGGCTATAAAAGAGAGGTACTCCCATGGGTGTAAGGTATACTTGTTATGCTCAAGCTAGTGAGTTTAGCACTATTGATTCTCTTTGAGAGATATTGAGTACTGACTTGATCGTCGGAGTACCCCCGGATGGCGAACCACCACCGGAGTCTTCTCTTTCTGTTGCAGGTTAGCTAAAAGCCATCTATTCTGCCGGTGCTCTCCAGTTGATTACTAAGCGGGCAATGTGATCAGAAAATCACTCACACAGCATCCATCCGCCAAACCGCTCAATCCACATCTGCTGAATTGAAGGACGGATGTGGATTGATTTTCTCCAATTCGCCAATCTGACTGACGAATGACGGATTAGAGATTCTGTGGCTGCAACCAACCCGCGCCCACCCCTACTACTGGGGAAGATAATAGACAAGGGAAGACGTCTCACTAGTGTCAATCCTCCACTGAATTCTGCTACATAAAAAAACACGCCTCATTTTTTTGAATAAATTGCAATAAATCAGATTTATTTATATTTTATTTCATAAACTTTAAATTTTAATAATTAATCTTTTCAAGATATTATCTTATTATAATTAAAAAAAAATTTGTTGGGATTATGTTATAAATTTACATAAAACTAAATCATGTGCAAAGCACATGACACATTTATTAAATTTTTATGACAATAATACTCGTAATTGATTGTTTTAAAATAATAATAACCTTATATGTTGATTTTATTTATATTTTGTCTATCTTATCTTAGTGAGAAAGTGCAACCTAAATCACTCTATTATGACATTATTTTTCTAAAAATTTAATAAATATGTCATACATTTTACACATTATCTGATTTTTTTGTAAATTTTTAATAGATCTTAACAAAAATAAAAATAAAAAATTGATTGTAATAAGATAATAGTTTGAAAGAATTAACCATTAAGTTTTTTATTTTTAGAAAGACAAAATATAAATAATTATAATTTTAAAAAATTTAATGTAATTGACCCAAAATAATATTATTACACAGTCAAGTGAGGTTGCTGGCTTGTGATAATCTATCTATCTATCTATTTATCTATATTATCTATATCTATACTATATATTAAGCAAAATGGAGTTTTTAACCCCAAGCCTTGTGGGAGCTCCAATCTCCCAATCTAAATTTCTTAATTTTATGATTTAAAAAAAAAAAAAGGAAAAATTACCCACAGGTCCCACGTGGGACATGTGGAGTCCATTTAATCTCAAAACTTTTTGAGTGCACCAAAAAGTCCTTTCCTTTATCTCTTTGGTTTTTGCCTCTCTTGTTACGTTTTCTTCTTTCTCTTTTTTTCTACATTTTTCTTTCATCCTCTTCGTCATAGACGATGGTGCAAGTGTTGCTTCTCTCTTTACGACCTGCCGATCTGAACGTCTATGTCGATCTGAACCTCTACGGCACCACCGTCGCCACTTTCTCCACCACGCAGATCGATTATTGATGCCGAAAATCTGATCAGAGTGACCAGATTTGGTACGATGCAGAACTGAAGAATAAGAAGACGATGAAGAACAAGAACAAGAAGACGCTCATCCTCAGATCTGTGCTTAGATTGAACAGATTTGTGTATATATCTTTGTCAATTTCTCTCTCTTTCTCTCTCTATTTACAGATTTTTTTTGAGATAGTTGTTGATCTATGGTTGTTGTTGTTGATGATGAAATAGATCTATAATATCATTGAAACAGATCTGTAATGACTCAGATTTGTATAGTTATCACACAGATTTGTAATGAGAAAATTTTCGAATTCTGAACAAGTAATTTTCGAGTTTTAGTTACAGGTGGTGAAAACTGTAAAATTTTGCAGTTTGAAATTTTTTTTTTGGTGCTGGAATGAATCATGGTTTAAAACCGTAAAATTTTGCAGTTTTATAACATGCTTTAGAACTGTAAAATTTTACAGTTTCATAACATGTTTTAAACATTCCGACAACTTCCCGGCGATGTTGAACATTCCGACGAGTCTCCGGCGACCGTTTGTCGGAAGTCCGACGGTAGTAAGATGTGAACAGTGTCTATAAATTAAATAAATAAAAAAAAGGATTTTTTGGTAACAATTAAAAATATGTTGGACTAATTTGTGCAAGTATTTTGTTTTGGGATTAGCTGGGTTTTGAACTTGTTACATGGGACTTATCAGTAAGTTCTCCCAAAAAAAATTCTTAACATTTATTAACTTCTTTCAACTCCCAAGTCTTATTCTCATAATAACATTTTAATACATTAAGAACAAGCATAAAAAAAATCTTTAAAATCTAACACATATGAATTCTTTGAAAAATCCCAATACATATGATTATTATCCCTTATAATAAAACTTTAATGCATTAAGAACAAGCATAAAAAAAAATTCTTGAAATGTCCAAAACATATGATTTTTATTAAAATATTAAACTTTAATATAATATAATAAAAAAAGACATTTAATTTCTTGAAAATTCCAACACATATGATTATTATTAAAATATTAAACTTTAATATAATATAAAAAATGAAAAAAAGAAGACATTTTAAAAAAAAACATTTAAAAATCACAATTCACATATATAGGTAAACATAATCCGTGCATAGTACGAGTGATATGCTAGTCTATACCATATATTAAGCAAAAGGGGGTTTTTAACCCACAAGTCTTGTGAGAGCTCCAATATTCCAATCCTAATTTTCTAATTTTTTGATTAAAAAAAAAAAACCTCAGCATTTATTAATTTCTACCAATCCCCATGCCTTTTGGGAGATTTGGTCAAAATCCCCTAATAATTATTTAATCGTTTTATTTACTATTTTAATGGTTCTTCTTTATAATTATTTTTTTTTATTATGAAAAAAATATGATTGTAATTAGATAGAATAAAAATATTTGTGATTTGTATGATTGAAGTTATCTCCTTTTTAGATAGATTTTAGTTATTTTTTTGTTTTACTTATTCAGTGAATTTCGAACAAATGTAATAAATTCATATTTTTCTTACTTTAATTATGCAATATCAACATTTTCTTTTAAAATTACATATATTTTATGCTAACAATTTATAAATATGTTTGACATAATATAAATATTTTTTTTTAAAAAAAAAAAAAATTTAATCTCGTACATAGCACGGGTGATTTGCTAGTCTATACTATATATTAAGCAAAAGGGGGTTTTTAACCCCAAACCTTGTGGGAGCTCCAATCTCCTAATCTGAATTTCTTGATTTTTTGATTTAAAAAAAAAAAAAAAAACCTTAGCATTTATTAACTTCTCCCAACCCCCAAGTCTTACCCTCATAATAACATTTTAATGCATTAAAAACAAGCATAATTTTTTTTTTTTGAAATTCAACACACATGAATTCCTTGAAAAGTCCCAACACATATGATTATTATCAAAATATTAATACTTTAAGAACAAACATAAAAAAAATTTCTTAAAAAGTCTAACACATATGATTATTATCAAAATATTAAATTTTAATATAATATAATAAAAAAAAGAAGACATTTAATTCCTTGAAAAGTTCTACACATATGATTATTATCAAAATATTAAACAATCTAAATTTCTTGATTTTTTGGTTTAAAAAAAAAAAAAAAACCTTAGCATTTATTAACTTCTCCCAATCCCAAGTCTTACTCTCATAATAACACTTTAATGCATTAAAAACAAGCATAAATTTTTTTTTTGAAATCCAACACATGAATTCCTTGAAAAGTCCCAACACATATGATTATTAACAAAATATTAATGCATTAAGAACAATCATAAAAAAAATTTCTTGAAAAGTCCAACACATATGATTATTATCGAAATATTAAATTTTATATAATATAATAAAAAAAAGAAGACATTTAATTCCTTAAAAAGTTCAACACATATGATTATTATCAAAATATTAAACTTTAATATAATATAAAAAAGGAAAAAAAGAAGACATTTAAAAAAAAAAAAAAAAAAAAGACATTTAAAAATCGCAATTCACATATATAGTTAATTGTAAATATATTAAGGAAAATGGGATTTCTAAACCCCAAGTCTTATGGGAGCTCCAATCTCTCAATCTTAATTTTCTAAATTTTTTATTTAAAAAAAAAAATTCAGCATTTATTGATTTTGTCAAAATTCTCTGATCATCATTTATTAACTTTTTCCAATCCATATGCCTACATTTATTGATTTGGTCAAAATTCTTAATTAGCATTTAAAATCCCCTCATACAAATAATTATAGATACAACCCGTGCTTAATTACTGCAGTAACCTTTTTAATTTGTCCAATACACTATGGTTAGTGATAAGATTGTTAAATTATTTTTATAAAAAATCTTAAAAAACATAATTTATATATTAAAAAAATTAAAATAAACATAAATATCTATAATTATCCCGTGCATAGCATGGGTGATAGGCTATCTATCTATAGTCCATCTATCTATCTATACTTACTATATATTAAGCAAAAGGGGGTTTTTAACCCCAAGCCCTGTGGAAGTTTCAATCTCCCAATCTAAATTTCTTGATTTTTTGATTAAAAAAAAAAACTTAGCATTTATTAACTTCTCCCAACCCCCAAGTCTTACTCTCATAATAATACTTTAATGCATTAAGAAAAAGTATAAAAAAAATTCTTTGAAATCCAACACATATGAATTCTTTGAAAAGTCCCAACACATATACTTCTCTCAACCCTTAAGTCTTACCATCATAATAATACTTTAATGCATTAAGAACAAGTATAAAAAAAATTCTTTGAAATCCAACACATATGAATTCTTTAAAAAGTCCCAACACATATGATTATTATCCCTCATAATAACACTTTAATGCATTAAAAACAAGCATAAAAAAAATTTCTTGAAAAGTCCAACACATATAATTATTATAAAAATATTAAACTTTAATATAATATAATAAAAAAAAGAAAACATTTAATTCCTTGAAAAGTCCAACACATATGATTATTATCAAAATATTAAAATTTAATATAATTTAAAAAAAGAAAAAAAAAACAAGACATTTAAAAAAAAAGACATTTAAAAATCGCAATTCACATATATAGATAATTATCTATACTATATATTAAGCAAAAGGGGATTTTTAACCCCTAAGGCCTGTGGGAGCTCCAATATGCCAATCTTAATTTTCTAATTTTTTGTTTTTGTTTTTTTAAAAAAAGTTAACCTCAGTATTTATTAACTTTTCTTAACCCACAAGACTTTTTGACTTCACTCATAATTACTGCAGTATTTTTTTTCAAAACAAATAATTTGTATATTAAAAAAAATTTAAAACAAATATAAATATCTATATCTATATCTATCTATTTATTTATATCTATATCTATCTCTAACCCACAAGTTTTGTGGGAGTTCTAAGGCATGTGGGAGTTTCAATATGTCAATCTTAATTTTCTAATTTTTTATTTTTTTTTAAAAAAAAGTTAACCTCAGCATTTATTAACTTCTCTCAACCCACAAGACTTTTTAACTTTCTCATAATTACTGTAGTATTTTTTCCAAAACAAATAATTTGTATATTAAAAAAATTTAAAACAAATATAAATATCTATATCTATATCTATCTCTAACCCACAAGTTTTGTAGGAGTTCCAATATCCCAATTTAAATTTCTTAATTTTTTAATTTAAAAAAAAAAACCTTAGCATTTATTAATTTCTCACAACCCCCAAGTCTTACCCTTATAATAACCCTTTAATGCATTAAGATTAAGTATAAAAAAAATTTCCTTGGACCTTAGATTGTTAAATTATTTTTATAAAAAATCTTAAAAAACATAATTTATATATAAAAAAAATCTATAACAAATATAAATATTTAAAATTACCCCGTGCATAGCACGGGTGATAGGCTAGTATTATATAAAGAAAATAAGGTTTTTAGTGAGAAGGATTGTGATAGCTGCAAATTCTCATTCCATAACTACTAATTTTTGTGATTTTAGAAATATTTAAAAATAATTTGATTGGCTAACAAAGTAATTATAGATTAAAATAATAATAAACCACCTAAAATTTTGAATTATAAGTTTCTAAAATCTCTCCCCCCAATATTTCTCTCTTTCCTAAATCTCATCTCATAACAAAGTAACTATACATTAAAAAAATATGGGTCTAGCTTGTCTCAAGTTGAGATCAAGACTGGACCCGTCCAGTTCGGCCTATGGAGTCCATTTTTTGGGCCCGTTTTGATAATCCGAACCGTTCAATGTGTAGAACTCGTCGAGTACTACATGCTTGTAACAAATCACGTTGATCGGATATCAATAGCTATGTGATCAAATCAGTTTTGTATTAAAAAAATTGGACGGTGAAAAAATTAACGGTTGATAAAAAACTGTTTTGTTCACATAGCTATCGATATCCGATCGACGTGATTTTTTATAAGTATATAGTACTCGACGAGTTCTACACATTAAACGGTTCGGATTATCAAAATGGGACCCGTGGTGGGTCCCCACAAGCCCAACAACACGGTCCAGTCCGATCTTGGATTGAACCAAAGGCACTGCCAAAAAATATTATACATTAAAAAAAAACACAAATTACAAAAAAAAAATAAAAATTATAGATTAAAAAAAACCATAAAATCACAATTGTTAAATTTTGTAATTTTAAAAATAGTATTATTGGCTAACAAAGTAACTATAGATTAAAAAAAAAAAAAACTAAAATTGTTAATTTTTGTAATTTTAAAAATATTTACAAATAATATTATTGGCTAACAAAGTGACTATAGATTTATCTCTTTCCTAATATTTATCTATTTCCTAAATTCCATAATCTATCTGTCTATGCTACATATTATACCAAAGTGACTTTTCATTTTAAAGGTCTTAAGTGTTTCAAAACCTTAAATCTAATTTTTTGAATTTTTGATTTTTATAAAAATAAAAATAAAAATAAAACATCTATCGATTATTCCAATGATATAAATATTAATCTTCAAAATTATTTAATGCAAATTGCCAATAAAAAGAAAGAAAGAAAAAAAAAGCACACAATTCTCTACCTCCCACTCCATCTCAAAATAAATCAAGCTTTTATTTAAAAAGAATATAAATCTAATACAATCTTTCTCTTAAAATAAATCTAATGGAAAAAAAAACTCTCTCATCTCCCATAAAATGTATACTATTAATATTTTCTCAACTGTTTTGATTTATATAAACATAAAATTAAACCTAATATAAAATAAAATTAAACCTTATATCTAAATTCTCTCTCTATTCCATAATTAAATACAATTTTATTTCCAAATAAATTTAAACATATCTATACTATATATATTTTTTTTTACTAAAACTCATAATTTATTATTTTTTATAATGATTTCATGATTTATAATTTAGAAAAGGAAAGACGAAAAAAAATATTCTTGTGCACTTGTTTTCTAACCAATTCCTTCTTCTACCCAAAAATCTTAGCCATCATACATTATGCCTTTTTCAAGCCATTAATGTCTTGAGCACCCTATCAATATTACATTCATGGAATGATGAAACTCATTATTTTTTAACTTTTTTTTATGAGACAATTTGGAGGTTAGTTTATATTTAATTTGTTGTATTATTTGTGAGGCCATGATTTATCCCCTCACATGGATGTTGTGGAGATCCAACGAAGAGAAAAGCTTCACCCCTGTAGATCTGCAATGATGAACATAGTCGGTGCCACCCAACCGGGGTTACCGGCCGGGGACTCTCCGATGATGAAGTCAGTCCCTGTATTAAGGAAGAGATAGTATATGCATTTGAAGGGGTGTGTGTTGTGTGTAGAGAGATGAGAACATACCTTTCATTTGGGATGCCTCCCCTTTATATAGAGGAGGGGGGTGTGATATTTATTTGGGCTGGACCCATTGTGGGCTTTGTGTGGGTTAGGCCGAATAAGCTTGTACCTATATTTTTCTGGCCCCCACAATTGCCCCAAAACTTTCATTGTCTTTCGTAGAAGGAATGAGGGTTTTTATTGCCGAGTTATGCTGTACAAATAGATGTTAGGTCTTTTGACAAAGAATACATTTGATAAATGAATAAAATGTATGGATGAATGACTGCATGTATGCTTGAATGTATGTGTAAATGTATGTATGTCTTGAATGTATGTATAAATGTATGTATGTTGATCATAAGATGTGGGGGGTTGAGCTAAAACCCAGAAAATAATACAAATAAATCATAACGATAGGCCACGGTATTTTAACCCCGGGCATGGGTGTAGGCATGATATTCTAACCCTTGGGCATGGGTGTAGGCCACAGTATTCTAACCCTTGGGCATGGGTGTAGGCCACAGTATTCTAACCCTTGGGCATGGGTGTAGGCCACGGTATTATATCCCCCAGGCATGGGTGTAGGCCACAGTATTCTAACCCTTGGGCATGGGTGTAGGCCACGGTATTATATCCCCCAGGCATGGGTGTTGTATTTTGTCAAGTGCAAAGATTGCTTTCAAATATGGACTTTCACGTCGAGCTAGAAATATTTCTATAGGCCGAACACGGAAATGATTACCTAAACCAAATAAGATAGGTTAAATAAGGTATATACATCAGTCAAAAATTGGACCACGGTATTATTACCCCCGGGTAAGGGTGTAGACCTGCGGTATTATAACCCCGGTCAAGGGTGTAAGCCTTTGCTAACGGTGCTCTGTGCCGAGTGCGAAGATTGCGCTATACTCGGAGACTTTTGCTGATTTTAAGTGGCAACTAAGTGCCAATGTGGCAAGGACTTTGAATAATGTATCCCGTACCGAATAAGGTGGACGTTTTAATCACCAATAATATTGTTCCGCTTGTATGGAATTGCCAAGTAGATATTGGGCCAACTATTTAATTGCCGAGTTGCTCGGTTTGCGTTTAGTCCAAAGTAGACTTGCCCCATTGCTTTCGAATGCCAAGAGTTAGTCGGAAGGAATGTAGATTCCCATTGCCCTATGTTGCAGGGAAGGTTCGGCTTTGATAAAATGACGGCGCGCAAAAATATGCAAACTGCTGTCTGCCAAGTGTGTAATGTATTGCCTCGTAGCGGAGCTTGCTTGAAGTCGTGTGAAAAGGAGCGGAAGTTTGTAACTCGAGTGTCGTCCTTGTAATGTTTGTACCAAGTTGCCCGAGTATTCATGCATATCAAAGGTGCCGAGATAATGATCGACTGATGTGCCCCAATTGGAAAGCGAAAAATTTGACTAATGTTCCGGTGGGCAAATGTTTTGCCAAATAATGTTGTTAAGTGAATAGAATTGCTGAATACTGTGGCCAATGTTGCTGCATAAAGTTTGACGATGCATAAAGTTTGACAAATAATGTTGCTTAGCCGAATAGAGTTGATCTTGGGATAATGATCATGCATAATGTTGAATTTAATAATGGTCGAATAATCTTGCCGGTGTCCGTTTACACTTGGGTCGGCGATTGTGCCAATCGTTTGGTTGGCGGCCTGTCGATATTCCTTCCCGGTTAGGTTTGCTAGGAACTTGGTCGGCAGTGGTTGGCAATTTAGTGGAGTTAAACTTCTTGTCCACTTGTCCAACGTATATTTGCCCTATTGCTTTTGAATAAGATTTGTTATTCGGAAGGAATAAAATGGACTTGGGCCAAAGTTGCCGAGTAGGCCGATAATGATTTGAAAACGGATCCCGTGCCCCTGAAATTGAATATTCTGACCGTACGGATGGACCCGGAATATGTCAAAGAGCTGGAAAGGACTATTGGATCGCTGTGATCAGACTCCTGATAGCGTAATTGTAGCCAAAATAGAGTTGACGGCTCAGATCGGTTGAGAATTGTGCACCGCAAAGCACCGGATAACGTCTCTTGCATGGTCTGCTTGTTCGACGTTCACAGAAAATTAATCAATTCTGGGCAAACTTTGATCCGCCCGTCTGACCGTTTTAGCTCCGATTTTGACGCGGTTTGTTGCGTTGGACTCGTCTTAATGAGTACTTCACATTGGTATGGTCAAAACTTGAGTTTGACAGCTTTTGAAATTTCAGTTTTCGGCATGTGTGACCCGTTTCACAACTTTCGGCGGACTTGGGTTGCTTCTTGGCTCCTCGGGGTGGTGGATTTGGCATCTTTGTCGACACGAATCCTGTGATATGTTCAGATGTGGATTTCGGCAAGCCGAGATGCTAATTTTGTGCCGAGATATTAGTGCCGAATAAGTATAAGATTGCTGAATATTTGATGTGGAAGAAAACCGTGAGCTGTAGTCAACGAATGTGCCGACTAAGATGCCGAAGCCGAGTTGATCATATGTATGCGGCGTTCATAATGCCGATGAACTTTGTTGCCGAATAAGAAATGTGATTGAGCAATCTTGCCGAATAAGAAATGTTAGCCGACTAAGTAATGTCGCGGTGTAATGTTTTGGAAGACTTGCCGAATAAGTTACAACATTGCCGAATATTGTTGCCAAATAAGAAACGCTGTGGAAGAATTTTTGCCGAATAAATTGCCGACGCCAAATAATATTTTCAGAGCCAAGTTGATAATATGGCGCTCAAATAAAGCATTGCCGAATAATGTGTATGCATAATGTCGAATAATGGTGCCGAATAATCTTCCCGAAGCTAAGTTGGTATGCAAAATGCTATGCCGAACAACTAGCAAAGCCAAATTGAACACTTCCGTTACTGCCGAGGGAGATGGATGAGCAACATGGAGCTTAGTGGTGGTGTCGAGTTTAGCCACCATGTAGTTGAAATAGGCACTTATGTTATGTAGTCTCGGCGCTGATCAGAACTAGTTGGCAAGTTTGAGTTGGTAGGTGGCCATGCTAAGTGTGAAATATTTTTTTTTTGGCGGCGGAATTGTAGTGTAATCATTTTCAGTTGGCCGAGTTCCATTAGACCATGGAATTTGATATCACGATGAGGTGAAGGCATGTTATATGTTGCCGAGCAAGCTTTTTGGTGCCGAGACGGGTGGAAGGTAAGTGGAACATAAATGGAACTTCATTGCCGAGGAAACTATTCATGCGAAATTGTTAATGATCATGAAATTATATCAGAGAAATAGAATGAAAAGCTTGGAGAGATATATCTACATATAGATGTATATACATGGTCATTGAATTGGTTGTATCCAGGAGTGCCCCATAGGAAGTTTAGGCGATAAAGATTAATTCCTGGAAATAATACAAACGCCAAATCGGCAACTCGTTTTGGATTTTGATGTGCCGATCGGCAACTTCTTTTTGTCTTGCCGATAACACGAAGAATTGGGGTGATGCTCGGCATGGCGTCGTAATTTTCTAATCATGCTAACAATGGTATGATTTTCGAGACATCATAGAAATATATAAAGCTTAAATTATTGCGAATGAAAGACATGAGCGATTTGGTTTTTAGTTGTGGAGCCACAAAACATAATTCCTTAATTCATGTTAATTGTGAGCACATAACATGTATATCTTCAAGAAGCAATAAAATCATGTGAGGAATAAATAAATAATGCTAGAAGTGGATTCGGCTGAGCAACTCTGTGTATAATGCCGAAAAGAAGCTCCCATAAACGAAAATGGGAAACCCACCTTTAGAGAGAGAAAGTTAGAATGCTCAAGTAAATTCAGGAGCATTGTATCTAAATGTATAAAAAAGCTGTAACCTTAACCAAGAACACATCTTACAAGTGAAGTTCCTAATTAGCTTCATATATACTTCTGAAAGTCAGCGCCTTTTAAGGAGATATATTGCAAAAATATTGTGACCGAATAGAAGAAATTCAAGTTGTGGGTCTTGCCCCAATAGTAGATGGTATGAATGATCGGTGAAGATGGATAATTATGGCTTAGCTCCTGGAGCCTGCTGTCAAAATTACATGCTATTCGGACATGATTTGACCGTTGAACTGTCGTTTAACGTCCTCAATGTGCTAGTTGATTGATCCCAAGCTAAAACTCGAAATTCATAAAATTAGAGCTCAAAAATGGATTCTACATAGCAAAAAACTAGAGGGTAGGCATCCTCGAAATTACTGGACCATCTGATTGACTGGAATGTGGTGAGATGCAACGGAGCACCTTGTGCCGAGAAGCGCATGATAAATTCTCATTTCATCACCTTCATGTTGCTGCATGTCGTGAAAGGCAGAGTTCAAGTTTTGAGTTCGTGACTTTGAGGCCTTGTATCTCCTTCGTTTTAAGTCCGATTTTGACGCCGTTTTTTGCGTTGGACTCGTCTCAAAGAGTACTTGACACTGGTATGGTCGAAATTGGGTTTTGAGAACGTTGAAAATTGCAGTTTGTTGAAATTATGGGCTGTTGCGCAATAATCGGCAAGTATCGGTCAATTTTTTGCTCCTCTGGTTAGTGGCTTTGGGCTCCTTAAGTCGACGCGAATCCTCTGGTATTGTTAGATGTGGATTTGACGTCGAGATGCTAGTTTCATGCCGAGATTTTGGGGCCGAATGGTTTGCCGAATTTACGGAGTTTGATAAGCAACGTTGCCGAATAATCAATGTTGAGGAGTAACGCTTCCAAATTCTTGCCGAGTAAGTTGCCGAGCTGGAATTGTACATTTGGATGTTTTGGAACATTTGGTCGGCATTCTTTGCTTTGGTGTCAGCTTACTTGGTCTTTATTTTTGCAACGTGGTTGATTGGTTATTTGATGTTGCCGAATAATTTAATTGGAGTGCTAGCGCCGTACTTCGAAGGCAGAGGTGAACTAGCAAGTTGATGGGCCCATGGTGACGTCGAGTAAATAATACCATCATTTTTAGAAAACTCGATGTGGAGGTGACGAAAATTTGGGTTTTGGTTTGAAGTATGAGTCGGCCATTATAATTCCGTCAGCGCCGAATTTGTTGCATTCAACGAAGTGGAGGGGCCCGATCTTGGCGGGTAATTTCTTGGTGCTTTACTTGGCCGAAAAACCTTGCTAATAGATGAAATAAAAACCCACTGTAATCATGAAGTTTCGCCGCGGCTAGACTGGGTTGTAAAGATGTCAAGTTGTGTTGTACCGATAAAGGTGGAAGGGACGCCGAGTAATCTTTTTGGCTGAGCGTCGGAAAGCTTGGGTGAGCATGGTGATGCCGAGAATGATGGTGCTATATTACGGTGCGGTGCCGAACATCATATTAAGTGCCGAATAATGAAGTGCCCAATATTATATTTCCAACTATGAAGTGCTGAACATTAATTTTACTATGAAATGCCAAATAATTAGTGCTGAACATTATATTAAGGCGCAGTGCCAAACAGATGATGGAGCTTTCAAACCTCCTTTATACAACACCAAAAATTATTTGAGCAACACAAGTCGTATAGATTGCTTCATATTCTCATAAATTACGAAGTAAAAAATGTTAAATTACAGGTTATAATAACTCATGGCTTTATTTATGTCAATTTACTAGAGAGAGAAAAAGTGAAGACCCATTTAGTAATGAATAGATCTTGCATGATTTTGGCCGAGAAACCCTACTAGTGATGCCGAAAAGAGCTAAAACCCACTTTGAGAGAGAATAAGTGAAAATGCTCTGCTTTGTTTTTGTTCTTGTTGGTTATAGCTACACAAAAAATGATATTCAAAAAAATCAACCCTCCACAACTGGCATCACGATATATAATATTATATATGCGTAGATATGCATATTGCGAATCGAGTTGAATCAAAATGAGAATAAGAGACCCAGTCTTGGATTCTACAGAAAGTTCTGGCATGGGTATGCGTGCATACATGTCAAGCATCAACTTTTAGCTAAGTTTTGAGAGATAAAGAATAAATAAATAAATGGACAGACCCACATATGAATTTAGCCGAATAACTTTATTGAATTGCCGAAAAGATGTTTGCACCAATAAAGGTGTGAAACCCATTTTTAGAGAGAGAAAACAGCTACTAACTTCCTCTTGTTTTGACAACCTTTCTAAGCAATATTAATATTCAACAATGCTTTGATCAAATCTGTGAGCTTAAATAGATACATACATAGATGTGTATATATATATATATATGTATACCTGAACTTTAGCAAAGAAACATAATCAGAATGCCAAAAACCCAGTTGTGGGCCGTATTACTTGGGATTGATTTTTGCTTTTGTGGAAAGTGCACTGACCTCCAAGCAACTAGTATATGTTTACTTACAGCAGTATATTTGCTGTGTTCTTCGTTGATCTCTTTCAGTCGTTCCCACAGACGGCGCCAATTGTGAGGCCATGATTTATCCCCTCACATGGATGTTGTGGAGATCCAACGAAGAGAAAAGCTTCACCCCTGTAGATCTGCAATGATGAACATAGTCGGTGCCACCCAACCGGGGTTACCGGCCGGGGACTCTCCGATGATGAAGTCAGTCCCTGTATTAAGGAAGAGATAGTATATGCATTTGAAGGGGTGTGTGTTGTGTGTAGAGAGATGAGAACATACCTTTCATTTGGGATGCCTCCCCTTTATATAGAGGAGGGGGGTGTGATATTTATTTGGGCTGGACCCATTGTGGGCTTTGTGTGGGTTAGGCCGAATAAGCTTGTACCTATATTTTTCTGGCCCCCACATTATTTAAAAACCCTTTTATCATTTAGGTACACCATTTTTTTTTTCTTCTTTTTTCTTTTTTATCTGACCTTTTTTCTTCTTTTTTTTTGTATTTTATATTTTGTGTGTCATTTCTCCCCCCCTTTCTACCAACCATTATCTGTTTTTTGTCTATAACTATTTTTGGTTAGTTAATATTGTTTTATTAGAATTTTTATACTAAAATAGCGTGATAGGGTTATTTGTATAATAAAAAACATGTCATTAATTTTAAAGTGATAGATTAAAACCCAAACTAAATCATTATTAATAAGTTTTTTGTCTTGATTTTATGTTTGTATATCATTACTTTTTAAAAAAAATAAAAATAAATTTACCTTAGTATTTTTTTGATATCATCATATGTGTTGATTGACAGTTAGTGCACAACATTAGTTAAAAGGCATATAATAGTTTTCAAAGCTATAAAAAAGAAAGTATTAATTTTAATCAATTTTTTTTCAAAACTGTTAAAGGCATTAGTCAATTATTTAATTATTTATATTTAATATGTGTAACTCCTCTCTTCCTTTATGGTACTTCTCTCTCTACTCCACTGTGAGTTCATAAATTTTTAGAAAAAAAATTATATGTAATTTAAAATTTTGAATCTTTTTATATAGGAAGTTAAAAAATAAATTTTAGAATTTAAAATATTGCTATACAAAACCATATCCTTTTAAATATAGCTATATTTATAATTAATTTTAATCTATCTATTACCTATCCTTATTTATATTATTATATAAATAAAAATATTGTACAATAATTAAAATTCAAAATCCTAATCTACTTTTTTTTTTCAAAATTTAAAATTGTTAAAATGCATATGTTGCAATATCATTAATTTCTTCATATTATAAATTTTATTTTAAATCTTATAAGTTTTGTTCATTGACTAATATTCAATTTTTGTAAAAATATTCCAATACATTCCTTCCAAAAGTTAATATAGCAAGTCCAAAAAATCACATTTTAAAACTAAAAATTATTAATATTTTTATTTGTTTTTATTTTTGTTTTACACAAGCATGTTAAAGTATAAATAGATATTCAAATAAAATTATACTTATTAATAAATATGACATTAAGAGCATCTCCAACGGTAGTAGGCATTTTACCTATCTAAATATTACTATAAAGTATATATTTTATTTTGCCTATCAACTGTTTTATGTTTTTACTCCAACCATGCTCTTTATTTTAGCTATTTATCCAAATACTATTAATTTTATAGAATGTCACGTCAACAACAAAGATGGAGGGAAATGATCTTAATGATTGAATACATTTTTGCCTAGCGTTGAAGACTAGCTACATGTAGCTAGTGAATATGCGTTGAGCTAAAATGCCTAATCATATGCCTAGTGCATTCGAATTGAAAAAAGTAAATCACACTAGGCATTTTAACTAACAAGTATTATATGCCTAGTGCATTGGAGATGTTTCAATTGTAATCACATCTTTTTTAAAGTCTTTATTCATTTTTGAGCTTGTTTTTTGATATTTTAAATTACATGTTGCAATAATTGTTTCTTACTCATTAAGTTTTAAAAATTTCTTTAATTATTTCCCTTTCAAAAACTAATATAACAATATTTTTAAATTCATATATTTTTATTTTAAGTATTAGAACTATGTCATTTTTTTTTTATTATAACAAAGCATAATTTTAATTGTTAATTGTCAATACAATAATTTTAATTTATCTATACTATATATTATAGTAAAGAAATATTTAAAACAAAACTCTTAAAGATATATATAAAATTTTATTTACGAGAGGTAAAATATAAAAAATTAAAATAATTATCTAAATAATATATTATTTTATACAGCACATAATACGAGTCACATGCTAGTTTCTATAATAGAAAAGAGAATATGTGATCCACCATTAGTAATTTTCGCTGTCACTAGTGTCACTCTTTCATTGGATTTTGCGACATAAAAAATACACACTTTTTTTTATATATATTTTTAAATTACAATAAATCTCTTTAAACTATGATTTATTTAGTGACCACCAGAAGCCCTGTCTTGACTTAGTGGAAGTGAAAGTCCAACATGCTGAAAGTGCTCAGCGCCTATGGCATTCTCTGAATAGTCTGGGATAGCCGTTCCCTACCTCTGATTCTGTTAATATTGTACTGGATTCACCAAGCCCATGCACATCCCTAAATGCCCCGAATACAATGCTCGCAAAAGACGGATTGGTGGCTGGTCCCATACAGCCACAACCCTCATGTTTATAATCAGCTGGAATTGTCAGGGGCTAGGGCTACCCCTAACAATCCAGATCCTCCGAGGGTTGTGAAAAATCCATCGTCCCAGCGTGGTTTTCTTAATGGAGACAAAGAATAAACGCTCTGTCCTGGAGCAGCTTCGCCGTAGTATGCGTTTCACCAATAGTGCCTATGTTGACCCAGTTGGGCTTGCAGGGGGGTTGGCTCTGTGGTGGACAACTGATGTAGACATTAATATTCGCTCCCGTAATCTGAATCTGTTGCAGTGTGTTATCGCATCAAGGTATCACTTGGCTTGCCACCTTCATTTACGCACTGCCCAGGGAGCAAATCCGTAACACATTCTAAGACTTTATGAGATCTCTTGCCTCTGAGAATCAATATCCCTAGCAGTGCATGGGTGATTTTAATGAGATAGGAGCTTCTTGGAAGAAAACTGGAGGAGCGAGTCCAAATGCTCGAAGAATTCTAGGCTTCCAACAATTGCTCCAGGATTGTGCCCTGACGGATTTGGAGTTCAAGGGCCATAGTTTTACATGGACAAACAACCCGTCGAAAAGGCATAATGTCAGAGAAAGAACTGACCGTGCAATGGCAATGGTGGAATGGCAGGAACTATTTCCTTATGCACAGCTTATTCATGAACTCATCCTTGGTTCAGATTACTGTCTATTTATCCTTAATACTTGTTCGCCTCCGAAATCTGTGCCTCATCTGTTTAAATTTGAATCAATGTGGACTACTTCTCCGAATTGTCTTGAGATTATCAGAACGAAATGGGATGAGGCAAGTTTGGGCTTTCCTATGTTCAATCTGTGTCAAAAATTGAGAGGGTGCAAATGGGTTTTGAAATCCTGGAGCCGAAGAGAATTCGGCGATAATCGCATCAAGTTATCTGAGCTCAAGACCAAGTTGTCTCATCTTCAAGCTCTTGACTAGTCCGAAGAAAATGTTGCTGCCCAAAAAGAGACTAAAGATGAAATTTCGAGGGTGCTAATTCGTGAGGAGATGTTTTTCCACCAACGATCTCAAGTTAATCGGTTATAGTCAGTGACCGTAATTCTACCTTTTTTCATGCCTCCTTAATCTAGCGTCGTCAACAAAACCAGCTAATTGAATTGCAAAATAAGGAAGGACGATGGTTATCAACTGACAATGAGATCAATTCGCACCTCCATAATTATTTTTCTTGTCTTTTTACAAGTCTGCTTTCTTGATCTTTCATCTCAGCTCTGTCTTCCATTCAGAGGGTTATTTTGGTGGAGATGAATGACTCATTGACTCGCCCGGTGTCCAATGCAGAAATCGAGTCAGCCGCCTTTAATTGGGACCTTTGAAAGCACCTGGACTTGATGGTTTCTCTGGTATTTTTTTCCAAACTTATTGGGAGGTGGTGGGTGATGATGTTTGCTCAGTGGTTCACAATTTTTTTGCAAATGGGCATATATTGAGGGAACTGAACTACACTAATTTGGTCCTTATTCCCAAAGTGCCTAATCCAAAAAAGCTCACACAATTTCGACCTATTAGCTTGTGTAACTTTACCCTCAAAATCATTACCAAAATTTTGGCCAATCGTTTGAAACCAATCTTGAAACAAGTGATCTCCCCGTAATAATCAAGCGTTTGTGCTGTATGCTTGATCCAAGACAACATTTTAGTAGCTCATGAAGCCTTCCACCATCTAAAACTGAAGAAGAGAGGCGCCAAGCATGAGATGGCAATCAAGCTAGACTTCAATAAGGCTTATGATCGCATCCAATGGGATTTTTTAAAGGCTCTTCTTATTAAAATGGGGTTTAGCTCGATTTGAATTTAGTGGATTATGGAAGTGGTGAGTACTGTGTCTTTCTCGATTTTTGCTAATGAGGAAAAAAGAACTGCCTTTATTCCCCAAAACGGTCTTCGTCAGGGAGATCCACTCTCACCCTACCTTTTTACCTTGGTTGTTAATGTCCCTTCCAGAATGATTTCAGCGAGTATTTTTGCTAATAGATTACATGGCATCAGGTTGAAAAGAGGTTGTCCTATTTCATCCCATTTACTCTTTACTGATGATGTTCTTTTGTTCTCATCGCAAATGCGGCTCAATGTCAACATCTGAAGGCATGTCTGGAGAAGTTTTGCCTTGCCTCTGGCCAATTGATAAACTGGGAGAAGTCTAGCATTCATTTCTTATCCAACACACCCATTCCAATCCAACATGAGATATGTTCGTTTATGGGCATTTCTTTCATGATGCATGACTCCAAGTATCTAGGCCTTTCTTCCTTTTGGGACCGATTGAAAACAGAAGCATACGGGTATTTGATTGAACGGGCAGTTCAAAAGATGCAAGGCTGGAAACAACACCTCTTATCACCAGTGGGTCGTGAAACCCTCCTTAAATCGATGGTGCAAGCAATTCTTGCATATGCTATGGCCTGCTTCGCCTTTCCTAAAAAATTTTGCGATCAACTTAACGCTTCATGAGCAACTTATGGTGGGAAGGAAATCTGGATGACAGAGGTATTCACTGGGTAAAGTGGAGCAACCTCTCAGTTGCAAAATCACAGGATGGAATGGGCTTTCATGACTTCAAAGCCTTTAACCTTGCTCTTCTAGCCCGTCAAGCTTGGAGGATTTTGAAGTTCCCCAACTCCTACTGTTCAAGAATGTTAAAAGGTATTTATTTCCCTCATACAGAGTTTATAAAGGCGCAAAAAGGGAGGAAAGCGTCTTGGGCCTGGGCTAGCATACTCCAAGGTAGAAATTTACTCGAAAAAGGTGTTCGGTGGCAAGTTAGCAATAGGGAATCAATCCAGTTCTTGGAGGATAAGTGGGTACCTAACACTCCAGATTTCACAGTCCAGCACTCTCGACCTCCAGATTGCCCAATTTCTTGTGTTTCAGATGTTATTGTTCTTAACAGCAAAGATTGGGATATTAAAAAATTAATGAGTGTGGTTAGTGCAGATGTGGTAGATAGTATTCGGTAAATTCCTATTTCATGCGAAGATAAAGCAGATGAGGTTGTTTGGCATTTTATCCCAAAGGGTGACTATGAGGTTCGAAGTGGATACCACGTTGCCATTAAAGACACCTTGCAACATGATCCTTCGTCAGTGGCCTCCTCATCCTTTTCCTTCTACGAGCATATAGAAGTTAATCTAGTCCCTTAAAGTCTCCCAAAATTCGTCATTTTTAGTGGCGGGTGTGCAAAAACAGGTTGGCCTTTAAGGAAAATCTATTCCTCTGTAGATGTGCTCCATCTAGTCAATGCCCAGCTTATGACTGCCCGGTTGAAACTATTGAGCATCTTCTATTCTATTGCCCTTGGACTAGATCGATTTGGTTCGGTAGTGAGTTAGGCATAAGGGTTGATTTGTCTGAGTGCAACTCCATGGCTGAATGGACCAATTCTCTCATGGATATGTGCTCTAATAAAGCAGAACATTTAGAGATTACTGGAAGAGTGGCGATGGTGGGTTGGTATATTTGGAAATCTCGCAATGATTGGGTGTTTAATTACAATCCTCTAAACCCCACGGCAACTCTGCAACAAGCTAAGGCTGCTTGGAGAGAATTATTTGTTTTAAATCAAAATGATGCTCGACAACCGAGCGAAGTAGTGACAGAGTCTCTTATTTGCAGATGGAGCCGCCCTGATTTCAAGCCAATTTAAACTTAATGCAATGCCAATTCTTCCCAAGATGGGTCAAAGGCATCCTTGGCTGTTGTTCTCTGAAATTTGGAAGGAAAGATGATAGATAGCAGAACCTCTATTATTCATGTTTCGTCAACTATGCAAGGAGAAGCCCGAGCGGTTCGAATGGCATGTGTCTTTTCTCATACCCTCAACCTCAGGCAAGTCCATGTGGAAGGAGATAACAAATCTGTCATCAACTTAAGTGTATCCGAATTGGTGCCTCCTTGGGATTGCCAGGCCATTATCCATGACATTCGATTTGCGCGGTCCCGAGGGAATATCTCTTTCAGTTGGTCGCCTAGAAACACCAACCGAGTGGCCCACTGGGTCGCCTCTTGCCATTTGAAAGGCAAGCTTCCGCTCGACTGGGTTGTCCATCCCCCTCTGGAGCTTAGGTCTATCCTTTCTTTGGATTTATTGTAAGCCATCTGGCGTTTTCTTGTTAAAAAAAAAAAAAGAAAGAAAAAACTATGATTTATTTACATTTTATCTTATGAATTTTAAAACTCAATAGTTAATCCTCTCAAAGTATTATCTTTTTATAATTAACCATTTTTGTTAGAATTATGATATAAATTTACATAAAATTAAATCATGTGCAAAACACATGACACATTTTTCAAATTTTTATGATAATAATATCCGTTAGTAATTGTTTTAAGATAATAATATTATTATCCAGTGATTTTATTTGCATTTTTCCTCTCTTACCTTAGTGGCAAAGTACAAACGAAATTACTATATAATGGCATTATTTTTTTAAAAATATATTTTACATATGATCTGATTTTTTTTTTATAAATTTTTAATAGACTCTTGAAAAAAAAGAATTGATTGTAATAAGATAATAATTTGAAAGGATATACTGTTGAGTTTTTTATTCTTAAAATGATAAAATATAAGTATATCATAATTTAAGAAATTAATGTAATTTACATGAAATAATATTCAGTGTGTTTGATTTTAATTTTTTGAATTCAATTTTTTGGAAATTGAGTTTTTTGCTTTTTGTTTTTCCTATATTCTAATTGTACAATACACTCAGTGGATGAGTAATTATCATTATTATTGTAATTTGAAAATTTTAATTGATTAATGATTAATAATACTTTATATAATTCAAAAATAAAATTAAAAATATATATAAATTACAAAAATAAAAGTAAAAATATATATAAATTATAAAATAATATTAATACACAACCAAGTGATGCTGCTGGCTTGTAATGATTTCTACTGGGTAGGGGTGAGCAGTGGATATACTGATCCGTCAAAACTGACCAAACCAAACAGATCCGCCGCATTTTGGACGTATGCGTGATGACGAGCGGACGGTTGCGGATTGATTTTCTCCAATTTGCCAATCTAGCGGAAGGATGGCAGATTTGAGATTCATTTGGCCGCAACCAAACCACCAAACCGCGAGCACCTCTAGTAATTTATAAGACTTTATGTTTTTAGTTTGTTTAAATATTCTATTTGTGTTTTCAATTAAAAAAGAGTTTAAATATTCTGTTGAAAAAAAATTTTCAACTTGAATATCTTTTTTGAATTGAAAAATAGAAACGTATTATTTATCTATATTTTTTGGTTTTTAAATCTATTTTTAAAAATAATAAATAGAAAATATGATATATAATGATTGGTTTTTGTTTTCAAAAACAGATATAGATGTAACAATACAGAGACATACAATCTCTATTATTGCTCTGTTCATGATTTTGGTGGTTTGAATTGTTTTTATATTTTAAGATCCACAGATTATAAGATGAGACATGCTGTGATTGTAGTATGTGGATGAGGCATGCAGTGATTGTGATATTCTAAAATTCCAAACTTTCTTGCTTTGGATGAGGCATGCAGTGATTGTAATATTTTTTTAAGTCATTGACTGTAATATTTTTTTTTTTAGAAAATGCACAAGTTGAATTATGTTGAAAATTTATAAAATTTTAAACCGCCAAACCAATTCGCATCTATCCGTCAAACCGCTCAATCCACATCCGCTGAATTGGCGAACGGATGCGGATTGATTTTCTCTAATCCGTCAATCTGATGGACGGATGACGGATTAGAAGTTCCGTGACCGCAACTGACCCGCGCCCACCCCTACTAGCGGGGAAGATAATAGACAAGGGAAGACGTCTCACTAGTGTCAATCCTCCATTGAATTCTGCTACATAAAAAAACACGCCTTATTTTTTTGAATAAATTGCAATAAATTTGATTTATTTATATTTTATTTCATAAATTTAAAAATTTAATAATTAATCTTTTTAGGATATTATCTTATTATAATTAAAAAAAAATTTGGGATTATGTTATAAATTTACATAAAGCTAAATCATGTGCAAAGCACATGACACATTTATTAAATTTTTATGACAATAATACTCGTAATTGATTGTTTTAAAATAATAATAATCTTATATGCTGATTTTATTTATATTTTGTTTATCTTATCTTAGTGAGAAAGTGCAACCTAAATCACTCTATTATGACATTATTTTTCTAAAAATGTAATAAATATGTCATGCATTTTACACATTATGTGATTTTCTGTAAATTTTTAATAGATCTTAACAAAAATAAATAAAAAAAATTGATTGTAATAAGATAATAGTTTGAAAGAATTAACCATTAAGTTTTTTATTTTTAGAAAGACAAAATATAAATAATTATAATTTAAAAAAATTTAATGTAATTGACCCAAAATAATATTATTACACAGTCAAGTGACGTTGCTGGCTTGTGATAATCGATCTATCTATATTATCTATATCTATCTATACTATATATTAAATAAAAGGAGGTTTTTAATCCCAAGCTTTGTGAGAGTTTCAATCTCCTAATTTAAATTTTTTGATTTTTTGATTAAAAAAAAAAATCTTAGCATTTATTAACTTTTCTAAACTCTCAAGTCTTACCCTCATAATAACACTTTAATGCATTAAGAATAAGCATAAAAAAAATTCTTTGAAATTCAACACATATGAATTTCTTGAAAAGTTCTAACACATATGATTATTATCCCTAATAATAACACTTTAATGTATTAAGAACAAGCATAAAAAAATTTTCTTGAAAAGTCCAACACATATGATTATTATCAAAATATTAAACTTTAATATAATATAATAAAAAAAAGACATTTAATTATTTGAAAAGTCCAACACATATGGTTATTATCAAAATATTAAATTTTAATATAATATAAAAAAGGAAAAAAAAATATTTAAAAAATATATATATTCAAAAATCACAATTCACATATATAAATAATTATAAACACAATCCGTGCATAGCACGGGTGATATGCTAATCTATATCTATACTATATATTAAGCAAAAAGGGGTTTTTAACCCCAAAATATGTGGGAGCTCCAATCTCCTAATCCTAATTTTCTAATTTTTTGATTTTTTAAAAAAAAAAACCTCAGCATTTATTGACTTCTCCCAACCCAGCCTCAGCATTTATTGACTTCTCCTAACTCATAATCCCTTTTGACTTCTCTTATAATTATTGCAACACCTTTTTCAATTTCTCCCATACACTATGCTTACATACAAAAATAAAAATAAAAAGATAAGAATTTAGCTATAGATCTCAAAAAGATATAACATTTAAATTTAAATTATGATTTAATAATATAGTTATGTATTTTTTTTTATGTATATTTATCAAAATTTTAAATTACTTAATGGGACAAATTAATCAATTTTCTAAAATTATTGATTTTTAATTTACAAAATAGATTAAAAAAAACTATTGACTGATTTATTTATTTAATAATAATCTCTCTCTCACAAATTTTCTCTTCCCAAAAAAATCAAATAATATTTTCTATTAAAGTTATAGATATCTACCTATATTTTATATATTATATTATAACATAACAAAAAAAACTATCAAACTAAAAAAAAAAGTCTTTAAAGTTTATCTAAATAAATTTTAAATCAATAAAACTCACATGTCTATCACATATCTAACTCACATCATAACTTACCTAAATAATAATAATTAAAAATAAATAGAAACCACAAATAAATTAAATTTTAAAAAAAAGGATACCCACAACTCCATTTTAAATAAATTGAAAAAAAAAATACCCGAATAAAAATCACACAAAAATAAAAATAAAAATAAAAAGATATATCTATCTACCTATCTATATCTATACTATATATTAAGCAAAAGGGAGTTTTTAACCCCCAAGGCCTATGGGAGATTCAATATCCCAATCTGAATTTTTTTAATTTTTAATTTTAAAAAAAAAAACTCAGCCTTTATTGATTTGGTCAAAATTCCCTGATCAGCATTTATTAACTTTTTTCAATCCACATATCTTTCCACATGCATGCAATTATTGATTTGGTCAAAATCTCCTGATCAACATTTAAAATCCCCTTATACAAATAATTATAGGTACAATTCATGTATAGTTATTGCAGTACCCTTTTCAACTTCCCCCATACACTATGGTTAGTGATAAGAAAAAAAAATCTTAAAAAACATAATTTATATATTAAAAAAAATTTAAAACAAATATAAATATCTATAATTATCCTGTGCATAGCACGGGTGATAGACTAGTTATTATATATTAAGCAAAAAGGAGTTTTTAACCCTAAGCCTTGTGGGAGCTTCAATCTCCCAATCTAAATTTTCTGATTTTTTGATTTAAAAAAAAAAACAAACTTAGCATTTATTAACTTCTCCCAACCCCCAAGTTTTATCCTCATAATAACATTTTAATGCATTAATAACAAGCATAAAAAAAAATCTTTAAAATCTCAACACATATGATTATTATCCCTCATAATAACACTTTAATGCATTAAGAACAAGTAAAAAAAAAAAATTTCTTGAAAAGTCCAACACTTATAATTATTATCAAAATATTAAATTTTAATATAATATAATAAAAAAACATTTAATTCCTTGAAAAGTCTAACACATATGATTATTATCAAAAATATTAAACTTTAATATAATATAAAAAAGGAAAAAAAAGGCATTTAAAAAAAAAATTTAAAAATCACAATTCACATATATAGATAATTATAAACATAATCCATGCATAGCATGGGTGATATGCTAGTATTATATAAAGAAAATAAGATTTTTAGTAAGAAGGATTGTGATAGCTCCAAATTCTCATTCCATAATTACTAATTTTTGTAATTTTAAAAATAATTTTATTGGCTAACAAAGTAATTATAAATTAAAAAAATAATAAACCACCTAAAATTTTGAATTACAAGTTTCTAAAATCTCTCCCCCCAATATTTCTCTCTTTCTTAAATCTCATCTCATAACAAAGTAACTATACATTAAAAAAATATTATATATTAAAAAAAAACACAAATTACAAAAAAGAAAATTATAGATTAAAAAAAACCATAAAATCACAATTGTTAATTTTTGTAATTTTAAAAATAGTATTATTGGCTAACAAAGTAACTATAGATTAAAAAAAAAAAAACTAAAATTGTTAATTTTTGTAATTTTAAAAATATTTACAAATAATATTATTGGCTAACAAAGTGACTATAGATTTATCTCTTTCCTAATATTTATCTATTTCCTAAATCCCATAATCTATCTGTCTATGCTATATATTATATCAAAGTGACTTTTCATCTTAGAGGTCTTAAGTGTTTCAAAACCTTAAATGTAATTTTTTGAATTTTTTATTTTTATAAAAAAAATAAAAATAAAACATCTATCGATTATTCCAATGATATAAATACTAACCTTCAAAATTATTTAATGCAAATATATTGCCAATAAAAAGAAAGAAAGAAAAAAAACAGCACACAATTCTCTACCTCCCACTCCATCTCAAAATAAATCAAGCTTTTATTTAAAAAGAATATAAATCTAATACAATCTTTCTCTTAAAATAAATCTAATGAAAAAGAAACTCTCTCATCTCCCATAAAATGTATATTATTAATATTTTCTCAACTGTTCTGATTTATATAAACATAAAATTAAACCTAATATAAAATAAAAATTAAACCTTATATCTAAATTCTCTCTCTGTTCCATAATTAAATACAATTTTATTTCCAAATAAATTTAAACATATCTATACTATATATATATATATATTTAAATCTCATAATTTATTATTTTTTTATAATGATTTCATGATTTATAATTTAAAAAAGGAAAGACGAAAAAAATTATTCTTGTGCACTTGTTGTCTAACCAATTCCTTCTTCTATCCAAAAATTTTAGCCATCATACATTATGATTTTTTCAAGCCATTAATGTCTTCATCACCCTAGGAATATTACATTCATGGAATGATGAAACTCATTATTTTTTAACTTCTTTTTATGAGATAATTTGGAGGTTTGTTTATATTTAATCTATTGTATTATTTAAAAACTCTTTTATCATTTAGGTACACCATGTTTTTTTTCTTTTTTATCTATGACCTTTTTTTTTTTTTTTTGTATTTTATATTTTGTGTGTCATTTCTTCCCCCTCTCCACCAACCATTATCTGTTTTTTGTCTATAACTATTTTTGGTTAGTTAATATTGTTTTATTAGAATTTTTATACTAAAATTGCGTGATAGGGTTATTTTTATAATAAAAAACATGTCATTAATTTTAAAGTGATAGATTAAAATCCAAACAAAATCATTTTTAATAAAGTTTTTTGTCTTGATTTTATGTTTGTATATCATTACTTTTTATAAAAAATAAAAATAAATTTACCTTAGTATTTTTTTGATATCATCATATGTGCTAATTGACAATTAGTGCACAACATTAGTTAAAAGGCATATGATAGTTTTCAAAGCTATAAAAAAGAAAATATTAATTTTAATCAATTTTTTTCAAAACTGTTAAAGGCATTAGTCAATTATTTAATTATTTATATTTAATATGTGCAACTCCTCTCTTGCTTTATGATACTTTTCTCTCTACTCCACTGTGAGTTCATAAATTTTTAGAAAAAAAATTATATGTAATTTAAAATTTTGAATCCTTTTATATAGGAAGTTAAAAAATAAATTTTAGAATTTAAAATATTGCTATACAAAACCATATCCTTTTAAATATAGCTATATTTATAATTAATTTTAATCTATCTATTACCTATCCTTATTTATATTATTATATAAATAAAAATATTGTACAATAATTAAAATTCAAAATCCTAATCTACTTTTTTTTTCAAAATTTAAAATTGTTAAAATGCATATGTTGCAATATCATTAATTTCTTCATATTATAAATTTTATTTTAAATTTTTTAAGTTTTGTTCATTGACTAATATTCAATTTTTGTAAAAATATTCCAATACATTCCGTCCAAAAGTTAATATAGCAAGTCCAAAAAATCACATTTTAAAACTAAAAATTATTAATATTTTTATTTGTTTTTATTTTTGTTTTACAAAAGCATGTTAAAGTATAAATAGATATCCAAATAAAATTATACTTATTAATAAATATGACATTAATTTCAATTGTAATCACATCTTTTTTAAAGTCTTTATTCATTTTTGAGCTTGTTTTTTGATATTTTAAATTACATGCTGTGATAATTGTTTCTTACTCAGTAAGTTTTTAAAATTTCTTTAACTATTTCCCTTTCAAAAACTAATATAAATTTTTTTTTAAATTCATATATTTTTATTCTAAAATAATGAAGTATTAGAACTATGTTATTTTTTTTTATTACAACAAAGCATAATTTTAATTGTTAATTGTCGATACAACAATTTTAATTTATCTATACTATATATTATAATAAAGAAATATTTAAAACAAAACTCTTAAAGCTATATATAAAATTTTATTTACGAGAGATAAAATACAAAAAATTAAAATAATTATCTAAATAATATATTATTTTATACAGTACATAATATGGGTTACATGCTAGTTTCTATAATAGAAATGGGAAGATGTGATCCACCATTAGTAATTTTCGTTGTCACCAGTGTCACTCTTTCATTGGATTTTGCGACGTAAAAAATACACACTTTTTTTTTATATTTTTAAATTACAATAAATCTCTTTAAACTATGATTCATTTAGTGACCATCAGAAGCCCTGTCTTGACTTAGTGGAAGTGAAAGTCCAACATGCTGAAAGTGCTTAGCGCCTATGGCATTCTCTGAATGGTGTGGGATAGCTGTTCCCTACCTCTGATTCTGTTAATATTCTACTGGTGGGGATGCTGAAGCCCTGTCTCGATTTTTCATTTAAGCTCTGTCGTCCGTTCAGGGGGTTATTTTGGTGAAGATGAATGACTCATTGACTCGCCCGGTGTTCAATGCAGAAATCAGAGCTGCTGCCCTTCAATTGGGACCTTTGAAAGCACCTGGACCTGATGGTTTCTCTGGTATTTTTTTCAAAACTTATTGGGAAGTGGTGGGTGATGATGTTTGTTCAGTGGTTCACAGTTTCTTTGCAAATGGGCATATATTGAGGGAACTGAACTACACTAATTTGGTTCTTATTCCCAAAGTGCCTAATCCAAAACAGCTCACACAATTTCGACCTATTAGCTTGTGTAACTTCACCCTCAAAATCATTACCAAAATTTTGGCCAATCGTTTGAAACCAATCTTGAAACAAGTGATCTCCCCGCAACAATTTATGCTTGTGCTGTATGCTTGATCCAAGACAACATTTTAGTAGCTCATGAAGCCTTCCACCATCTAAAGCTGAAGAAGAGAGGCGCCAGGCATGAGATGGCAATCAAGCTAGACTTTAATAAGGCTTATGATCACATCCAATGGGATTTTTTAGAGGCTTTTCTTATTAAAATGGGGTTTAGCTCAATTTGGGTTTAGTGGATTATGGAAGTGGTGAGTATTGTGTCTTTCTCGATTTTTGCTAATGGGGAAAAAAGTGTTGCCGTTATTCCCCAAAAAAGTCTTCATCAGGGAGATCCACTCTCACCCTGCCTTTTTACCTTGGTTGTTGATGTCCTTTCGTAACGATTTCAATGTAGTATTTTTGCTAATAGATTACATGGCATCAGGTTGAGAAGAGGTTGTCCTATTTTATCCCGTTTACTCTTTTTGCCGATGATGTTCTTACGTTCTCATCGCAAATGCGGCTCAATGTCAACATCTGAAGGCATGTCTGGAGGAGTTTTCCCTTACCTCTGGCCAATTGATAAACTGGGAGAAGTCTAGCATCCATTTCTCATCCAACACACCCATTCTAGTCTAACATGAGATATGTTCGCTTATGGGCATTTCTTCCATGATGCATGACTCCAAGTTTCTAAGCCTTTCTTCCTTTTGGGGCCGATTAAAAACGGAAGCATATGGGTATTTGATTGAACGGGCAGTTCAAAAGATGCAAGGCTAGAAACAACACTTCTTATCACCAGCGGGTCGTGAAACCCTCCTTAAATCGATGGTGCAAGCAATTCCCGCCTATGTTATGGCTTGTTTCGCCTTTCCTAAAAAATTATGCGATCAACTTAACGCTTTCATGAGCAACTTATGGTGGGGAGAAAATCCGGATGGCAGAGGTATTCATTAGGTAAAATAGAGCAGCCTCTCAGTTGCAAAATCACAAGGTGGGATGGGCTTTCATGACTTCAAAGCCTTTAACCTTACTCTTCTAGCCCGTCAAGCTTGGAGGATTTTGAAGTTCCCAACTCCTACTGTTCAAGAATGTTAAAAGGTATTTATTTCCCTCATACAGAGTTTATGAAGGCGCAAAAGGGAAGAAAAGCGTCTTGGGCTTGGGCTAGCATACTCCAAGGCAGAAATTTACTCGTAAAAGGTGTTCGGTGGCAAGTTGGCAATGGGGAATCAATCCAGTTTTGGGAGAATAAGTGGGTACCTAACACTACAGATTTCACAGTCCAATACTCTTGACCTCCAAATTGTCCAATTTCTTATGTTTCAGATGTTATTGTTCTTAACAGCAAAGATTGGGATATTAACAAATTGAGGAATGTGGTTAGTGCAGATGTGGTAGATAGTATTCAGTAAATTCCCATTTCATGCGAAGATAAAGTAGATGAGGTTGTCTGGCATTTTACCCCGAAGGGTGACTATGAGGTTCGAAGTGGATACCACGTTGCCATTAAAGATACCTTGCAACATGATCCTTCGTCAGTGGCCTCCTTATCCTTTTCCCCCTCGGCGAGCATGTGGAAGTTAATCTAGTCCCTTAAAGTCCCTTCCAAAATTCGTCATTTTTAGTGGCGGGTGTGCAAAAACAGGTTGGCCTCTAAGGAAAATCTATTCCGTTGTAGATGTGCTCCATCTAGTCAATGCCCAGCTTGTGATTGCTCGGTTGAAACTATTGAGCATCTTCTATTCTATTGCCCTTGGACTAGATCGGTTTGGTTTGGTAGTGAGTTAGACATAAGGGTTGATTTGTTTGAGTGCAACTCTGTGGCTGAATGGACTAATTCTTTCATGGATATGTGCTCCAATAAAGCAGAACAGTTAGAGATTATTGGAAGAGTGGCGATGGTGGGTTGGTATATTTGGAAATCTCACAATGATTGGGTGTTTAATGACAATCCTCTAAACCCCACGGCAACTCTGTAACAAGCTAAGGCTGCTTGGAGAGAATTATTTGTTCTAAATCAAAATGATGCCCGACAACCGAGCGAAGTAGTGACAGAGTCTCCTACTTGTAGATGGAGCCCCCCGATTTCAGGCCAATTTAAACTTAACTGCGATGCCAGTTTTTCCCAAGATGGGTCGAAGGCATCCTTCGCTGTTGTTCTCCGAAATTGGGAAGGAAAGCTGATAGATGGCAGAACCTCTATTGTTCATGTTTCGTCAACCATGCAAGGAGAAGCCCGAGCGGTTCGAATGGCATGTGTCTTTTCTCACACCCTCAACCTCAGGAAAGTCCATGTGGAAGGAGATAACAAATCTGTCATCAACTTAAGTGTATTCGAACTGGTGCCTCCCTGGGATTGCCAGGCCATTATCTATGACATTCGACTTGCGCGGTCCCGAGGGAATATCTCTTTCAGCTGGTCGCCTAGAAACACCAACCGAGTGGCCCACCGGGTAGCCTCTTGCCATTTGAAAGGCAAGCTTCCGCTCAACTGGGTTGTCCATCCCCTTCTAGAGCTTAGGTCTATCATTTCTTTGGATTTGTTGTAAGACGTTTGGCGTTTTCTTGTTAAAAAAAAAATGACGTTTTCTTGTTCAAAAAAAAATGAAGAAGAAGAAACTATGATTTATTTACATTTTATCTTATGAATTTTAAAACTCAATAGTTAACCCTCTAAAAGTATTATCTTTTTATAATTAACCATTTTTGTTAGAATTATGATATAAATTTACATAAAATTAAATCATGTGCAAAACACATGACACATTTATCAAATTTTTATGATAATAATATCCGTTAGTAATTGTTTTAAGATAATGATATTATTATCTAGTGATTTTATTTGCATTTTTCCTCTCTTACCTTAGTGACAAAGTACAAACGGAATTACTATATAATGGCATTATTTTTTAAAAAATATATTTTACATATGATCTGATTTTTTTATAAATTTTTAATAGACTCTTAAAAAAAAGAATTGGCTGTAATAAGATAATAATTTGAAAGGATATACTGTTGAGTTTTTTATTCTTAAAATGATAAAATATAAATAGAGCATAATTTAAGAAAATTTAATGTAATTTACATGAAATAATATTCAGTGTGTTTGATTTTAATTTTTTGAATTCAATTTTTTGAAAATTGAGTTTTTTACTTTATGTTTTTCGTATGTTTTTTATTTTTAGTGAATATTTTTAAAATTTTAAGCAATGTTTTTTTACTTTTTTAGATGCACTTTACTTAGATATATCTAAATAGTAAAATATTTATAAAAGATATTTTAAAAAATTAATAAATACACAAAAATATTTTTGTGTATTTGGTAAATTTTTTAAAGATTTTTTTTTTACAAATATTATATTTTTTTAAATATATTTATGTGAGGTGTGTCTAAAAATTTTAAAAATATTAAAAAAATTAGTGAAAAAAAACTTTAAAAAATAAAAAAATTTTGCCCAATCAAGTGATGTTGTACTGCTTGGTAGAAATGTGAAGTCATATAGCTTATGCCCAAACAAATTTTATACTTATAACTTTCAAATTTTTGATTTCCATTTTATTCTCAAAGCATATCCAAATTTCAAAGAATAAGCTGGTTTTCAGCTTCCACAAAGCTATAAGCTATAAGCATAAGCTAACCCAAACATATCAAAACAGCTTAAATTAAGCTGAAAGCTGAAATTAAGCCCTGACAAACAGGGCCGTTGTTGGCTTGTGATAATTTCTAGTCAGGAAAGTTTTTTAAAAATACTTTTTAGAAGATTTTATTTTTTTATTTTTCTTATATTTTAAGTAATTTTTTTTTAAATTTTTAGACACACGTAATATAAATACACTTAAAAAATATAATTTAAGTAGAATTTTTTTTTAAAAATTCACTATATACCAAAAATATTTAAAAAATAATAATTTATTATATTTTTTGTATTTTTGTGTATTTATTAATTTTTTAAAATATTTTTTCATAAACACTTTACTTTTTAGATACATTTTAATAAAAAAAATGTTTAAAATTTAAAAATATTCACTAAAAACAAAAAATTTAATTTTTGAAAAACTGAATTCAAAAAAGTGAAATCAAACCCTTGGTATGTTTGGTAACCATTTCGTTTTCAGTTTTTAGTTTATATTTACAAAAATTTTAAAAATTGTCATAAAAACTTGTTTGATAATTTTTTTGATTTATATTTGGTTGTTTCAGTTTATAAATTTGAGGAAAAAACGTAAACTCAAAAAATTAGTTTACGCTTTCAGTTTTCAAAATTTTTTTAAAATAAATTTTTTTTCGATTAATCTTTTTTTCCAATTAATTTTTTTTCAATTATTTTTTTAATTAACCTTTTTTTAATTATAATATTTGCGATCCCATTGTCATAAATAATAAAAATAAATGTAAATATTTTAAATCTGAATAAACATATTTTTTAATTTATATTTTTAAAATTTTTTAAATATTTTATTCAAACAAACGTATTTATAATTTATATTTTTTAAAAAATAAACAAAAATTAATTTATAAAATTTTTATAAACATATAAACTAAAAACGTAAAAACCTTCCACGTATCAGTGTTACGTGTCACGTAAACGTAAACGTAAACGTAAACAAAAAAGCAAAGTTGCGGTCCACCGTTAGAAATGGTGTAATTTTCACTGTCACTACGTTACGTGTCACTCCTCCATTAGATTCTGTTCTGTTACATGCAAACAACACGCTTTGTTTTTTATGAATTTTGTTATACAGATTAAAAAATTAGATTTTTACGTTTTAATTTAATAATGTAATAATTAATTAAGATATTTAAAATAATATTTTTTCTTATATGTTTTTAATTATTAATTAATTATATTATTTATACATTTAAATTAAAAAAAATAAATTTATATATCATTTTTCATTTTTTTGTTTGGTTTGATTTGAATGAATTGAGATATTCGTTTCGTACAAAGTTGAAACCTTCACGGAGGGCGCCGAAATCAGAAGATGGTTGGTCGGTCGATGGTCACTGCTCACTTCACTTCACTTCACTTCACTTCACTCGTCGGCCAAATACAGACAATTTTAATATTATATTCTAATAAAAATGTATTAAAAAATTGAAGAATTTACGGAGTAGTTAAAATTTGTAATATCTCAATAGTCTTAGGTTTTAAAAGAGTTGACCCAATAAATTCATAACTAATATTTTATGACATTTGTGGAGAAATATTAAAAAAATATGAAAGTTTTTTTCTTCTTCTTTTTTTTTTTTAAATTTTAAATTCTAAATATTTTTATTGTTTAAGTGTATCTAAAAAAAATAATAATTAAGATATTACAAAATTAACTAAAAAATACCAATAACAAAAAAAAAAATCAAAAAATATATTTGAAAAGTCAAAACCAAACAAAGAATTATAAGACTTAGGTCTCATTTGACAGTATCACATTTTAATGTAAAAGTCAAAAAGCGATTAAAAAATTAAAAAATCCAACAAATTATACAAAAAAATCAAAAATTTTATTTTCTCTTTACTTTTTGCACATCTTTTTATAAAAAATTAAAATGTCATCTCAAATATATTAATTTTTTTATTTCATATTTTAACTGAAAAATAAAAAATTACTAAAATAACACGTTCCTAAAAAAACCTTACTAGTTTTATTAGCTTTGTATTGGAACTTTAGTAGATATTGTGCAAAATAATAATAATCAATACAACCGAGCATTGCTATAATAGCACTGAGGCTTTTTATGGTAACTTAATTTATTAATTAAAAAAGTTTATTTTATTAAAAAAAATTATACAGATATACTCATTTCTTGTTAAAATTCCAACTTTAATTACTTAAAAATTTATTAGAAAAATAAAACTGAAAAGGTAGTAACTTTTAATTCTAAAAAAAAAAAAATCAAAAATCTTAAAAATTCTACCAAATACTCAGACAAGTACAATGGGAGTGTTTAGTAAATTATCTGATAGAATATTTCTACCAAATACTCAAAATAAAAATAAAAATGATGAGTAATGCTAAATATACAAAATTTCTACCAAATACTCACATTGGTGTAAGACTCGCATCCATATGAATATTTAGTAAAAAAAATTAAGATTTATTGCATTTTTTAAAAGAAAATTTTTAAATAATTGGTCTTTTATAAAATATTTATAAATTCATAAAAAAAACTTATAAATTTAATTATTAAAATTAATATACTTTATCACGTATTTTTTTTAAAAAAAAACTTGCACTCAAGTGCAATTTTTTATTCTTCTATTTTTAAAAATAATGCGCTGTGGTCAACCACATTGCAAATAGGATAAATTACATTTTACCTCCTTTACATTTGGTCACCTTTTTATTTTAAAATTTATTTTTTTTCGTTTTGATCTTTTATGTTTTAATTTTTTTCCAATTTATTCTTAAAGCTAATTTTTATTAAAAATTAGATAGAAAATAATACATTAATAATCACGTGATACAAAAATATTTGATTATATATAACTTGCATATTTAATATAAACTCAAAATCTAATATAATAATATATTATTTATGTTAGGTAATAGTTATTATAAATATTTTTGTCTAATTTTAAACAGAAATTAATTTAAGCAATAAATTAATAAAAATTTAAAGTTATTTTGGGAAGATAGTTATAATCAATTTTTTGGTGAAAAATTACTTATAAGCAATTTATAAATAGTTTTTTTTGTGAGAGTAAAAGTAAATTATAATTTAAAAAGTGGATTATAATCTGCTTCTCAAAATAGGCCTTAAAACACAAAAGTTAAAATATTAAAAAAAAAAGAAAAAAAAAAAAAAAAAGATCAAAAGTGAAAAAATATCAAGAGGGATAAAATATAATTTATTACAACTATGATGGAAATGTCAGCTACTGACACTGATATAATGGCATGTGTGTGGTTAGAAAGAAATGTGGCTGCTACTGGCTGGTCTTAATTACCGTTCGGTGATATAGTAGTATTGTTTTGAAAAGTTGGTAAAAGGATAAATTTTTAATTTTTTTAATTTATTTTATTTTTTTTGGATAAAAAATGTGAGAAATAATGTGACTTAAAATGGGTAAAAAGTTAAAAATTGGCTTTTTTTAGTTGCCAAAGCACCCCATTATATTAAGATATGATTTGAGAAGTGGGTTAGCTTTTTAATTTTTTAATTTTTTTGGTTATTTTAATTTGGAGCTAAAAAGCTTGGTTTTGGAATAATTTTTGATTTTTTTGACTTTTTTTGACTTTTTTGTGAGAAAAAAAATATAATGATTATAAATTTGATGTAATATTTTATCTTATTAGATTAAAAAGCCTATTTTATTTTTTTTTTGTGTAACTATTTTAGTCCAAGAAATCCCCACCCTCTTCTCAAGCCATACCTAAGTGATTAAGGAATATAAAAGATGTAGGGTGTGTTTAATTTGTGTTTTGAAACATATTTTTAAAAGAAAATTTTTTAAAACATGTTTGATTATAAATTTTTTAAAAAAAATTTCAAAATTAATTCTCTCTCTATTACATATCAACTAATAATTTTTTTTTCTCTCATCTCTCTTTTTTAATCACTTTTTTTCTTACACTCATCTATTTAATTATAACAAAATATCAAATCATTTCAAACTTCTAAACTCCAAAATTATCTTTAAAATATATAACCAAACAAATTTAAAATTTTTTAAAACTATCTCTCTAAAAAAAATTTTAAAAATTTATCCCAAAACGTAAACTAAATACACCCATAAAAATATGTGATTGATAAAGGATACCACTACCTCACTTCCTAGGACTACCAAATAATTTTTCGTCCTCCTGATGAAAAACGCGTGCCCCACGCACAGTTCTATCTGAGGTTTTATTTGATAATATCACTTTTTAATTTAAAAGTAAAAAAGTTATTAAAAAATTAAAAATTAGTAACTTGTAAAAAAAATTCAAAAAATTTTTTTTCTCTCTATTTTTCACAGTTTTCATAAAAAATTAAAAAATCATCCCAAATATACTAATTTTTTTTACATCATATTATATCAAAAAACCAAAAAAACTATTAAAAATCTTTTCCAAACGAGGAATTCAGGCTTGTTTTGCAAAAGTTGAAGTGACTAAGTATAAAAAGATAAAATAATTTAACAGTAAATAAAATAAAATGTTACATTTAAATCAGAGTAAATTACACATATACCTTAAGGTTTGATTAAAATACAAATCGTTCTCTGTGGTTTTAAAAATTACATTCCACCGTCTGAGATTTCTAATTTCATAACAAATTGTCAATTTTATTAATAAATCATCAAGTCGATTAACAGTTTTTAATGATGTTAAAAATATGTTTCAATTAATAATTTAGGTAATTTATTATTGTATAAGAGAACAATTATGGATTTCATTTTTTTAGTTAATTCTGTTAAATAAATATTTTTTTTAATCTGTATTTTAAGCAAATCTCAAGGGGTGTATTTGTAATTTATCCTTTAAATTTTAATTATATTATTTTTCTTTCACAATTATCATGTTCTTTCACAATTATCATATTCAAATTAAAAAAAAAAAATTCTTTTCTAAACAAAACTAATTTAACTTAGTTAAATTAAGTTAAAAAAAATCAAAAAATAGACTTGGCCTCATTTGACAAGTAACTTTTTTAGTCAAAAAGTCACTTAAAAAAATATCAAAAAGTCAACAACTCATATCAAAAAGTCAAAGATTCTATTTTCTTTCTACTTTATACATATCTTTTCGTAAAAATTCAAAAAATTATTTCAAACATATTAATTTTTTTATATCATATTTTAATTAAAAAATTAAAAAATTACTTTAAAAAATTTATTCCCAAACGAGGACTTAATTAGCTATTCTCAAACCAGGAGTACAGAGTTCTTGACTGTTAAATCCTTCTAGCATGGTCATAAATTGATTTACAACAAAAGGAAGAACCTGTTGAAAATTTATAAAACCATGACAGCACCAAAACCATGATTAGCTATCAACATATTTATTGGCTGTCTATAGATAAGACTGAGATTAATGCTGGGGCATTAAAAAGGGAGCACTATAGGAGTATTAATGAGCTAGCTCCCATGTGATAGTTATTTTTTTTTTTAATATATATATATATATATACTAGCATATCACCCGTGCTATGCACGGGATTAAATTTAAATAAAAAAAAACATTCATAATTATGTTAAACATATTTTTAAATTGTTAGCATAAAATATATGTAATTTTAAAAGAAAATATTGACATTGCATAATTAAAGTAATAAAAATAAGAATTTATTACATTTGTTCGAAATTCACTGAATAAGTAAAACAAAAAATAACTAAAATCTAACTTGTTGTGGGCCTTCCATCAGCATTCCTGCATTGTCAACATGATAGTTAGTATCATAATTAATGAACAATACATATATTATGTATTTATAAAATGTTATAAAGTAAAAAGTTATACTTACATTTTTTTTTTTTACTTTCTGAAATATATAAACATTCTTCAGATCAATCTATATTTAAAACAAAGGTGACGCACGTTGCACAATCTAGTTGATGTGGCATTGTTGGTACAGGTATGATAAATGCATAGGCACGGTCTTGGCATGCCGCAATATAATCTTTAATCATTTTAACGCCATTATCCTATAAAATTTTGGAATTATAAGTTTGTGTTTGAAAAAGTAAGAATAAGTTATTTATAATAAATTTTATAATTTCCTGCCTTTGATCTCATATTCTTTAAATGTGATGGTTGACATCGCAAAATAAACTCTGCCCGTTTATCTTGAACAGTAAGATTTATTGAACCAAGATCGTCTTTTGACCACAAGGTTATCATAGTATCTTATCAACAAATAAAATAGGACGCTTGTTAAAAGGAAATATTGTACCTAATAAAAAATTAATACACTTATTAAGTTTGAATTATTATTGTACATAGTAATTATTTACCTAAAGAAAATTACCTTGTTATAATATCAATATCATCATGTAGCGTGATTTACAAACAATGTGACCATAATGATATTCAACTTTTTGATACTAACTTTTCTACAAATCAATCCAAAGGTTGTCAACATCAATTTGTTTGATGTACCCAAGTATTCAAAATATGAGACCTACAAAATATTTGAAAAACATAAATTAATCTCTATAAACAAATTATATACATATCGCTTAATTTTCATTAATTGGGATGATAACAATTATTACCTTTGGCATGAGTGCAAAATCACGATTCAATTCTTTTGGCATTTGATATTATCAATGACCGTGAAATTGAGAATCCATTTTTTCGATTCCAAGATACCAACTTTTGTGGTATAGGATTCATAGCAAGCCTAGATAAACATGTCAATATATATATAATTGTGAGAATTATATTGTCATATATAATTGATTAATATTATACAATCATAACATACCACACTTTCGAATATGATTTGTATAATGTAAGCGAATGATTGATATATAACTTGTCAGATTTGCATGTAGCAAGACATGGACCTAGAAGTTGAGAAAAGATAATTTATTAATATCAATATTTGTATATGTATATAGATATTATAAAAGTGAATAAAAAGTAATCCTACCATGATAATCTTTAATCGTTAATCCAAAGGCAAACAAAATATTATCATTCTCTAGAGTATCATATAGTTGCATGCCATCAGTTGTTGCAAACACATCCCATAGAGTTAGCCTTACCAATGTGAAACTGTTTTTACAATTAAAAAAAAAAAAAAGTTGAGATTAGAAAAATATAATTCGTAGAGTATTTCAAATTTGATAAAGACACAGAAATATGTTATAGTATTATACCTTGTATCAAGTAGTAGAATCTCTCTCTTGTAATTATCACGATTTGCAATACCTTGACATTCAGTTACACTAACAACCAAGCTAATCACATCTGCATATTTTAGTATTTGCATGTTTAATGTTTTGATAGTCACAAATTTTTTGTATTGGTAATAAACTATGTAAGTATATAATCTAGATAAGTATCATTTAGTAAAATTAACGTACCTATTAATTGAACATCTTGATGAAGAAATTGGCCAATGTCTGATAATTTTTTAAGGAAATACCACTGAAATGGTATATTAGTATCATGATCAAGTATGTCCACAATTGTTGTATCATTAGTAAAAGACATCTTATAATCATATGGCACCAACTTGAATTTCTCATCAGCCAATGTAATATGAACTCCTCTAAAACAATATATTTTTCCCTCAATTAAATGTTCTTTGAAGTAATCATATTCTTCAGAGCATACAGTTCCTTCCATGGCATCACCCTTTCAAAAAAGTTAATAAGTACACACTTTTAACATAATATAAAACAAAATATTTAATAATTATCTCATGATAAGAGTTGTAAATACCTGTCCATCAACAAAAATCATTCTGAACGTCATATTTCCCCCAGGACGATTAGTTACAGATAACAACTTGACTAACTTTGCTTTAACGCTCCACTTACTTGCATATGAATGTAAATCAGCAAAATAGAGATATTTGATAATTCTATCACCTATTGACAATGTAGATGCATATGAACAATATATGAATTTATAATTTTTATACAATGTATCTATAGATCTTAAGAAATTTGAAAATGAAAATATTAAGAATTTTTAATAAAAAAAATAAAAATTGTTAAGTTTACATTATGATAAAATAGAAAAAATAAGTAATGAATTATTGTACAAAAAATATTATACAAACATATTTTGTAAGGGTAAGTTTTTTAATTATTTTTATAAGGGTAAGTTGTTTACATTATGAGATTTCATATTTGATATTACCATTCACTGTTTAATTGACATCTCAATTATTAAACTTGCAAATCGTATAGATAAGTATTGAGAACCATTTAATTGACATCTTACAAATTAAAATATATATATATACAAAAAGTTAAGAAATTGAGATTTGAATATTGGAGTTAGTAGAATTTAGATTTTCAAAATAGGGTTTAGGTTTTCGAAAATGCTCAAATTAAATGATGGGTGAAGGTGTGTTTTTTAAAAATAAAATTAAAATAGTAAATAAAAAGATTAAATAAGATTTGAATATTGGAGTTAGTAGAATTTAGATTTTCAAAATAGGGTTTAGGTTTTCGAAAAGGCTCAAATTAAATGATGGGTGAAGGTTTGTTTTTTAAAAATAAAATTAAAATAGTAAATAAAAAGATTAAATAACATTAAAAATTAGTTAATCACATTTTTTTAACTATTAAACTAACTACAATCACATTAAAAAAAAGAATCATTCAACTAATTATAATCACATTTTTTCTTTTTGGGAGGGTTTATATTTATCTAACTTTAATCATATTAAAAAATCAAAAATAAAATTAAAATAGTAAATAAAAAGATTTTACATTAAACAAAAATCATTGAACTAATTTTTGATTAATTACAATATTAAAACAGTAATTAAAATAGTAAATAAAAAGATTTTACATTAAACAAAAATCATTGAAATAATTTTTGATTAATTACAATATTAAAACAGTAATTAAAATAGTAAATAAAAAGATTTTACATTAAACAAAAATCATTGAACTAATTTTTGATTAATTACAATATTAAAACGAAACAAAAGAAAAAGTTAAGAAGGAGAAATTATAATCACATTTTTCTGTTTGTGAAGGTTTATATTTATCTAACTTTAATCATAATAAAAAATTAAAAAATTAAAAATAAATGCTAAGTTTTTTTAAATTACATATTATTATTTGTATGGGAGATTTTAAATGCTGATCAGGAAATTTTTACAAAATCAATAAAGGTAGTCATGTGAAAAGACACGTGAATTAAAAAAAGTTAATAAATGTTGATCAGAAAATTTTGACCAAATTAATAAATGCTGAGATTTCATATTTGATATTACCATTCATTGTTTAATTGACATCTCAATTATTAAACTTGTAAATCGATAGATAAGTATTGAGAACCATTTAATTGACATCTTACTTATTAAAATATATATATACAAAAAGTTAAGAAATTGAGATTTGAATATTGGAGTTAGTAGAATTTAGATTTTCAAAATAGGGTTTAGGTTTTCGAAAATGCTCAAATTAAATGATGGGTGAAGGTTTGTTTTTTAAAAATAAAATTAAAATAGTAAATAAAAAGATTAAATAAGATTTGAATATTGGAGTTAGTAGAATTTAGATTTTCAAAATAGGGTTTAGGTTTTCGAAAAGGCTCAAATTAAATGATGGGTGAAGGTTTGTTTTTTAAAAATAAAATTAAAATAGTAAATAAAAAGATTAAATAACATTAAAAATTAGTTAATCACATTTTTTTTAACTATTAAACTAACTACAATCACATTAAAAAAAAGAATCATTCAACTAATTATAATCACATTTTTTCTTTTTGGGAGGGTTTATATTTATCTAACTTTAATCATATTAAAAAATCAAAAATAAAATTAAAATAGTAAATAAAAAGATTTTACATTAAACAAAAATCATTGAACTAATTTTCGATTAATTACAATATTAAAACAGTAAACAAAAGAAAAAGTTAAGAAGGAGAAATTATAATCACATTTTTCTGTTTGTGAAGGTTTATATTTATCTAACTTTAATCATATTAAAAATTAAAAATAAAATTAAAATAGTAAATAAAAAGATTGCGATTTTTAAGTGTCTTTTTGATAATGATCATATTTTTTTTTTCAAAAAATTCATCATAAAATTTAGATTAGGATATTGGAGCCCCCACAAGGCTTATGGGTTAGAAACCCCCATGAATTGTGCTCTTTAAATGTTTTTTTTTCTTTTTATAGTATAGATTAAAGTTTAATATTTATATTAAAACAGTAAATAAAAAGATTAAATCACATTAAAATAAAACATTGAACAAATTAAAATCACATCACATTTTCCTCATAATAAGGAAAATAAATCAACAAAAAGATTAAATAAGATTTGAATATTGGAGTTAGTAGAATTTAGATTTTCAAAATAGGGTTTAGGTTTTCGAAAAGGCTCAAATTAAATGATGGGTGAAGGTTTGTTTTTTAAAAATAAAATTAAAATAGTAAATAAAAAGATTAAATAACATTAAAAATTAGTTAATCACATTTTTTTAACTATTAAACTAACTACAATCACATTAAAAAAAAGAATCATTCAACTAATTATAATCACATTTTTTCTTTTTGGGAGGGTTTATATTTATCTAACTTTAATCATATTAAAAAATCAAAAATAAAATTAAAATAGTAAATAAAAAGATTTTACATTAAACAAAAATCATTGAACTAATTTTCGATTAATTACAATATTAAAACAGTAAACAAAAGAAAAAGTTAAGAAGGAGAAATTATAATCACATTTTTCTGTTTGTGAAGGTTTATATTTATCTAACTTTAATCATATTAAAAAATTAAAAATAAAATTAAAATAGTAAATAAAAAGATTGCGATTTTTAAGTGTCTTTTTGATAATGGTCATATTTTTTTTTTTCAAAAAATTCATCATAAAATTTAGATTAGGATATTGGAACCCCCACAAGGTTTATGGGTTAGAAACCCCCATGAATTGTGATCTTTAAATGTTTTTTTTTCTTTTTTATAGTATAGATTAAAGTTTAATATTTATATTAAAACAGTAAATAAAAAGATTAAATCACATTAAAATAAAACATTGAACAAATTAAAATCACATCACATTTTCCTCATAATAAGGAAAATAAATCAACAAAAAGGACCATTAAACTAACTGCAATACAATCATATTAAAAAAAAAAGAGCCATTGAACAAACTGCAATCACATCACATCACATTTTTTTCATAATAAAAAAATAAATGAAAAAAACCATTAAACTAACTATAATCACATTAAAAAAAAATTTTAAAAATAAAAATATTGAACTAACTACAATTATTGTAAAAAAGAACCAAAAAGAAAGAAATGAAAGTGAAGAAGTGAGAAATGCTCACTGTTTGCATGCGTTGGAAAGTCTCACGGTTTGCAAGGGAAAAGTGAAGAATTGCTCACTGTTCACATTAAAAAAAAATTATTGAACTAACAAAAAAGGCGAAATTACAGTGAAGAAGTGAGAAAAAGGAGGAACAAACTATAATTTTCTTAATCATTTCATTTATAAATCTGTTTTAAAAAAAATCAATTCACATATTTATATGGGCTACCCATTGAAACAATAAAATATTCATCCCAGCTTCAACAAAAATGGAGACCAAGGAGAAAGGAAAGCAAAGAGATAGAGAAAGTTGAGTTTTTGTGTTTTGTTTTTTGTTTTTAGAAAGTTTGAAAAAATTATTATGAAAACAATTCACATTTTAAGGATTACTAAAAGTGTTTTTGAAATTTTATCAGTAATAACAAAAATGAATAATGAAAAGAAAGAATAGCATTTTTCAATTTGAGGAAAGTTGAGTCTTTGTGTTTTGTTTTTTGTTTTTAGAAAGTTTGAAAAATTTTAAGGATTACTAAAAGTGAGTAATAACAAAAATGAATAATGAAAAGAAAGAATAGCATTTTAAGTTTGAAAAATTATGTGTTTTGAAATTTTATCAAGAATAACAAAAATGAATAATGAAAAGAAAGAATAGCATTTTTCAATTTGAGGAGTTTTAGAGACGATTAACTGTGGAGGAGGAGACTGCAATAGGTATGTGTCTGGCTTCTTAGTCCTTGTCAAGCTCCATGGAAAACGGCAATTTCAGAGAGAGGAATGTAAATTAATTGGCAATTTCACAGAGAGGAAGTAGAGACTGATCTTCAAAAGGCCAAGCTTGAAGAATTCAATTATTATTGGAATTATTGGAGAAGTCAAAAATATTGAATGTACTTGGAAGATTGCTCCATATTAATTATTGTTTGTTATCTGTCTTTCAAAGTACCAATATAAAAATAATAAATTAATTAAACCAATAAATACAAAACGTGTAAATGGAATTGCTCATAGAGAAGGAACAGAAAACCATCGAGGTAATAACTAAACATCAAGTGGTGGGGTTTTGTTTTTAAAAAAAAAAATTATTGGAGAAGTCAAAAAGACTTGGAAGAATTCATTAAGTGTTGGGGTTTTGTTTTTTTTAAAAAATCAAAAAATTAAGAAATTAGGATTGGAGTATTGAAGGTCTCACATGGCTTGTGGGTTAAAAGTATTAATTATTGTTTGTTATCTGTCTTTCAAAGTACCAATATAAAAATAATAAATTAATTAAACCAATAAATACAAAACGTGTAAATGGAATTGCTCATAGAGAAGGAACAGAAAACCATCGAGGTAATAACTAAACATCAAGTGGTGGGGTTTTGTTTTTAAAAAAAAAAATTAATTATTGGAGAAGTCAAAAAGACTTGGAAGAATTCATTAAGTGTTGGGGTTTTGTTTTTTTTTAAAAAATCAAAAAATTAAGAAATTAAGATTGGAGTATTGAAGGTCTCACATGGCTTGTGGGTTAAAGTCCCTTTTCCTTAATATATAGTATAGATAGATAGATATATTTTTCAACTTATTAGAATTATTAATATTTATTTTTTTTAGTGATCTCAATCATGCTATTAGTATTTATGTTTTTAGTGGTCTCAATCATGACTAATTGCTCAAGTTCCCAACCAATTTACCACTAATCTTAAATTTTTGTTTGTAATTTAATTTGTAACTGTAGCAAAATTTAAATAATAACTGTTGATTCAAATTATCAGATAATCATTTTTGTATAAAAATTAAAAAAATAATACTTTTTCCGTTCCAAAATAATAGTTTCTCTTTGGAAATTTAACTTTTTTTATAGTACAATTATTGTATTTTAAAAAAATTAATTATAGCGATCCCGGTATTCCCTTACAGTATTTGTCGTATTCCGGACCTTGGTTCCGTGGAGTTGGTAGTTGTATCCATCTTATTGTCATCCTTTGATTCCTTTTATTTGAATTTTTAGTATGTGTTGGGCGTGTTTCGAGCGAGGGGGTTGAGCCTTGGATAAATTTCTTGTTGCTCAGTTTTTGGTCTTTACGCTCGAGCGGACGTTCCTACGCTCGAGCGGAGTTCACATCATTCCAGCATCTCGTGTCCCTGCAAAACCTCTGCAGGTGTGATTCTTGCGCTCGAGTGGGTTTCCTGCGCTCGAGCGGGACGCGCTCGAGCGGGATTGTTAGAGCTCCGGCGGGAAGTGTTTTTTTTTGTGTGAGTTCTGGGAGGGGGAAACTTGCGCTCGAGCGGACTGGTTTTCACGCTCGAGCGAAGGTGCTTTATTCGTGTGTGTTGGCGCTCGAGCATACCTTCTTGCACTCGAGCGGACCATGTCTTTTGTTCTTTACGCTCGAGCTCTCTGTTTTCCGCTCGAGCGGACCTGTCGTATATCAGACGACTTTGAGGCATTTTTTGAATCACTTTTCACTTTCCTTTCCCTCTCTTACTTTCTAAAAAGTCATTTTGAGAGCTCCTCTCTCTAGAAACTCCCTTCTCTCTAGGGTTTGATCTAGTTAGAGGGTGTTCTTTACCTTTGGCCTTTGCAAAAAGGTTGTTGATTGTCGAGGCTGCTTTTGATCCAAAAAGTTTGGAGTTTGGAGCACGTTGGGTTTTGGCCTTCACCCCGTTGGAGCTCTAACTTCGAGGTAGGGATAACCTACTCCATCTTATGAATTTTGTCTTTGAATTTTGGCATTTTGATATGTTGGGGGTTGTTGGGTAATTTTGAGAAAGTTTGGGTCTTTTGTGTATTTTTACAAAAGTTGGGGTTTTATTTAAAATAAACCTATATGCAAGATTTGGCATAGAGAAACGAGATTAATGTTGGAACATTGATAGAAATGGAACCTTAGGGTTGTTTTGTGACTTATGGTAATTTACCTTAATTGGTTTAATTAATTAGTGCATGTAATTAATTAAAGAAAATGAGGAATTGGGTTGAGAATGTTGAAATTGGGAATGTATGGGACTAAAGGGTGTAGTTGAATCATTTATTACTCACCTAGTTGAAATGTTGATATATTTTCCATTTGTGCATTTATTTCCTGCTTAGAGATAATTGTTTTGTACTACCGGTGGAGGGTAGTATTGATTGTTGTAGACAATGCATGATGATTAGGTAAACTAAAACTAATCAATTGGATGTGTCATAGTGTATGACGGTTGATAGAATACATTAAATTTATGTATTGATTGATTGTGTATATGACCAATGTGTTTATATGCATTATGTGTAGACGGTGGATGGAATACATTAACTTTATGTGTTGATTGATTGCGTATATGATTCTGTGTTTATATGCATTGCTTGTGTATGGGAGGAAATGGGGGATGTACTCCACGGTTTAGGGGAAGATGAGGGATGTACCTCTAAACCGGTTAATGGTTATGGGGAGATGGGGGATGAACCCGAGGATGCAGCTCATATGCTCTCCCATTGTAGTTATGATACAGCTCATATGCTTATCGATTGAAGTGTTGATACAGCTCATATGCTTATCAATTGAAGTGTTGTTTGTTTGATTTGATATAGCACTAAAATGTATATCGTTATCAGTTGTGAAGTATAGAAAATGTTTCTATGTTAATTTGATACAACACCAACATGTGTATCATAAGTAAAGTATGGAAGTGGTTCATGTGTTTTTGATACAACACCAACATGTGTATCTTTAATGAATTTTCGAAAGTGTTCTAATGATGAATCATAGTCTCATCGAATGTTTTGACTAGAGTACTGAGCCTAGTTTTCAAACTCAAAGTCGAATAAGAAATGGAAGGTGAATTGTAACATAGACTTAATTATTTTGGAATTGTAAAATGAGGTAAGTGAATGTGTGAGTGTTGACCATTTATTAGTTGCTAATCTTTTAGTCATTGTTCATAGTTGGTTTAGTGTATTTCTACTGGGCTGTGGCTCACCCTATATGGGAACATCATTTTTAGGTGCAGGTAGCGTGACACCTCCAAGGACATAGCTTGGAAGGCTAGAGGCGGACATCATTTTTATTGTCCTATTCTTTTGATGTATTATGTGTAGATTCAAGCCAAGGGCTTAATGTGTAATTGAGCCAGTACTCTCTTTTGTAACCAAGTGTTAACTTGGAAAGATGTAAGCCCTTTAGGGCGTTAGCTTTTGCTGTTAATATGTAATATCTTTTGTAATGAAGAACTCTGATGATTAGAAACTGTTGGTCTTCCTTATATTAATGCATGTTTATATTGATGGGTTTAGTATTATTTTGAGGGCGTGACAACTTGGTATCAGAGCTTACCGGGTTCGAATACTTTGGGTACGTGAGAAGTGATTAGGATCACAATGGGTTTGTCTCGCTTGATAGAGACTTAAGTGTGATAACATGCTATGTGCTTATGTGATAACATGTTTATGTGGCTATTTGAGTATGGGATTTGGTTTCTAGGATATTGATTGGATCCTTGGGTTTCTGGGAGTCCTGTTGGAAAGGCACCTGATCAATGCCGTTTCTAACTGGAACTCTAGTAACGCCTCGGGACTATCATTATCCGGAAATGAAATTCGTAAGTGCTTATGTGTTTATGTGCTTACGTGAGTGAATTCTGACGCTTGTCCATGCATTAGGACGCGAATGTTTAGTTTCGCACATTTATGAATGTGCTAATATTCTTGTTACTTTTACTAGGATGCTTAGGCGAGGAAGTTGTGATTTCTCCTTCCGCCGGGAAGAGTCATGGAAACAGCCATGTGGAGTTACGCTTAGGTACTACACCCTTGGTGCGGTTTGAAAGATGGTTTGCTAACTTTAAGGTTTGCTCGATTAGTGGAGACGGAGGAGTTCTTGTTGTCGGCGGAGTTTGAGAGTAAGCTGTGTGACGACATCCGTGTAAGGCTAGCGGGGTCTTGGCATAGAAGTTATAGTGTGCTTGTTAAGGCGGCTGCCCATGTAGAGGCTGCGGTGCTAGCAATGGGGCAGAATGGGGAGGAAGCCATCTCGGCGACTCCCGTGACTCCGGGTGTTGGTAGGCCTTTCAAGAGGAAGAAGGATTTAGACCAACAACAGGGAGGTCGGGCTAGAACTACCCTTCCAATGTCGAATTTGGATACAGGAGAAAGTAAACAGAGGGGTGTTATTTGTTTCAGATGCGGTCTGCTGGGCCACAAGGTTTCGGTTTGCCCACAGAGGAAGGGGGCAGGGTTAGCAGTTCAACCAGTAGTTGTACCACCAGGATTATCTAACCAGCCAGGTTTTGGGCCGACTGAAAGTCCAGTGGGGAGGCAGTTGTTGAAGCCTTCATCAGCTCAGACTTCGAACTAGGCTCGTACTCGTGAGCCGCTTACTTGTTGGGTGTGTAATCAGCCGGGTCATATCCGACGTTTCAGAGTCACCAGGCTTTTTGGGGTTTTAACCTAGTCGTCCAAATTTTATTCGACTGGGCCGGGGTAGTACCATTTTGGGGGTCAAACAGGCCAGATTTCGAGGGCCTCAGTGGGGTCGAGTTCCCAAGCTCCAGTTGGGGGAAATTCGCAGTTGTTCCAGGTGTGGCCGGTTGGGGCACATCAGTAGTCTGTGTTCGTGGCTTGTAAGCTCATAGAATATCTTGGATCAGAGAATGACCAACTTTTGAGGTCCAGTGAGGGGCGGTAGTAGTGGTAATACCGAGGGGTTGGTTTTGTTTTAACTAATCCGTTTTGTAACCGGTGAATTATCGTCTTGTAGCCATTGGGTTCTGTTGTGTAACCAATGTGTTTTTTGAGAATGTTGAAAACATCTAAACTGCTTGTTTATATATATATATACATATATGCTTCGTTTGTTAATTTCCCTGGATTGGGTGGATTGGGGCATGTTATAGCTCTAAAGTCTTATTAATGTAGTAAGTTGCTGTAAAACCATAAAATTTTTGGTATTAATGCATTTGAATGCGTGTGACTTGATTTGGGAAAGATGAGGGCTGATGAGCCATGTTTTCAAAATTTGGGGACCCCGAGGGGTGCTTGTCTTAGCCAGGGTAATATTGGGGCGAGAACAGTTTTACTTGCCGAGTGTGTGTGGAATTTTAGGGGGGTGTTACCCATTTAAAATTTCGTGTGGGTGTAGATTTTTGGTCCACTGTCGGGTGAACTCGAGAGGACGTGAAGTGTGCGATTAATACCAGATGTAGTATGTATTTAATATGGTGTCCTACTGGGGCATAGCGCATAATTTTGTTAGGGTTGGACTTGTACCTTCGTGGTAGGTAACGTTGCCATATTGGCATGTATTATGATTGGTCGTTTCGATGGAGGGAGCGTTAGTCCCTAAGTAGGGGTGTGGCGGTCGGCATCGGGAGTGGTGTGTTGTGAGCAGATGGTGCTATAGCTCGGGTAGTAGCCTATGGACGTTTTCTAAGTTTTTGGACTTCCTTACTTTGATTGAAAGTGATAGATTCATACCTTAACACTGGTTAGGTCGGGAGATGCTGTTGTGAGAGTTGATTGGGTGTATGAACCGTGGTTGGGGTGTGACCCGTGAGTCGAGTCACTGTAGTAAGCCTTTTGCGAAGTCAGGTTTGGGATGGTAATGAGAATGTTAAGGACCTTTACTCCTCTGGGAATATAGAATGGCGTATCTTTGAAAGCCTTATCGGCGTCATGCAATGGTGTCGGGGTTGGTTTATGGTGGTTGTCTAGCAGTAGCATTGGCTAGTAGTTTGGCACGGAGGTTGGGTATCTTGATTGTACTCGCGGGGTGAGTGACAAATAAGGATTGGAATGAAGGGTAGACCCTATGGGTCGTTGGCGGATGAAGGTACTATGTTAGTTTGTGATTAGTACGAACGGTTATTTGGTAATGCAGAATATCACGGTGTAGCAAACCCTGTCAGTTAACTCAGCACGAGGGAAGGGGTATGCAAATTTTATTACTTCGAGTTCAGTCGAGGTGGTGAGTGAAATCTCTAGATGAGGGAGTTTTGTACAATGTGATGCGTGTTAGTGTGTGGTTCGTTTGGTTTTTGACGAAAATCGAAAGATTGGATGTTTGGTAAAGTTAGGCCACTTCGGCATCAGTGTCCGTCGTCCAGTTTGGACAGTGGTAACACAAGTGAAGTAGGAGAGTTGTGAAGAGTGAGTGAGGTACTCAGTTGGAATCGTTTAGATTTGTTTGGTCCTTGTTGGTATGATGTAAGGCACGGGGGTGTGCAATGTTATTCGTTGTGTCGTTACGTAATTGGGAATTTCAAGTACTTAGGAGTTCTCTATAGGAAAGTTCTGTTTTTGGGTTCAGCGTCATCAACGTGAGTATGACGGGTTTTGTGGGATGGCTATGTTGTGATTCACTCGGGGTTCATGGGGTACTCCTCGTAAACTAAGATGATTTTTGTTCAAGACCTTGCACTTATGAGGTAGTAACGTGCCTTAATGTTGTTCCTTACCCGTGCTTTGTCTTACACCTATTTTGTGAAAGTGGACTAGCAGCCTTGTGTACGAATGTTTCTATGTTTCGTTTGTTGGGTTAGTAAGTACCAAATACTAGTTTAAGTATTGTGGGTAGTCGGGACGTGGTGGATGTCTCAGAACACTGTGGTGATCGAGTGTGTCACACTATTATCATTGTTATCAAGTCTAACTAAGCCAGACTTTTCCATTCGTTAAGATATTGTGAAAACATAATGGGGTTGAAGAAACCACTTGGGTAAGAAAAATTCGGTTCCGAGAGAGAGGTATGTGGGTCCATTGGTAGGTATTTGAACGTATGTTGAATTTCTGGTTGTATTGATGAACTGTACGAATATTACATGTGTTTCAGTCTATAGTAATATTATAGAAGTTAATTTAGCATTAGGTATGTTAAATGTGATGTAGAAATGAAAGTGTATCATTAACAGTGAATGTGTTTCGAAATTGTGAACCATGTATGTTAGAAGCTTGTGAACTTGAATGAAATGCATGTCGAGAATGCATGTTATGGCATATATTGTAAATTGTCTCTTGAATAGAGATAGGATAACCGGTAATAGGTTAGGTTGTTGAATACTAAATTGTGTATTGTGGAGAAATTTATTTAATTCACATGTTATGAGAAACTTCAATGAGAGGACTTGACCAAATCAAATGGGAATGGTTATGTGTTGTGAATAACACCGTGTTTATGGAAAACGTTTACAAACTCTTGGATTTCGCATGAGGAGTGCAAAATTTATTTCAAAATGTTAACATTGAATTATTTCAGAATGTTAACATTGAAAACTTAATTATTTTTTGAGAAAATGCACTTTTAACCAGAGAATAATTTTCTTTACACTCATACAAAAGCTTGCATGAATTGCTCTATGTAGTATTGTGATGGTTGAGTAATGACTTAGCTTAGAGCGCTAGTCGATTGTTTGGTGAGTTATCTCGGAGAGGGTTTGGCTTGTTGAAGTTTCGTATACCGAGATGTTGTTTTCCTTCGGGACATGTTTCTTTGTTATGTCCTTCCCATGTGTGAGGGTGAGTAGAAAATTAGTTGTGAGCTTAACTTCTTTGTATTGTAAGCTTTGCTATCAGTGGGCTTTGGGTTTAGCGTTTCCTTAATTTCGGGGACGAAATTCTTTAAGGGGGGGAGGTTATAGCGATCCCGGTATTCCCTTACAGTATTTGTCGTATTCCGGACCTTGGTTCCGTGGAGTTGGTAGTTGTATCCATCTTATTGTCATCCTTTGATTCCTTTTATTTGAATTTTTAGTATGTGTTGGGCGTGTTTCGAGCGAGGGGGTTGCGCCTTGGACAAATTTCTTGTTGCTCAGTTTTTGGTCTTTACGCTCGAGCGGACGTTCCTACGCTCGAGTGGAGTTCACATCATTCCGGCATCTCGTGTCCCTGCAAAACCTCTGCAGGTGTGATTCTTGCGCTCGAGTGGGTTTCCTGCGCTCGAGCGGACGCCTTCAGCGGGATTGTTAGAAACTCGGCGGGAAGTGTTTTTTTTTGTGTGAGTTCTGGGAGGGGGAAACTTGCGCTCGAGCGGACTGGTTTTCACGCTCGAGCGAAGGTGCTTTATTCGTGTGTGTTGGCGCTCGAGCGTACCTTCTTGCGCTCGAGCGGACCATGTCTTTTGTTCTTTACGCTCGAGCTCTCTGTTTTCCGCTCGAGCGGACCTGTCGTATATCAGACGACTTTGAGGCATTTTTGAATCACTTTTCACTTTCCTTTCTCTCTCTTACTTTCTAAAAAGTTATTTTGAGAGCTCCTCTCTCTAGAAACTCCCTTCTCTCTAGGGTTTGATCTAGTTAGAGGGTGTTCTTTACCTTTGGCCTTTGCAAAAAGGTTGTTGATTGTCGAGGGCGTCGTTTTGATCCAAAAAGTTTGGAGTTTGGAGCACGTTGGGTTTTGGCCTTCACCCCGTTGGAGCTCTAACTTCGAGGTAGGGATAACCTACTCCATCTTATGAATTTTGTCTTTGAATTTTGGCATTTTGATATGTTGGGGGTTGTTGGGTAATTTTGAGAAAGTTTGGGTCTTTTGTGTATTTTTACAAAAGTTGGGGTTTTATTTAAAATAAACCTATATGCAAGATTTGGCATAGAGAAACGAGATTAATGTTGGAACATTGAGAGAAATGGAACCTTAGGGTTGTTTTGTGAATTATAGTAATTTACCCTAATTGGTTTAATTAATTAGTGCATGTAATTAATTAAAGAAAATGAGGAATTGGGTTGAGAATGTTGAAATTGGGAATGTATGGGACTAAAGGGTGTAGTTGAATCATTCATTACTCACCTAGTTGAAATGTTGATATATTTTCCATTTGTGCATTTATTTCCTGCTTAGAGATAATTGTTTTGTACTACCGGTGGAGGGTAGTATTGATTGTTGTAGACAATGCATGATGATTAGGCAAACTAAAACTAATCAATTGGATGTGTCATAGTGTATGACGGTTGGTAGAATACATTAAATTTATGTATTGATTGATTGTGCATATGACCAATGTGTTTATATGCATTATGTGTAGACGGTGGATGGAATACATTAACTTTATGTGTTGATTGATTGCGTATATGATTCTGTGTTTATATGCATTGCTTGTGTATGGGAGGAGATGGGGGATGTACTCCACGGTTTAGGAAAAGATGGGGGATGTACCTCTAAACCGGTTAATGGTTATGGGGAGATGGGGGATGAACCCGGGGATGCAGCTCATATGCTCTCCCATTGTAGTTATGATACAGCTCATATGCTTATCGATTGCAGTATTGATACAGCTCATATGCTTATCAATTGAAGTGTTGTTTGTTTGATTTGATATAGCACTAAAATGTATATTGTTATCAGTTGTGAAGTATAGAAAATGTTTCTATGTTAAGTTGATACAACACCAACATGTGTATCATAAGTAAAGTATAGAAGTGGTTCATGTGTTTTTGATACAACACCAACATGTGTATCTTTAATGAATTTTTGAAAGTGTTCTAATGATGAATCATAGTCTCATCGAATGTTTTGACTAGAGTACTGAGCCTAGTTTTCAAACTCAAAGTCGAATAAGAAATGGAAGGTGAATTGTAACATAGACTTAATTATTTTGGAATTGTAAAATGAGGTAAGTGAATGTGTGAGTGTTGACCATCTATTAGTTGCTAATCTTTTAGTCATTGTTCATAGTTGGTTTAGTGTATTTCTACTAGGCTGTGGCTCACCCTATATGGGAACATCATTTTCAGGTGCAGGTAGCGTGACACCTTCAAGGACATAGCTTGGAAGGTTAGAGGCGGACATCATTTTTATTGTCCTATTCTTTTGATGTATTATGTGTAGATTCAAGCCAAGGGCTTAATGTGTAATTGAGCCAGTACTCTCTTTTGTAACCAAGTGTTAACTTGGAAAGATGTAAGCGCTTTAGGGCGTTAGCTTTTGCTGTTAATATGTAATATCTTTTGTAATGAAGAACTCTGATGATTAGAAACTGTTGGTTTTCCTTATATTAATGCATGTTTATATTGATGGGTTTAGTATTATTTTGAGGGCGTGACATTAATTTTGTAACATTATCCTTTGATAGTATATTTTTTGAGAAATATCAGTTATCATAGTTGTACTTTCTGTATTGTTAATGAATTTTAAAAAAAGGCAAAATAGGAAATTCATATTATTTCAATCCTTAATTTTTTAAAATAAACTAATATTTTAAGACAATGAAAAATAGAATAAGAGACTAATAATTTAAGATGAGGAAATATGTTAAATGTGAATTCATAAATAAAAGATTAGGATCCCCTCCTGTTTAGATTTTGGATTGGATGGTGTTGTTTGGGCCTATGGAACCTACCATGGATCTTGTTTTGATAATTCAAACTATGCATTTTGTCGAGCATTTCGTTTATTTCATCCACAAAAAAGTTGGGTCAATCAAATAACTGTAATTTGTTTAATTTATTACATTTGTCACTAAAAAATGTATGATTTATTTTTTTAAAAAAAATTGTTATTTATTTTTTTGTTAAAAATTAAACAAATTATAATTATCAGATTAATTTAATTTTTTATAATAAAAATATATAAAATATCTAGTAAAATAAATAATTCAAATTTTCAAAATAAAAATCATAATGAATTTTATGTACCCAAACAATGTACTCCAATTCAAAATCTGGCTCAGAAGCATCCTCCTCCTAAATAAAATAGAACATTATTCTAATAACATTAAATAATGTTTTCATTTTCACTCATGTGATACTCTACTGTGAGTACGTGTCACACTCTACCACTTGATGATGCTATATGAAAATAACACTTTTTTTTTTTTAACCATTATCGATGGCTCCGAAATCAGATGATGGGTCACTACATGGAAAAAAATTATATCATGGTCTAGTGGCACCATGTGGTTTTATCATTGACCAATCATAATTTATTATATATTCTTTTGTTCTTCAATTATTAAAGACTAATATTAAAAATTTTATTAAAGATTTTATCAAATATTTCATATGAGGGTGAGAATCATACCATGTGTGTCCTATGTGAGTCTCATACAAAATATATAGTAGAAATTTTGATATTTTTTATTACTAAATGTAAATGTAAAATCATAAAACTCATTCACTCTATTAATTACAATTCACTTGGGACAATTTGAGACCGCAAATCAATACCACTACCAAGCTTTTTAGTTCAAATTAAAATAGTTAAAAAAGTCAAAAAAATAAAAAGTTAACCTATTTCTCAAATGGAGACTAAGGGCTCTTTTGGGAACCGGAGAAAAACGTCACGTTTTGTGGCTGAGCAAAACACCAAGTTACGTTTTTGCTCATTTGGAAAGTGCCAAAAAGTAGGTTAAAAAATTACGTAAGTACCCTTAATGTTTACATCTTGTGAGTTTGGGTAAAATGTAATTTTTTAAAGTTGGGTGAGGGTATTTTAGTTATTTTAGTGTGATATAACACCATAAATAAATATTAATCTAAAAAAAAAAAAATTTTTTATTAACTTCCCAAATCACTCTAAAAAAACTTGATTAAAAATAAAAAAGTTACTTTTTACTATCTTCTCAAAATACCACTAAATAACTTGTCCTCTTCTTGTATCACGTCGGTAAAGTAGTTTTTAATATTATTAAATAATAATAACAATAAAAGTGTTTGGATAAATCACATTTCTGACGTTTTAATTTTGACTTGTAGTTCACTTTAATTTGTATGTCTTACTTTAATTTGTATTTCAGACCATGCACTCGTTTGACATAAGTTAAACGGAACTTTTTGATTAAAATAATTATAAAATAATAAAATAATTTTTTTAATTTAATAAAATAAAATGTCACATCAAAATCATAATCAATTTATTTTTTTTACAAAAGTCAAAAAAATTAAAAAATCTATCACAAACAAAACTTTTTAGTCCAAGTTAAAATAACTAAAAAGTTAAAAAATTAACCCACATCCCAAACGAACTTGCTTGTAACATGACATTATTCAATGCTAGCATTCCTCATTTCTATTTATAAGTAAAAAACGTGGACTTATTCAACTTACTTTTTATGCATTTTTTCGTAAAAATTAAAAATCATTAAAAAGTTCATTCTCAAACTAATCTTTAATTTAGTTTTCTTATACAGTTTAAAATTTAGGTGAAAGTTGAAATATCTAGAATTAAAGTGAAATTTAATTAATTTTGGAGAATAAAAGTAATTTATACTTACAACTTACAACTTAAGAAAAGAAAATTAAATAAACTAAAAAAGGAATTAGTTATTAAAAAAATCATCAAAAAATACGTAGCTTAATACATTGTACATCCGGAAAATAAGTTGTCCAATAAAATATATTGAAGTGCAAAGATGGATCCTAAAAGGGATAAGGAAAGCTTTCATGGAGGCAGAATAACAAATCTCTACTTGAGGAGGTGAAAGCCTTGACGTAAAGAAGGATTACTGTAACAAAAAACAAAATTTCATCACCAAATAAAGGCCAACAAACACATTCACAGTCCGTTTATTATCACAACCAATAGTTGTTTCATAATTTCTACTTCTACGTTACAAAATAAATCATTCTAGATATGAAGTGGTTACCAAACGTACAAAAAAACGTTTAGCAGTTCTCCATCATAAGTTAGATCTAAGTCTGGATTTGAAAGCTTCTTCGGTGACAGTCGATGATGGAGATGAAAGGAACAGTAACAACTAATATGGTGATGAACAAAATAACAAAAAAATCATCGCAAAAGAAATAAAGGGAAGAGGAATGTTAGAAGCACTGCGTTCTTTTCCTTGCCGAATAGATTTCAAAAGAAAACAAAGCAATTAGAGTTATTAAATCATTAAAAAATATTTTTTTGCATTTAGATTTTCTATTTTTAATTTGATAAAATTTATCCGAAACGAGATTTTAATGACTTCCAATTAATGAAAATAGGCATCTTTACGAAACTGGAAATTCATCATCAATCAAAAGATTATGCTTATTTATTAATTTGTTTGTTTTTTTATTTTTAGATGCGACATTATGTAGTAATAACCTTATTTGGTGCCAATAAATCTAAATAAATAAAAGAAACAAAATAAAAATAAAAATAAAAAAATTCCGAAGTTTAGCCTTCCCTAGCTTAGCTCATCACCAGCCAATTGATAATCTTGTTTTAAAAAATAAAACAAAGTAAATCAATGATTAAGGAGTTATGATTGGTCACCCACTCAAATTGTTATCTAATGATGGCTTCTACCTCGGTTGCACTTTGCAAATTCACTCTTCATACACATCAATATAATAATGTTTTTCTGATGAAAAGTACATAAACTAATTTAAAATAATGATACAAAGTACCCCATCTAAAATAAAAATAATATGAGAGAATCTCTAATTATTGATGTTAAAATAAAATTGTCAAATTATTTTTTTTAATGCTAAAATATTAAAATATTATGATTTGACAATCTTATTTTAATAGTAAAAATGTTATTTATTTTATTTTATTTACAAAATATTAAATGAAAATGCTATATTTTTTTTGGAGTCAGATTTTGCTAATTTTTATAATTTATGCCAAATTTAACACAATATTTAAATAATATTATAATTTGATAATAATCTTGATAGATGAAGATAACAAGTTAATTTTTTTTTCTTCAAATTTTAGCTTTAACAAATGTTATAACAGACCACTATCAAAATATTTTGTTAACGAAACCTTAGCTCATTTAGTAATTTCATTTTTCATAAAACTAAAAGCTATTTTAATCACTGCTAAAAAAAAATGTCAAATTAAATTTTCAACTAACTCTTAAAGGAATTTTAAGGAGGTGTTTGAGAATTGATTTTTTTTAATATAAAAAGACGTTTAAAAAGTAGAGATAATGATGTAATTTGTAGTGATTTTTTTACTAAAAATTAAAATTTCCAAACAAGGCCTACATTAGTGATGTAATAAAAGGCATATATTGGGTTATTTTGGAAAGTAATTGTTTTAGTTGATTTTTTTGACTTTTTATAAATAAAAAAATGCGCAAAGACAGAATAATTGACTTTTTAAGTTTTAAGCTATTTTAAGGTTGTTTTAAAAATTGACTATTTCAATTAATTTTTTTAATTTTTTATGAAAAAATATGTCTAGAAAAAATAGAGTGAAAATTAATTTTTTAATAATAATTTTAAAATTTTAAACTAACATAGAGAGTTCTCAAATCAAGCCTTAGTTACTCGCCAAAATACGCCAATATATGGGTGGCATTTCCATAATTCATAAAAGAAAAATTCTATGACTCCTGAGTGATTTTATTTACATACCACAATCTCTTTCAGTACACATTATGCCAAATTTTAAATTATTTATTTATTTCTCAAATCACACCATTCATTTTTCAGTAATCTCAAAATGCTCTCCTTTTCTCAAAATGTCTAACCCTGACCCTAATGTAATCATTACTGTCGCTGTCTACTGTCGCCTACCACCATTGTCACCACCATCCCCAGCCGCATCGACCATAACCCAACCCCGTCGTTCATTCATCCATCTTCCTCCACCTTTAAAAACCACTGTCGTCTCTTTCCTAACCCATTCTGCCTTCACTGCTGATGCCAAAGCCATCATCTCCGTCGCCAACAACCCATATCACAACATCGTCTACCACCCATCATTGCTCTCATTCTTTCATCATCCTCGTCTTCTTTTCGAAACTCTAACCTAGATTTAGATCCACCACCACCGATGCTGTTATCACTTCCCACCATCGTTGTCATATCACGACCCACTACCACCGCTATTTAAAAACCCTAAATCAAGAGCGGGAGAGAGAATGCGGGGTGAGAAATGAAAGAGGAACGGGGGTGGAAGTCGCCGGAGATGATAATTGATGGCAATGATCATAAGCGTGAAAGCGAAAAAAAAAGACGGGTCACGACGGGCGGGTCATAGTGGTGGCCGGAGGGTGTTATGGTGGATTTGATTTTAGGATTTTTGTCCAAAATGGTAATTTCATTCAAGGACACAATAGTAATTAAAAAAATTGAAAAATGTTGTGTACTGAAAAAAATAATGATATGTAAATAGAATTATGCATGAATCCCGCCTTAACTATCTTGAATTTATCTAGAAAGAGCTTGTGTGATTAAGATTAAATTTGTGTAATATAGAATTTATATAAAAAATAAATCTGAATTATAAAATAATAATTTTGAATAATTTTTAGATAATTATAGCTGTATTTGTAATATTAATGTGTATTATACGGACGTTATTATTTATTTTTTTTAAAGTAACGGCTGCATTTGTAATATTAGTGTTCACAAATTATCAAATTGGTAAAGGTACTTAAAAAAACGCTCTAGGGTTTTTCTACGCGTTACTCTGTGTGTATATATAGAGAGTTCATGTGATTGTTATCTTTCATAAGCTTTTCTTCTCTCAAGTTTTACTGATTAGAATTTGGACTTAAATTCCTCATTCCAAAAGGTAATTATTCATCAGTAATTCGATTCGATCCCTCCTCAATTTAGATTCGCATATCTTTACAGATTCATAAATTCCCACACTTTGTAGTGAATTTTGTTTGTATGTCTGTGTTCGTGTGTGTGTTTGGTTTCCGAGAAAAGGTCGGCAAAAAGTTAAAGAAAAATAAAACGTATCTGAATCTCTGAGTTTTTTTTCTATTTGATGCTTGAGTTCAGATGAAATGAAAAAAACTCATCTTTGAGTTGAGTTTCTCGGCAACCAAACAGATATGTTACTGTTCCTTTTTTTTTTAATTTTAAAACTCCTTTTCTGGTTTGCCGATCGTCAAATCTGCCTTATTTTTCAGAAAAGTTAATTTTTTAAGTAGTTTGATGCTGATTTTAATTTATGTACAATTTTATAGGGTTTTATTTGAACTGTAAATTATTTGAATCAACAATTTAGTTCTATGCATATTGAAAGTAATTGTTGAGTGTGAATTAAAGCCTCAAGATTCAGCAATTCTGTAATGGAAAATAATTTACAAATAGAATTTTTATGCATATTCAGAATTTTCATAAAAATTTCTGAATCTGTTACTGAAGTATGACAGCTTATCATTGGTTAAATCTTCAAAAACAAAATTTCCTCCAATCCTGATTTCCTTTTTAATTTTCCTCCACCTTCAGCAATATTATTCATTTGGGTCCTCCTCTGCTTTGTATTTGAATCTTTATGTGAAATTGTGTTTATTTTATGAATCAATGATTACATCTATATATATGGTTGCTTTTCTTTTGTTTACAAGGGATCTGTTTTCATTTCTTTTCAGGTGAATATCTCGTCACGCTTGCTGGAGAATCGAACTTTAACCAATTTCTGCTTCGGCTTTTGCACTGTTCTGGTACAGGTCCAACTTCTGTCCATAACTATCTTCTCTAGTATTCGTTCATTAAAAAGCTAGGGAATGCTGAAAGATGTGCTTTAGAGCTAAGGTGTCTTTCGCTAAGCTTGAAGCTCCACTCGAGCTGCCCTTGTTTATTCTTGATGAGATTGGGCATATAACTCATAACCCTTTCGGCCTCTTGGCTCAGATGCCCACTATAGCAAATTATTTTAGGGGTCAAGTCGTGTCATATCACGACCGTTGTGAAGATGGCTAAACTCTTTATTGTCTTTAATTTGATTCCTTCCTCGTAAATACCTATACTGCATAGATTGGATTATCTGGAGAAAGCATCATACTACTTTCTGTAATTTGAGATGGAGAAGAAAGGGAGTGTGTTGATGCAACGGTATGAATTAGGGAAGTTATTAGGACAAGGAACCTTCGCCAAGGTCCACCACGCAAGGAACCTTAAAACTGGTATGAGTGTGGCGATTAAGATAATTGACAAAGAGAAGGTTTTGAAGGTTGGGTTGGTTGATCAGATCAAGCGGGAGATTTCTATAATGGGGATGGTTCGACACCCAAATATCGTGCAGCTTTATGAAGTCATGGCCAGCAAAACCAAAATTTACTTTGTCATGGAATATGTCAGAGGCGGTGAACTCTTCAACAAGGTGTCAAAAGGAAAGCTGAAGGAGGATGCTGCGAGGAAGCTTTTCCAACAGCTGATCAGTGCCGTTGATTTCTGCCACAGTAGAGGTGTTTATCACAGGGATTTGAAACCGGAGAACCTACTGTTGGATGAGGATGGAAATCTAAAGGTTTCAGACTTTGGATTGAGTGCCCTCTGTGAATCTAAGCGTCAAGATGGGTTGCTCCACACAACTTGTGGAACACCTGCCTACGTTGCTCCTGAAGTGATCAACAGAAAAGGGTATGATGGATCTAAAGCCGACATATGGTCTTGTGGGGTCATCTTATATGTTCTACTGGCTGGGAATCTCCCATTCCATGATTCGAATCTGATGGAGATGTATAGGAAGATTGGCAAGGCAGAGTTTAAATGCCCTAATTGGTTCACCCCTGAAGTACGCAGGCTGTTATCAAAGATACTGGACCCAAACCCAAATACCCGAATATCCATTCCCAAAATCATGGAAAGTTATTGGTTTCGGAGAGGCTTTGACTTGAAACCCAAGAGAATTGAAACAGAAGTGAAAGAACCTGTTGTTCTTAACACCGACGCAGTGTTTGGTCCTTCTGAGGATATCAGCACCGCAGCAGAGGCAAAGCAAGAACTGGCAAAGCCAAGCAACTTGAATGCATTTGATATCATTTCATTTTCAGCAGGCTTTGACTTGTCTGGTTTGTTCGAGGAAAGCGATAGAAAGAAAGAAGTGCAATTTACATCCAGACAGACTGCGAAGACCATCATTTCAAAGTTAGAGGAGATAGCGAAGCGATTGAAGCTGAAAGTGATGAAGAAAGACGGAGGGCTGATGAAACTGGAAGGAGCGAAGGAAGGCAGAAAGGGCTCATTGTCTATCGACGCGGAGATCTTTGAGGTCACTCCAACATTTCATTTGGTTGAGATGAAAAAGACTAGTGGCGATACGTTGGAGTATCAGAAGCTGATCAAAAAGCATTTAAGGCCGGGACTGAAAGACATTGTATGGACTTGGAAAGGTGAGCAGCCGCGAACCCAGCAGGAACAAGATCAACCGGATCTAGAAGAGCCTTGTCAATTGCTTCCATTGGAGGCTGTCTCACCTCAGTTTCCATAACAAAATCAAAGTTTATTATCGGGTTTTTTGTAACTTGAATTGTAATGCCTACTCTTTATATCTATTGACTTCTTCAATGTTCTGTTTTTGGAAATGTTACTGTTGTTGACTTGATATTCACTCTTAATAATTTGTTTTATTTTTAGATTGTGTGATTCGGTTAAACAATTTTGTTTCAAACAGTTACACAAATACCATGTTGTCCTTTATTTGTTATATGCGACCTAAGCCACCGCCCATGAGCAAAACTTCAGTGGGTGAAAAGGAGGTGATGTTTTAGAAAAATGTTACGGATTTCAAAAGTTTTATCAAATTTTTTACTAACATATGAAACATTTGATAATAAGTTTAGTAAAATTTTTAAAGTTTTTAGCATTACTCGATATTTTAAGGTGGTTGGGAATATTTAGGTTGGTGTGTTTTAAGGTGGTTAGGACGGTTGTTGAGGATTTGATCCTTTTTATTGTCGGAATAAATGACATAATTAAGTTACAAGCGCTACCTAAATCTACCTACCCTATGTACTGAAGGATCACCAGCCTCGTACAGACGATATTGTTTGGATAGTTGTTGGGAAGGTTTCTTCTGAGAATGCTTGTTAGAAAATTCATCGCCAGCACAGATGATGTCTTAGCATGCTATTTTTATTAGGGTAATTAGTTATTTTGTAAACATTAATTTAAATTGCTGTTTTTATTATTTTAATCAATATACATTAATTTTTTTTAAAATATGTGCCAATGCTTACGTCATGTCCATTTGGCTCTTGAAAAAAGAGATTAGACTAATAATTCTTGAAATCTACCCTACAAAATGTTTGTTTCCGAACATGAGTAAAATATAATTGTTTTCTTGGACTAATAATTCCCTTTATTGGTAAGACTACCAATCCCATGATAGAGTTGGAATTAGAAATTGAATGAGGAGATTTTGAACTTTAAATGATTTTTAAGTAAAATTTATAGCCTCTTTTGAGAAGAGGTTAAAAGTTAACTTTTTGACTTTTAACCTCTTTTGAGTCCCTATCACCTCTTTTATTTTTTTACAAATTTAAAAAAAAAATCAAAAAAAGTCAAAAAATTAACTTTTAATCTACTTTCCAAAACAAGAGCAAAAAAAAAAAAAATATATATATTATTAAAAAAATACTAAAAATTAAAAATATTAATTTTATATATTAATGCTATCTATAGTATTATTAATCCGGTGATGTATAAATAAACACTCTTTATCCTATATCTCTAACCTAATATTATCACACTAATAATCTCCTCACTATAATATTTTGCCTCGTATTTATCACTTCACTCCTCAATCACTCCAACAGAAAAAAAAAAATTGGGGAAAAAATATAAATAAATAAATCAAACAATTCCAAATGTTTTCCATGAATAAATTTTGTATTATAATAGGTAGAGTAATTTGGTGCAATACTTTTCACTTTTTATTGTTTAGAATTAATTGTAACAGTTGGTTAAAATCAAACTGATTAAAGAACCAAACAAAACCTTAACACAAAAGTGAATTTCCATCTTTTTGTGAGTCGCCTAACATGTTCGAGGAAAAGGTTCTCAAGTTATTAACCAACAAAGAGCCTCAACTAATGCCAAGTTCGAGAACTTGTTAAAAAGTTAAAAAGTTATTACTATTCATTAAAAGTTAAAAATTACGACTGCATAACTCTCAATTCTAATTTTTTTTAATATACTAATTTATATAATTTTTTAATATACATTTTTTCATAAAAAAATAAAAAGTTAACCCAAACAATCATATTTTTTTTCTCAACTTTTTAATCTAAAAAGACAAAAAATACACTTAAGACACCCCAAACAACCCCCAATTTTATTATTTGTATTAAGAAACATTTACACACATGCACAAAATTGCACTTTTAGATCTCCAATATTTTTAGTAGTAAGTTAGTAGTTACCAAGAAAATGGCAAAATAGAAAATGGAAATGTCAAATTACACTTTACACCCTTCACATTATCACTTCATCCTCTCAACTACAAATTGCAGCATTTTGCCCCCCAATCTTCAGATTTGTTTCAATCTCAACATTTTGTTAAGGGAAAATTATACATCAATGGTATTTCTACAATCCGATCAAAAAAAATGGTATTTCTACAAAATATTTATAAATTCATGAAAATACTTATAATTTATTTATTAAAATTGATAAACATTTTTATTAATTTGTAATTTTTTTGGAAAGTCACACTGCAGTGCAATTTCCCTTTTTATTAGCATTCTATTATAAAAAGAGGATTAAAAATCAACTGTTACTTACATTTATGAGATATACACATCTATCTTTTCATCTTTTCATAACAAAATATCAATAGAAAGTTTTAGACTGAAACAAAATAGAAGATTAGGGGAATAAAGTAAAAAAAAATTTTTGTTAATGGGATTAAGTAATAATAGCCCATAGTTGAAGGGGTAAAATGTAATTCGCCAAAATAAAAAATTTATGTAGGTAGTAATTAGCTTTGGTGATGTCATTAGCTTCTCTCTCAAACACCATTTCAGAGCTACCAAAGATAACCAGGATTGTATTTGTATACATTTTGCAAAACAAAAAAAAGAAAATTATATTATCAAAAAAAAAAAAAGAAAAATAAGAAAGAAGAAAGATGGAAGCTTCTAAATGCACCTACTAAATTTCTCTCTACACCATTTTTATGAGGTATTACAAAGGTTTTCAATGGTTTGGAGAGATTTAGTGAGTGTATTCAGAGGCTCCTGAAGAAAACGAAGAAAAGAACCAAAATAAAAAATGACGATAAAAACTATTACCTGACGGACTAGCGCATGCATTCCACATGTAATTTCCAACATGCTAGTAGTGTTAATTAAATTTTCTCTCATAAAGATGAGAAAGGAAGAAGATACAGTGATCCAGTATTCTAAACTCTCTTCCAGAAGAGGCTTTTTTTACCCTTCAAAAGAGTTTTTGTACTTTTTTTCAAGTCCACTCATAACTACTCTCTGTCACTCTCTTTTTAATCATATGACCAAAGTGACTCTACATTTGGGTTGGAATAGAGTCCACCAATATGAGCCCTTGTGTTCGACGATGAGTTTCCGATGCCTTCCCCCGAACCCTGCACAGTCCCCCACTCCTTCCTGCCACTGAAACAAAAGTGAAAACAAGCATCAGAAAGAATTCTAATACAGGAATGAAGTAAAAAGTTCAACCATTAAAGATATCCCTCAAAAAACAGATGCCATAATAGCTAAACTGCTAAGGTGCCATTTGATATCCCTCAAAGTACCAACACCACCACTATATATCAAATTGATATTATGTGCAGAAACATCAAGCTATTATGACTATCAAGGAAAGTTTAGCATGACTATTATCACACAACCCACTTTGAGCAAAAAAGTTCGCAATAATAAAGAATAGATGAGCTCCTACAGCTCTACTGCAGTGTCATTTTTCTCACACAACCCACGTACCACACATTACTCTGCTTACTACAGTCATATTAGTCACATACCAAGCATTCACATTATAATTCTTACTCACAACACGGACATTTACATCCCATACAAAAACAAAGTTAAAAAATGCAAATGCTTAAATATAAATGTGAATGAAATAATATGTGAATACAAAACCAAATGTCATACTTCAGTCAAATAGTTTCATGTGTATATTGTTGATATGAAATTTCACATACTACAGCCACTGTGAATATTACCAACGTAAATAAAACCATATCAATGTCAACATTCAATTGAAAGACCATGTGTTCGAGTGTGCACAGACACACACATGATGCGTCTTTACCTATGTATGCCAACATTATCAACCCAAATGACAATATGCATTTGTTAACTAGTTAAAAAGTCCACATTTTCTCAATTGTCATTGTAAATCTAGACTTACCATACATTCAAAATACCATTCACTTTCACAATATGATGAACATTCACAATGAGTACTCACATATGGCATTCACACTCTCATCAACCATCACAATATGGTTATTCACATTCACATTTATTGAATAAAAAAATATATATATATATGAATGTTCACAAATTTCACAATGAGCACATTACCATAGGTACATTTTGTGTCAATATGTTCACTATCGATGTCCAGACATTCACATTGCCATTCACATCACATTACCAATACGAATATTTACATTACAATATACAATGAGCAATGCCTAATCATTTTCCACATTCATACAATGTTTACTCACAGATTTGAAACACCCACAAAATATACCCAATAGTGATTTTGGTTTTCACAATCAAAATTAGGGTTTTCAAAATCAAAAACATATATTACTACTCAATATGAAGTTTCATATTTGCAATTTGGAAATCATTACAGAATTGACAATGGGGTGTCACTATTTTCGGATGTATTGCAACCATTAGCGTTTACAATCAACTTATGCTTCGTACCCGCCTCCATCTATGCGAAAACGGTCAGCGATGATTTCATCACTAAGAAAACCAAACCAAACCAAACCCTATGTTCCAAACAGTTGGGGTCGGTTACCCAAATTAATCATCAAGCAAAGAAACAAAAATCAAAATCCATAGAACCATGGTGAATATTTCAGGAGCATGTGAACTGCTCCTCAACTTTCATTTATTAAGCAACTACTTCAAATTGGTAAGTGTTGAATATAAATTAGCTCTTCAGCTTACATCATAACTCATATCAAACTAGAATAGGCAAAGTTCATATCATAATTTAATGATGCAGATTGGTGTGTAAGAATTTTAGGTATAAAGCAACAGTAGAGATTAGGCTACTGTAAGATAATTAATAACAAAATCTGAGGGGTTGTGGAAATCCACTTTGTGACTTATGTGATGGATGTTGACCTAATAATGACATAATAGTTACCTTAACTTCTTCAAACAAACTCACTCAACCATTCCATAAATTTGAATGACCATGAAAAATTAGACAACTTTTGTGGGAGGTAGATATGGAAGTGGGTTTCTATGTCTTGCGGTATCGGTTTGTGGAGAGGCATCCGTAGCAAGTGGGATTCTTCTTTCCAATCATATTCAGTTTATAATGAGGAACGGGGAACAAGCAACATTCTGGTGCCATCAATGGTGTGGTACTGTTTAGCTGGGGATAACTTATCCCAATGTTTCTCATGTTGTGCTTAACAAGATGGCAGCAACAAGACGCTAAGCCAAAAAAAAAAAAAAATGAAGGCAGCAACAAGATGAGTCTGTTAAGGTTGAGGATGATCATGTTCTTTGGAATATTGGTCTGCACACTCTGCAAAGAGAGCTTAATGATTGGGAGTTGGAAGATTTGATGGATCTTCTTAGGCGGTTGTACGCAACTTGCCTTGGTGATGAGGTGATTCAATCAGGTGGATGAATGTTAAGTCATTTTACAAAATTTTGGCAGGTCATTGGATATGCCTTTCTCCCTGGGAAGAAATCTGGGTACTAACATGGTGCACAGTGTATGGCAAGATTCTAACTATCAACGATTTGATTAGAAGAAGGCAAGTGCAAATTAACTGGTATTGCATGTGCAAGTTTGATGGAAAGTCTGTGGCCCATCTTCCTATCCATTGTGAAATGGTGCAAGAGCTATGGGCTTTGGTCCTCCTTATGTTTGAAGGAGGATTGGAAATGGCATAACAACGCATATTAAATGGGTGTTCCCCTTGGATGGTAAGGGAGCTTCATTCTTGGAAGGGTGATCGAGTAAGGAGCAGGAAGGCATGGTGCTTGCCCCCTTTGGCAGTTTTGTGGTTAGTGTGGGGTGAAAGGAATAAAATGATTTTTATGGAAGGAAGAACGGTTCTAAAAATAAAAACTAGATTATTGTCTTTTTTATATAGTTGTTATTTGGGTAAGGTTAATCCTTCCTTAAATCAATTTTTAAATTTTACAGTGAATTTTGAGTAGCTTTGGCCTATAGATGAGATGGGCTTCTATTTGTATACAAGCTGCACCCATTGTTACCTCTTTCACTACTCTTTTCTTATTTATCAAAAAATAAAATAAAATAAACACAGTGGTGTCACTAAGCAATTTGGCTTCAAATGGAAAGGTAACCATGGACATGCTTAAGAGTAGTTTGCTCAATGAACAAGCTAGGAAAGTGTTGGGCACTTCTTTTGAGGCAGAGGCTCTTGTAACGAAAAAAGAAAAAGAAAAAGAAAAAGAAAAAGAAAAGGCAAACAGGGGGAGAAATCACCACAAATGTGACCCAAGCCCATGTAAGAGAGAGAGAATGAGAATTGATGAGCCAGTGAAACAAGGCTTCATTAAGAAACCAAGTATTTAAACCCCCACCTTTAGTGGGTAGAATGCGGCAATCGAGAGAAAAGATAGAATATCTGCTTTGTGGATGATAACAACTCATTTCATGACCTTGATCAGATGGTGTATTAAAGCTCAATGATGATGAATCTTTACTTGTTTGCTCTAGTTGTTAGGAACTTCACATCTATTGATTGGATTGTTGATCAGACCCTTCTACATTGATTTCTCTATATGGCCTTTTCACGTCAAACTTCATGATATTATTGTGATAAAATTCACCTTAGGGTGAAAAAAATATCTTTGGTACCCAATAGAATATTATGTTCTTGTTGTTGTTAAACTCTAGTTGTGCCGAGAGAGAGGAAGCTTCTTGTGAACTCATTATTTGATATAGTGGAAGATTAGAATTGGATTACAGTTCCATGGTTTTTCCCTTTTGCATGTTTTCCACATAACAATTGGTTATGGGTGTATCTTGTTGATTTGATTACTGCCATTGTAGTGTTCTAGTTGAATTGTTTCTCATTTTAGTCCACAGCTTAGTAGCAGGAATCGTTACAGTAGGTGACGATTTTGTGGGAGAAACGCGATTTTGCGTTCCCGAATCAAAATCGTGTAAGAAACGCGATTCTTAAGAGAGAAAATCGCGTTTCGGTGTGAGATGAAATCGTCTATCAAAATCAAACAACTCCAGATGCAAAATAAATTCGATCAATATTTTGGGTAAAAATATGAAGCAGAGGGTTAAAGTTAGAGACAGAAACCCTAACCTCGACATGAGAGGAGAAAGGGCTTCGATCATCTTCGCCACTGTCGCGATCGTCTTCGTCACTCTCTCGATCGCCTTCGTCGTCGTCTTCGTCGTCGTCTTCGTCACTCTCTCTCTTCGTCTCCGCTTCTCTCCCTCATCTCTGTTCGTTGTCCTCCTCCTAACTCTCTCTCTTCGTCACTCTTCTATATATTATACTTGGAAACTCAACTTTAACCCTATATTATAAATATATAATAAATAATATAATTTTTATAATAAATATAATTTATCATATATTATAAATATATATTATACAACCCCATTCGAAATATACATCAATTAAAAATAAAAAATAATATAATTTTTATTTGTAAAATAAAAAATTATTTATTTTATTATATATAATATAATTTTTATTTATTATTTATTTTTTTAACAATTATTTCCTAACTTTTTAACATATAATAAATTATTTAATTGTTTAAAAGAAATGTATTTAAATCATATATAATAAAAAAATCTTCAAAAATTTATAAAATAAAACATCTAATTTTTATTTATTATTTATTTTAACATAATTTATTATTCATTATAATAAATAAAATATAATTAATAAATATAATACATAAGCGCTCCTAATTTACGACTCCTCTAAGTGGCCACGTTCCCCCGCTCCCGCTCCCGCTCCCGCTCCCGCCCCCGCTCCCGCTCCCGCTCCCGCTTCGTGCAACTATGGTCCACAGAGAAGGGGAATATATTTTTGTTTCCCCTGTGGGTTGTTCTTTTCCCAACAAAAACTACATATGCAAATACAGTAATATTTAATGCACAAATAATGACAAATAACAATATTAACAAGTTCTAGCAGTTTTGTGGGTGCTAAAACATGAGTCACTATATCACATAGATTTTTCTTGGCTGCAGATTTGTACCAATACAGAAGGCAATGGTTGAGGAGGTAAAACCGCAGTCACACCATGCACATAAGAGCTACAAGTAAGCCAAGCAGTGGAAAAGATGAAAGTAAGAAAGAACGATGCATGGAGATAAACTTTAGAACTAGCTAGCAATTGCCCTAGTTTTCTTCTAAGAATAGAATTCATAGGTGGGATGTTTTTCCATTTAATTTCTAGACATTTTAGAATCAAAGTTACTTCTAGAATGCACTATGTCATAACCAAACCCAACCAAACCAAACCAAACCAAGCCGTAAGTTCCATCAGAAATTGCTCTACAAAGAAAAATCATAACAAATTTTTTACTCAAAGCTTACTGACATAATGCAGCAGCAAAGATAAACCAATCAACCTCTAAAAATGTTTCAGGAATGAAAAAGGCACATCAAATGTCTTTTGCCCAAGAAAACAATCACAGCTTGAAGATGGATGCCAGAGTAGATCACTTACTTGGCCCAATTGGCTGGAGCTGATGCAAATTGATGGTTAGTTGCAGATGCATTGGGACTCCGGTACATCATTTCATACTGAGAAGTTTCCTCCGGTGGATTAAGAGAAAAATGGACTTCAGAGCCTGGCATTGGTCCAAATAAAGTTTTTGGTAACCAAGGATCATCAGTAGAACCAGGAATAGAAGTAGCAAAGGTCCCACCATTTTGATAATTGCCAAGGAAAACCTTCCGAGGAGAATGAGTGCCAGAAAGGGTTTCATCATCTTTTGTAAACAGTGATGCCATAGTCTTTTGGGACGTAGGATGCACCAAATCTTCCTTATTTGATCTGTTTAGTTCTGGAGGTAATAGCCAGCTGGCTGGGTCACCCACCAAACCTAGAGCATTTTGACCAAGAGGAGAAGTGCTCCACATTTGCCACATTCCCTTCTCATTTGCATTACTCGAATCATCTGCTGGTGAAGTATGCATATCCTGCATATAGTTGTACTTGGGCATCGATTGGAACTAGAATGCCTTTCATCAGAGACTCGTATTCGTGCCGGAGACTCAATTGGTGATGGCCTGTTGATTTCAGCACATGCAGATACGTTCTTTACAGCACGTGGCTTTTCCAATCCCATGTCTGTTGCAAATCCGGTGCCTAGGTCTAACTGGAAATTATTTAGTGACTCAGAAACAGGCCCAAGCAAAGTTACTGGGTCAGGAACATAACATGGGTCTTCAAAAATGTCAGACTCTTCTGGTAAAAAATCATGAGAAGTTTCTCGAATGTAAGGAAACATAACTTCAGATGTTAATGGAGGAACTGTACTAGTTGGTATGTGAGAAAAGGTAGGTAAAGTAAATGGTGATGGGAGTCCAAAATTAATGGGATTATCATATGATTGTCCAGACGATGAGTGACCAGCAAAAGGGGGGCTTTGAACTTCTGTTTGGGACTTTGCATTTGGTCTACTTATGACACTTGAACTAATGAGCGGAGGAACAGGTGATGAACGAGTAAATAATTGTTGCCATGATTTTTTAGGGGCCGCTGTTGGTTGCGGTTCAACGACTACCTGCAGTAAACAACCAAACATAAACATAAAGCACACCAGAAGGTAGAAAATCATCCCAAATTCGTGCAGTGGCAAAAAATATGTAACTCACAATGTAGAACAAGATTTGTTTGTTTAAAAAATAGATCAAATAAATAGACGATTTCACATGCCAAAAATGCTAAACACTATAAGTCCTAACATAACATTCGTGATGACGGCATGCAAACGGAGAAGCAAAACTCGTGACTCACAAGCACATGCATCATGCATGGCACAAGTCCAGCAAAGGATAATGGACATTTTGACAATTATATTCTCAGCTTACAATACAATCAGTTCAATATTTCCACAACTATTTTAGATATAGCCTCTGAACATATGAAATAAGTGATTAAACCAAATTACATAACAATCAACAAGCAACAAAATAACTTACAGGACGGTTGATAGTCTTATCATCCCCATTCATAGTTGATTTCCCAGACTGAGATGACTCTCTCTTATTAGTAGAAATGTGAACATAATCTACAGAACCATTAGGCTTGTTATCTCTTGAAACAGTAGAAGAAGTATTCACACCTTGACCAAAGAAACTACCTCCACTAAAGGCTTTAGACGAAGACAAAAAAGTACCCCTCATACGGTCCAGGTATCTTGTTCCAGCATTTCCACGGCTATAATTGTTTGCAATAGCACCCTTACTCCCATGTGCCATTTCTGTGCTATAGGCCTTCGAACTTTCTGTACCAGTTCTGTGATATTCCCGTCGATCAGTCTCACTCTTCCTGTCATACTCCCATTTCTGCTCACTTTCCTTCCCCGCTCTCTTTTCCAGTTCCTCTGCATCCGAGTTGCTTTTACTAGACCCCTTGTCTTTTTCCTTCCTTCTTTCTTGACGCTTTTTCTCTGCTTCCTTCTTACTGTCATTTTCCCGGACAGCAGTTGAACTTCTACTATGATCTTTCTCAGCCTCCATCTTCTCATCCCTCAGTCTCCTACGTTCCTCCACCAACCTTGCAACCTCCTCCCTCTGTTTTCTCTCCTCCTCCTCCAATTGCTCCCTCTCTAACCTAGCCAGTCTCTTCTCTTCAGCTTTTCTGCGAGCTTTCTCTCCTCTACTCTCATTAAAATTCACCCCATTTTCACCTCCTTTAGCCAGCATCCCCTTGTGTTCTGCATCTGATGAATCATCATCTCCAGATGAACTAACCCTAATGATCTTTCTCCAGAGCCGTCCAATGGTCAAGAAAAAAGCTGTCAATATCTTGCAGGCAAAAAAAATAACCCCTGAATAAGATGTCTCTGCCATACAATGGTCATCACCGCTGAAAAAACTGCCTCCATTCTCCTGCCAATAATTAGACTTCCCAGCAAAAGACCCATTGACCCAATTACCATTCTCTAACCAATCTTGATTGCATATTCGACTATTATCAGACCACACCTTCCCATTCAATATCTTCCCACTTTTACCAACCAAATCCCTCAAAATCCCAGAATTTGGAAGCCCCAATCCAGGAGGTATAGGGAGGTCCAAAACCGGTCTCTTTGAAATATGCCCACAATAGGAACACATAAACCGTCCCCCGCCAGGATTCTGATCCCGATACGGAGTCAAGCAGTTCCTACACTTCCTAGTTGCTGTCTTCCGAAGCTTCTGCATTTCGATGGCCTCAAACCTCATCCTCTCTCTAAGCCTGGCGTTCCTTCTCACCCGCCAAGCAGACAACTTTGGCATCAAAATCTCATACCAGAATAAGGTAACCAATAAAACAACCACGCACCCCAACCTCGGCGACGTGATTTCAAACCGGAAAGCCGGGGGCAACAGCTGAGACAACGCCCAGAGACCAATCAGTGGAATTACTAACCATGGAAGCAGGGTAGCAACCCGTCGAGACCACTTCTGAATCACGCACAGTATACACATTATCCTCCTATCTTCCCCGTTTCAAAATTCAATCAAAACACAAACCCTATAGAAATCAAATCAAACAATCACAGCTCTCGAATACAATCCCTTTCAAACCCTAACAACGCGAGGTGTGTAATACGACCTAGTTTTCAGTGCAATAAAATGAAGATTGAATCAGAATAGTGAGCTTGATTTGAGATAATTGATCAAATTAGGGTTTCCGGAAGACCTAGTGAAGACGAAACGAATAAACAAACGGACTTACAAATTGGACGTCCATTATCGGGGATTCGGTGGCTGATACGAAGACCGCGGCGGCGGTGGCGGTGGCGGCGGCGGCGGCGGAGACGGTGGTCGTTGGTCGTTGGTAGTGTTGGTTTTTTTTTTTCTTTCCCTTTTACCAGGGGGAGAAGCTGTGACGATGACGACGACACGGTTGCTTTGAGGATAGAGAAAGTCGAAGAATGAAATATTAGACAATTTTGCGATTTATATATTAGACAATTAGTGAACAGTATGAGTGGGTTTGGATCGGGTTCAAATGTCAGACCGGTTGGGTTTCCAGCCAGAGTCAAGATTCTCTCTTTAACTTTCTTCCTTGACTTTTTATTTGCGGGTTATTGGGTCTACATTTAGGCTCAATTTTTATAATCTGAATCGTTTATATTTTAAGATTTGTTGATTATATCATACTTGTAAAAAATTAAATTGATCAGATATCAAAAAATATGTGTTTGGATTATCAAATTAAGAATCATTTTTTAAAAAATTTAATAAACAGTTTTCCGAAACATGCTTTCTGATTCCGATCAACTTGATTTTTTACAGATATAATATGATTAACAAATCTTAAACTATGAATAATTTGAATCATCAAAATTAGGCCTAAAAATGAGCTCAATTATACAGTAAGGAAAAAGTCAAGGAAAGTAAACAAGGCGGGGATCCTGATTCTTCGAGCCATGGAGTACATTTTGGGGAACAGTTCATTAACAGCGCTAGGCATGGTTACGTGATATCTATCTCAAATACGTTGCAGTTGATAGAGAAAATGAGATACATAATTTTATATGTGTAATATTATATGTATCAATTAGTATATTAATTGATAATGTGATATAATTTAAAAAGTTTTGATATTTATAATGTGATTGATGAATGAAATTAATAATAATGTTATAATTCATGTTGATACATATAGTACCACCAACTTTATATTAAGTCAAATAATAAAATATAATATTTAGTGATTAGTGATAAATATGTCTAGATAGTGCAAAATAATGTAGGACATATTTTGTTTAGTTGGGAATTTACTCCTTTTAGCTGGGGATTGTGTTATAACATTAAGGTTCTGTCTGGTGGAACCCTCAAACTTTAGTTATACTCTTTATTTTAAATATGGTATTTGTTTATAATTTTTAAAAATTAATTTTACATTTATTTTTAAAAATTTTGTTGACGGTGAGAAAATTTGGGCTAACCGGTGGTCTCCCGAACATTCGACCGGTTGACTGGAACAATGCACAATTTTTTTTTTATTTTTTATTTTAACAATTGCCACCTTTTATTTTTTATGTTTTAAATAAAAAAATTCAGAATTTTTAATTTTTTTTATGAGTTTTTAATAAAATTTTGAGTTGTGTATTTGGTTATGAGTTGTAAGTTTGTGTATCAAATATCATATGTCATATCAAAAATTTCCCACTCAATTCAAAACTCATTTACCAAACAAATTTTTTACACTCAAATCATAATTTCAAAACTCACAAATTCAAAATACAACTCTATTATCAAATCATATTTAAAAAAACCTACCAAACGTTACCTAAATATTTTAGTCTAACGGGAGGTTAGGAATGCACTCCTTTTAGTTGGGGATTGTGCAAAATAATTGTATGACATATTTTTTTCGGTGTTATTACATGTACTAATTAGTGTATTAATACTAGTTATAACTTATTATTGAACTCATTCATTATATAAATTACAAATATTAAAAATCTTTTAAATTTTATCACATCATCAATTAATATACTAGTTAGTATACTAATTAGTGCGTATAAATTATTCTATTTTTTTTGCACAATGTGTTCGATTTTGATGAGGGAAATTTTATAATACATAAGGCATTCACAAAATAAATTACTAACAATATTTGAATACAAGAAATTAATAGTGAATAACAATAATAAAGAACTTAAAAAAAACTCTACACATGTGACAAAAAAAAAAAAAAAAAACAACATACATGCACATACATCTATTTAGAGCTCCTCTAAAGCTCTCTTTCGAGAACTTTTAATCATTATTCAATAGAGAAATGAAAGCTCAAATAAAAATGTTTTGTGAGCATGTAATAGTGAAGCACTTTGCTTTTTCCATTAATATGGAACATTAGTTGTCCTAATTAAAGTGTTATCTAATAAAATATTTTTCCCAATTTTAATTTTAGTCATTTGATTTGCAACTGCAAAAGAAATCAATCTATAATAGAGTTTTTCATTTTTTATTTTAACAAACGTGAGTTTTTTTCAGCTTTTTACTTGTGTTGTTTCATTTTGTTAGTCTTTTAAAAGTATATATATATTTTTAAAAATAAATAAACAATTAAATCCAACTTGGCGTAGAAAAAAAAGTACTTACAATCGGCTTAATGATTTATTTATTTTATTTTATTTTTTTTGGAACTAGAGCAATTGGCTTAATAATTGTGTGTGGCATTTTCACACCACTTTTAATATGTCAAATTTGACATTCAAAAAAGGCAACCATTTAATTATTTTTTTATTACTTGAGTACGTAGGACTTGCAATAAAATGTATCTTTGCTTTTTAAACTTTATAGTTAAAAAAATAATATAAAGGCTGCCATTTTTTATTTTTTTTTATTACCTCTGCAAGATATTATTTTTAATAGAGTTGCAAGTAGGGGTGTAATTATATCATTTGATGTTGAAAAATCAAAATTGACTGTATATTATGGTTTGAGTTTTATCAGAATTCAATTTTTATGTAAAGAAATGATTAGCATGAAATTTTTATAATTTTATAAAAGTTTGTAAAATAATACACCATAAATAAATGAAGAGATGGTAGAATTAAGTGGTGGATCCTAAAATTTAGGCTAAGTTTGGTATACACAAAATAATCCATCTTTTTATCTTTTTATATTTTTTTCATTACATCACCTCTCTACTTTTCTGGATATCTTTTCGTAAAAAGACAAAAAGTATACTTATTTAGGTCATTCCGAACAATCCCTAAGAGAACAAATACCAAGACGAATTATTGTATTAGTCTAGTTTGGAACACAAACTTTAGTTTGAACAAAAAAAAATTATCAATATTTCAAAACTACACTAATATCATGCACATCACTATCAATATTTCTGTTATTTTATTTTATTTTTTTATTTTTATTTGGATATCGATTTTTCTTATTTTAAGAGATTACCCAAGTAAAATATGTTTTACCATTGTTAAACCTCTTACCAATGTGACTTATCAGTAAATTTGGGATTGGCTTCTTCTTCTTTTCCCTCATTCATAATGTAGACTTTCAATATTTTCAATTTTCTTACTTCTTCACTCAACAACCTAAATTTTTTGATGAAACATTCAAAATAAAAAAATATTGATGAGATTTAAAAGAAATAAAATAAGATCGTCTTCTCGTCGTGGCTCAACATTAAACTTTTTAGAGAACAGTATATGAATTAACAACCATAAAGTGGGCAAGAAAAGGGTACACATGTGCATGCATCTGTGTCACACTGCATTTATTATCTTACTAATTCAATTAGTGTTAAAAAAAAATTGAACTAGATATTTTAAATGATGGAGGTGGCGGTGGTGTGGCGATGAGATGGTTATGAGGTGATGGTGGCAATAATAGTGCGATAGTGTTGAAAAATGTTTATCTTTTAAAAATAAAAAATATTTCCTATTCAAAATAAATTTATTTTCCATTTATAATAGAAAAAGTTTTCGATTCACTTTTACTTTTTATAGTACCAAATGTAAGAAAATATGAAAAATATTTTTTTAAACAAACAGGAAATAAGTATATGCGAAATTCACTTGCAAATTTAGGTGAATTTCTTGATGCCGGTAAATAAACTTTGAAGGGAAAAAAAAAAAAAAATTATTTTTCGCAACATTCATATTGTGTGATGGGATCACTTAAACTCTCAAATAGTAACAATGAATTAATG